>JADBJO010000045.1:547500-562500 GCA_016801955.1 Conus betulinus | reverse complement strand
TCTTCTGTGAGCCTATCTACAGAGGGATGTTTTCAGGTGAGATGTGACTTTAGAAACAACAACGCCAACAACACAGCAACAACAACAAACAACACACAACACAGCAACAACAAACACAACAACAGCAACAACACTACATCTACCCCCACATCTTCTGTGAGCCTGTCTATAGGGGTGTGTTTCCAGGTGAGATGTGGCTTTAGAAACAACTTCACCAGCAACACAGCAACAACAACAACAACAGCAACTAACCCCACATCTTCTGTCAGCCTTTCTCAAGGGATGTGATTCCAGGTAAGTACCGGCTGTGGAAACAACCACAACAACAACACCCACATCTTCTGTCAGTCCATCTCTCGAAGTAGGATTACAGGTAAGTATTGACTGTAGAAACAACAGCAACATCACCAACACCAACACCGCCCAAAACAACAACAGTTACCCCTCACATCTTCTGTCAGCCCATCTCCAGAGGTAGGATTCCAGGTAAGTACTGGATTTAGAAGCAACAACAACTACTGCCCATCTTCTGTCGCCTATCTCTCCAGGCTAGGATTCCAGATAAGTACTGCATTCAGAAAAAAACAATACCACCACCACCACCAACAACCACCTTATCATCTGTCAGCCCATCTCCAGAAGCATGATTCCAGGTAAGTACTGATTGTAGACACAACAACAGCGAACAACAACAACAACAATCACAACATCTTCTGTCAGCCCATCTCCAAGGTGTCATTCCAGGTAAGTCTTGGCTGTAGACACAAACAACAACAACAACAACAACAACAACTCCCACATCTTTCTGTCAGCCCATCTCCAGAGGTGTGATACCAGGTAAGTATTGGCTGTTTAATTGTCCGCTGTTAATTGTTGTGTAACTTCGGCACTCACAAGCTTTTCTTTCATTCCAATCAAACATCTCCTTTCAAGACGGAACACAGTGAAGCACGAAAAGGTAAGCCAAAATAAAGAAAAAGAACATCAGTAATCATACGTGAACTCAAGTTTTTAAACCAACGGTCGAGAGGCGAACGGCGAACACTAAATGAGAGAGAAAGACAGAGAGAGAGAGAGAGAGAGAGAGAGAGACAGACAGACAGACAGACAGACAGACAGACAGACAGACAGAGTGAGTGAGATGGATGGATGCAAAGATAGACGGAGACAGACCATAAGAGACGAGCCAAGTGTGTTCTGAAAGCTGGCTTTAAACAGCTTGCAACGGAATGGCCAATTTCTAGTGTGTTGGAATAATGTGTTAATGTTACTATGGAAAGGAGTCAGATTTTTGTATCTACTGCTTCGGTGCGACTCCACTTGCTTGATTTAACAAATGGGCTTTGACTTTTATGCTCTTTTTGGAAAGATATATTATCATGTGACTATTTTTTTCTATGTTTATTGAAATGTTTATTTACACCAGTACCTCTATTTGGAATGAACTGTATGACATACTACAATCTTTTTTTTTTATCTGAGAGGTGCTCATAGTCAAATATTTATAATATTTTTGCCTTTTGATCTGATGGTTGTGAGGACAAGACACTCATGGGGTCGGACATTTCTTTCAGCCAGAACGCTCTCTGTCCTCCTGGCAGTAAATGGTGACTTGATTCAGTTCAAGGAAGGTTTAAACGCGGCGGAATGGGGGGTTTGGGCTCCATCTTCTACTATGCTGTGTCTTACGCACAGTGAACGTTCGCCAGTGCACTATCCAGATGGCCTTCAGACTATGAGATTTTAACCTTCAACCTATTAAAAGTTGGTATTTTGTTGGTACGTTTGAAGACGATTTACAATAACGGTAAAAGATCTTCACTGCTGCAGGACAAACACATTATGCAGTCCAGAAAGACAAAGATCGTAAGCCTTCCTGGGGCTGCTTCATGTTGAAATATCACACAGTTAGGAGAGAAAAAAAAAAATCCTGAATTGGTAAGCCAAACGAATTTCAACACAGAATGATTTTATGTCCACAGTCGTGGTGTCGGCGACGCGCAGTGGTCTGTATTCCTTTTCCATTCTGCTGGACATCAACACCAAGAAGGGCTCTGCGACAGTGGGCCATTTGTAAGTGATGCTCCTCTCTCTCCCTCTCTCTCTCTCTCTCTCTCTCTCTCTCTCTCTCTCTCTCTCTCTCTCTCTCTGTAAGTCTATCACTCTTTGATCACTCTATCGATCACTCTATCGATCACTCTATCTATCTGTCTGTCTGTCTGTCTGTCTGTGTATTTATTGTTTGTATAATTCGTAGTAACTGGTCTCCGTCAGTTGTGTCTTTTACATTTCCTTCTTTTGATTTTTCTTAACAACTTTCCTATGTCTTCGTGTAAATCATCGTTTTCAGTGTTTACCCTTTCCACCAACACATACCACCTGTCTACACAAATCCTTGTCTGCAATAGCCTGCTGCCACAAATTCTGCCACAAGAAAAGCATACACCTTCATATGAGTGTCATAGTGCTTTATAAATCAGCCTTATTACTGTTGACCGTCTTTGCCTCAATAAACTTCACGTGTTTGGACATTTTTATCATCTGGATAAATCACTGTCTCGAAGGTTGACTATCTCACAATAAACCACATGTGTTTGTTTGCACATTCATAATGTCTAGATAAATCACTGTCTTGAGGGTCGACTATCTCACGATAAACTTTACGTGTTTGTTTGGACATTTTTAATCTCTAGATAAATCACCGTCTTCTGTGTTGACTGTCTCTGTCATCACGATCTTCATCATCGGCCAGATTGGGGCCACAGACGGTGAATCATTACAATCGGCGTTATGTGTTGATCTAGCCTCATAGAAATGATTGTCTTATCATCGTCATCGTTTGCATCGTCCTTGTCATTGTCATCGTCATAGTCGTGATGATTCATCAGAGCGATCATCTTCGTCATCGTTGTTTTTAATGTTGTTCTCTTATCTCGCCCGTGTTTCTCAGTCTGTGATGATGACTCCTCCCCCACCTCCCAGTCCTCTTGTTCCCACCTTCCCCCGCACCGCCCCCCCCCCCCCCCCCCACACACACACACACACACACACCATCCGCCGCCATTTATCGTCTTCTTCTCTCTCTCTCTCTTTCTCTCTCTTTCTCTCTGTTTCTCTCCTCCCTCCCTCTCTCTCTCTCTCTCTCTCTGTCTGTCTGTAGGTCTGACTGTCTTTCTGTCTGTCTGTCTGTCTGTCTCTCTCTCTCTCTCTCTCTCTCTCTCTCTCTCTGTATGTCTCTCTCTCCTCTTCTCTCTCTCTCTCTCTCTCTCTCTCTCTCTCTCTCTCTCTCTCTCTCTCTCTCAGATTAGTGTTCTTATCTTTTCCTGTCTCTCATAGACTCTATCTGCATCTTTCGTCTCCCTTGATCCACCTTTTTTTTGTACTGAGTTTGCGAAATTTTTTTTGTTAAACTTTCAGCAACGTATCCAACAGACGCTTGAAAATCAGCAGATAAAGACTGCTGAGTTTTCGCTTCTGTTCAAATGAGTACATCTGTCGAGGAAACGCCTAAAATGTACACGCACTGTGTTACAGCTTCAACTACGAGACAGTGGAGCGGAACGAGTCAGTCAGCTGTGAGCAGGGCCAGGTGTTTGATCCCTTCAGTCCCACCTGTCGCCCCGTCACCTGTGGCCCTGGCAGGTCAGTCCCACCACCTGTCACAGCAGCTGTCCGCTAATCACTGCACAAGAATGCTTTTTCTTTTTCTTCTTTTTTTATTTATTTATTTTTTGACACCTCTGAAGGGCCATTTTTTTCTTGCTGGAGATACAGATGGGGGTAGTGGGGGGGGGAAGGGAAACAGACGAACCTGAGGAAAACCAACCCAAGAAGATGGGGGAAAAACAGAAATTTAGGAAGACAGGCAGAAAAGAAAGAGAAGATAGTGTGACATTGGTTGACAAATCACGTTGGGTTTTTTTTTTTGTTTGTTTGTTTGTTTTTTTTGGGGGGGAGGTTTGCATCACATGCTTATCTCATAGACCTAGTCCTTTGTGAGCAGAGTTGTGTCAAAACCCAGTTTACACAAAGAGGCTTTGTAACATGTAATTTAATGGACACTTGTTGCATGAATAGGTCTAGAAAAAAGACAGGAACGTTACTTTTGTCATAGGATCTTCAGAAACTGAAAGAAGACCTTATTATCTGAGATGTCTAAGAATTCAGTCAACCTGTATTCAGTCCTTGATTTAGTGTGTGGCTGTTTACTTGCAAGAAGTAAATCTCTGCTCTGAGATCACTGAACATGCTGAAAACTACATGGCAATACCAGGCGTTACGACTTTTGTTTGGCACTTTCACTGTCATGAAAAGTCTGTGTGCGTGCATGCGTGCGTGCGTGCGTGCGTACGTGTGTGTGTGTGTGTGTGTGTGTGTGTGTGTGTGTGTGTGTGTGTGTGTGTGTGTGTGTGTGTGTGTGTGTGTGTTGTCCCATCACATTTTCGGGCTTTCTGAATGACCTTTCTTCAGCAGTCGAAAAGAACTTTGTTTCCGTTGTCACATGGAAAGTTGTAAACTTGCATTGAGATACAAAGAGCAAACAATCAAAGGACAGTAATGACTTTTGGGAGTGGGGTGAAAGAGACAGTAAGGACTGATTCTGAAGGCAGTCAAGAGTTTGATTTTGTGAAGACTTTGCAGATGAAGACTTGACATATCTTCCATTCCCTGGCATGCTTAATGTATGATATTGTCATTCCATCTGAGTCAAACGACGTGTCTGCAGGCATTTCATTGACAACACCTGCAGAAAGAAGCAGCGGCCAGCTGATGGAAAGACCACGATCCTCCCAAACCATCCCACAGGGCTAATGCCTCCATGGGGCAACTTCTCCATGGATGTCCTCCCAGCGCTTGACTGTGCCTTCATCCAGCTGAACGACACAGAGTACCGGATGTTCCAGAACGGCACCTTGGAACTTGTGGGCACCAACACGTTTCTACAACTCCTCACACAGTATGTTTACCTTCACCAGAAGCTTTACCTGTGTGTCAGTTACACCCAGAATTACACCCGTAACATCACCACAGAGATCAAGAAACTGACTTTCATTTACTCGCTGACAGAAACGGTGGTGAGCACGTGCGGCATTTGCATATCTCTGGTGGCGCTGGCAGCGACCATGCTGGTGTACCTGTCTGTGCGGGCACTGCGCAACATTCCTGGTCAGAACCTGCTGTCTCTGGTCTGCTCCCTGTTCCTGGCAGACCTCCTGCTGCTTGTGGCGCCCTCTGCAGAGGGAGACTTCCAGGCCTGCGCAGTGATGGCTGCTTTCATGCATTACTTTTTCCTGGCCGCCCTTCCTGTGGATGAACGTGACGGCGGTGGACGTGTGGTTCACCTTCTCCAAGGCTTTCGTCAAGGCCGGGGACAGAGGCAAGTCGTCCAAGCGGTTCCTCATGTACAGTGCCTATTCCTGGCTCACCCCGCTGCTCTTCGTCCTGCCTGCAGCTCTGCTACAGGTGAGCTCTTCACTGACCGGTGTTGTGTTCTGTTTGACATAGTCATGGAAGTCTGTGTGAAGTGATAGTGTGGTAGGATGTGGTGTGGCATGGTGTGATGAGTCTGTCAGGGGTGATCTTGCATGGTGAACTGTGATCCGTTTCGCTGATTTAAATTTCATACTGCTTTGTTGCATGCTAAAAGTACTGAGGTGCCTGAGGAAACTACTCTGTATCTCCTACATAGAACACAAGACCAATGATTATGTGCGGAATCCAGTCACTAAACTAGCTGGGCCCCTCGAACCACTTCTAGCAACCGTCAAATGACGGAAGGTGGCATGGTTTGGCCACGTCACTCGTCACAACACCCTCTCCAAAACCACCCTCGAAGGTACCGTTGAAGGAGGGCACAGACGAGGATGGCAGAGAAAGAACTGGCCCAAAAATATAAAGGACTGGACCAAAATGACCATACCAGATCTCCGCACGACAGCTACCAACAGAAGAGTCTGGAGAGAAAGGACGGCTGCCTCATCACGTCCCCCAACGACCCCTAACGGTCAGGGGAATGACTGACTGTCTGACTGACTGACTGACTGAAGAGTACTGTGGTCATAATATTGTGTATTTTGCAGTTTAGGCTGCATGTACCTTTTTGCACCTGCTGGCCTGCAGTTTTCCAGAGTAAATCTCGAAATATTTATTTCATGATATAGCTTCTTTCTTTGTGAGATGTATGCTACACGCAGACCGTTCTATCTGGCCTTCTATTTGCCACCTAGTACAGTTGTGTTCACATTTAATTCGTTTCTAGAACTGGAGCTGCTTTATTTTTCGGTTATGACTGAAACTTTTGCGCAGTTTGAGGATACAAACGGTAGCCACACCAGTGCACGCAACAACTGACTCTCGATTTCACTTCCTTGAGCCTCCTGATGGTGAGATAAATTTCCCTCCATTTGTCTTTGTTGTAGTGTCAGTGGACGTTATGTCTCTTCCGAGCTGAATTCACTGGAAATTCTAGGATATTTCCATGGCTATACTGATTTCAATTATTGCTCATTCAACCAGCCACCGTGGCGAAGTGGTTAGCATCGCGGACTCCGGGCTGGGAGGTCGTGGGTTCGAATCCCATCAGTCATGTGGGTTTTTCTGCCCCGACCGGCTCCTACCCAGATTTGAGTTTGCTGCGGACTCAGGTGGGAAGACTGGGACCACACAGTCGAGTTTCATCCACTTAATGGATGCGTTTCTGAGGATGTTGCTCAATTTTCTTGACCGACACTGCAGGTGCCTGTATCTCTCGGGCCCGGTTGACGCCAGGATATATTATGAAAGGAAGCGTAGAGTACAATCCTGTCATGTAGTCTCAGACCAAAATGGAAATCTTAGCATCATCTTAATCATGCTCATTCTCATTGATCAGCATTTAAAAAAAAAAGTCTCAAGTTCTGTGGCCCTTCATGCCCTGTTCTAATGGTGACCTCAATTTTGATGTCCTCTGGCCTTGGTTTTGTTCCGTCGGGGTCACTGGTATCGGCGAGTCCAAGGGGGCTGTCGTTGGACGGACGTGGTGGCGCCCTCCGGAGGGAGAGCTCACTCACGCCGCCGGCTCCGCGACTAAGCAATTATTGTCATCAGTAGGGGGCTTAGTAGGTGGTGTCCTGCATATGTTAGATCAGAACAGGCGCCACTGAACACCATCGAAGTGACTCAGCAGCAGTGCAGCGTCTCCTCCGATGGGTTGCCTCTTGACGACTTGACATTGACTGCTCCTTGTGGATTGCTGGTGCCGGGGCTGCTGCGGCGAGGCCAACCGGGCTGTGGCTGTGGACGGGGTGTCGGAATGAGCGGCGTGGGTGCACTGCCTCTGAGGTGGCACAGAGGTTAAGTCAGCAAAAAAAACAACAACAACAACAAAAAATTATTGCTCCTTTATGATCTCAGAATGTCTTCATGGCAAAATTACAACTACTGGATTCTCCAAGTCTTGGTCATGTTATTACATTGATGCAAGTTTTTGGCTTCATCAGAACGTGTTTCCACGTCATGTGTCCAAGAATAGAATTTTGCAAGACGCTGTTTTCTTTTTGTTGCTGTTGGTCTTGTTATCGTTGCTGTTTGGCTCTGTGTGTTTTTTCTATGTCATTATCGAAGACATCTTCATGCAAAAAAAGTGTTGGATCTTATTATCTTTTCTTTTTTTTTTCTTTTTTTTTTTTTTTTTTTTTTGTTTGTTTTGTTTTTTTTTTTTGTTTGTTTGTTTTTTTTTTTTGCCATCACTTTTGTTTATTTCAATACACCTTATTGCAGTACTCCTTTTGGTTGTGCCTTTGTAATAAAACCACAACTACGCGCTCTGCCTAGGTGTAGTTTAGCAGCATCTTACCTTGAGGTCCTGGACTCTTCCTGTGTTTACACAAGTGTGTTGACATGCTGGCACATGGTTCCCATTCAAACGTTTTGAATCTCGGTCATTCGCAACAATTACATCATGCTGTACGTTTGTTTTACTTTTCATTTTATCATTTGGAATGTTGTTGTCAAGATGGAAAATATTATAGCAGTGTAGATTTCTATTTTGCACGGTTCCAGAGTGAGTGGACAGCAAGCGGAAATTCAAACAAATTTAAACAAAAAAGTTACTGTAAGGCCAGACGAAAGAACAAATTACAAAACAAACACTGAGCGTTTCGACCCTTTGGCCTTCTTCAGACAAGACAAACAACATTCAAGACAATGAAAACGAAGCACGAACAGACAGTCAGTTAACTCCTCGAATTGGGCGCAAAATGAACTGTATGTTCACTCTCCGTTTTCATCGTCTTGAGTGTTGCTAGTTTTGCCTGAAGAAGGCCAAAGCGGTCGACGCGTAGTTTGTTTTGTCATTTGTTCGTTCTTTCGTCGAGCGGTACAGTAATTTGTTTTAATTTTGTTTCTATTTTGCAATTCAAAATTAGAATCTGTTGTAAATCACATTTCTGATAACAATTTGAGAGTTTTGTGACTGGCTTTCAATTTTGGGTAACCCTCCTGACAAGTTTCTGTGTACCCTCTGCTCAGGATTGAAGAAATACCCATTAGCATTACGTCTGAAGCTGACAAATGAGTTGCAGTTGTTTGCTGCAGTTGTGAACACCGTTGACACTTTTTTCATTGAGGTTGTGGGTCCATGTGATTCCTACGGTGTTCTGCAGCCACATATCCGAGAATTGATTTAGGACCGATTAGGAGACGTGACGAGCGTCATCATTGGAACACTATTTTCCATCATTTTCTATTTTGGATGTGTTATTGTCAATTTAGGGAAGATGTTCTTTAATATTTTTTTGCTAATGGATGACTTGCTTCCGATTTTTGTTTGTGGTTTTCGTTGCTTAAGGTTCTTCTGTTGACCAGTTCAGTACTGTGGTTAATTGTGTCAGGACAGAAAAGACTGTGAAAATCTCTGGGCGGCATCTTTGCTGGGTGAGTGGAGACGTTCTCGGAGCTAAAGCTTTTGATTCGCTACTTTTGTCAAATATTGTTTGATTTAAATTTTACTGATGAGATTATGGAAGTACGTATAGGCCTGCTTTAGAAATAGAGAAGACTACCGATAGCATCTTTGGAAAGAATTACTGTGTTCAAAATATTTGCTCTGTCAAAGATTACATGATTATTTATTAATTCATTCGATCCCGGTGGGGTTTTATTCACTATTTATGGTCCTGTGACCACAGGTATGAAAAAGGCCGTTCCAAGTTTACCCGTTTACCCTTGTACCTGACATGTGTGCACAACAAGTGGACAAATGAGAATCCTTCGGGGGGGGAGGGGGGGGGGGTCTCCTCGTCTGTTCTGTGTGCTTTGTGTTGACATTAATGTTCTGCTAGGCGACTTGGTATCGTAAGCAGCATTTGTTTGGAGTCATGAGCATGTAATTATCTTATTATGGGAGTAAACCTTACCGTACTTGTTCGTTATTTACTGTTTTCTCTTCCTGTCCCATTTAATATTTCCTTTCATACCAATCAAATCGAGATTACCCATATTTGTTATTGTTCGTCCTTGTGTTCGTTTGATTGTACTCAAGATCAGAAAGACTGTGCCAGTCTTGAATTAATGTTAATTTGTGATTGTTCATTTCTCCACTTGTTGTTGCTATGCACATGTATTAGGTACAGGGTATATGGGCAAGCTTAGAACTTCTTTTCTCAGGATATCTCCTAGTTTGTTTCGTCTGTTCTGTGTTGTCATTTCTCCTAGGCGATTTGGTGTCGTCAGCAGCATTCGTTTGGAGTTATGAGTGTGTAATTATTTCATCATGGGAGCAAGAATTACCCTACTGTGTTGATTATATACTGTTTACTATTCCCTGCCACGTTTGAGGTTTCCTTCCATAACCTGGGGTGTTTCGAATTCTTTTCATTGTTTCTGGAAGACTGCGTATTCTTAGTAACTTAATGTTAGTAGCTATACAGAATTGAAAATGCAGGCAGCTTTTGAGGAAGAGGTAGAATAGGGAGGACCGGAGGTGGAGGGTGGTGGTGAAAGTGGTTCGTCATCGTAAACACTTTGATGTATGTGTCAGTTTGTGATTTTTTGTTACGTCATTTAGGAATCACAGTGCTACACCTGCCACACCGAAGAGAAGATACTCCATACCCTGAATTTCTCCCCCTTCACAGACTCTGCTCCAACGAAGATTTCACACTGCAGGCAGCCAAAAATGTTCAGTTTCTCGTCAACCGTGGTTACCCAGTATTTTCGTTATGAATGATGCTCTGCACCGCAACTATGTCCAGAACAACTGTCTTGGAAGCCCAGTCTTCCACACAGACAGACTCATCGCCTGCCTCGCCTCCTCTTCCAGTCACACACACACTTCCTATCTACTGGATCCTCAAGTCAACTGACGCATAGTAGTAGAACATAAACCTGCCTTTGTGCATAATTCAATAATTACTTTCAGACGTGATAAATCCCCCGAAGACTTATTTGTGCAACCCAAACTGAACAAAACTCACGACACCTTTGTCACCCTTTCCCTGCTCAAAACCCACAATCCAGACACCATCCTGCATGGCTCCAGAACCTCGTTCAAAATTAAACGTACAGTCTCTTGTCATAGCCGGAACGTTTTGTGTTATGCTGTCCACTGAGATAAGGTATGTGAAGGTCAGACATCCTGCACACTTAAAATGCGCGTTTCTGAACACCTGGCCGACGTCCGCCGTCATCGACCCAAACCAGTCGCTATGCACTTCAACTTTCTCCAATACAACATCAATCGTCTCAAAGTCTTGATGCTTTGGCAACCACAGGGTGACAACTTTGAGCGCACCATGCAGGAATCCTATCTTATTGGCAGGCTGAGGACACTTGCCCTCTGCCCACATCCGGCCCGCAGTTGTGTCCACAAACACACTATCATCATCATCACCATCATCATCATCATCATCATCGCCTATTACCCCTCCTGGGGTACAAGCCGCCAACCAAGGACCTCCAGCATCTCTGTCCCTGTGCTCTTTTCTCCAGCTGGTTCCAAGTCATCCCTATGTTCCTGATGTCTGCTTTCATGTTCCTGCGCCAGGTGATCCTTGGCCGACCTCTTTTTCGTTCTCCTTGGGGGTTCCATGCTAGGGCCTGTCTGGTGGTGTTGCTTGCAGGCTTCCGCAGCGTCTGTCTAATGCAGCCCCAACGTCGTTCTTGATTTCCTTTTCTGCGAGCAGCTGGTTCGTTCTCTCCCAGAGCTCTTTATTTACCTCATGTGTATGTTACAGGTATTCTCTCTTCTCTCCTTCCTTTGCTGTCATCCTTTCCTTCGTCAGTCTATTCTTTACTTATCTGTTCACTCCCTTTTTCTTATTTCATGACCGGACTGAGACTTCGTGGCTGGGTGTTTGACAGATCCATTGATTGAGTAAGCAGCTCAGTTCCACGACGATTCCCCGATCTTTTTGATGTGCAGTTTTGTTTTTCTTTTGTGCACAATCTGTGCATAATCCTCACATTGTTTTCTTTCCTTTCTCATCGGCACCTTCTCACTTCCCCTTTCCTTTCCATTCAACTTTTTTTTTCTTTTTTCTCTATTTTCTCTTCATCCCATCTCTTCTTCTCCTTCATGACAACTGCTCATTTTTCACTTTATTTTCAACCCTCACACTCTTTTTTTTTTTTTTTTTGCTAATTAGTGTTGGCCCGTCTCCCACGCCATCAGATCTGGCCCTGAGGTTTCGCTAGAGAGTGGTATTTTTGTTTGTTCATGTTTTCATGTCTCCACCACCACAGTACTGGGGTGGTGCAGGGATTAAAAGCACACACTCCCGAAATCCGAAGTGCAGCATGGTGGAACAGGGTTACATCCGTGCACCTTGAACGCTCTGCCCTTGACCGCCATCTTGCAAGGATGGAGAGAGAAATCAGTGAAGGAGACATGAGAGGAGCATCCTCAAAACACTGTCTTCCTGGAAAATTCAGATCTCTGACTCAGCGCGGATAGATTTGAAAATTTCACATCCCCCCCCCCCCCCCCCCCCCACCCCCCCCCCCCCCCCACCCACCAGCCCCCACCCTTCCCTCCCAGCCTCATCCCCTTCAACGCGCATACCGTGAAAAGGAGCTTCTGCCAAATATCAACGTTTCTTTATCGAATTCTAATGATCTGTAGTGTTTCCCTGAATATTTTGAGTCCCCAGCAACCGTACAGTCTTCAGTATTGATGGAAAGAAGTTCTTGCATTAATGGGAGGTACAAAAGGAAATCTTTCCCAACTGACTCTCGGCTCTCCTTGGTGATGGACACAGCATTTACAAGGTTTTAGTTCCTTTGTGTCTTTGGACTCAGGTCAGCTGCTCTTAGTAATCAAGTTATTCAATGGAGCTGTCAGAAATCAAGGACATCATCAAATATTTTTTTATTACCAGCCGCCGTGGTGAAGTGGTTAGCGTCGCGGACTCCCAGCTTTTAGGTCACTTGTATGATTCCCATCTGAGCAATTCATTTGAGGGATTTTTCTTCTCAGACTGGTTCCTACCCAGAGCTGATTTAGTCATAGGCTCAAGTGGGAAGACTGGGACCACACACTCGAGTTTCATCCACTTAATGGATGGGTCTGTGAGAGCGTTGTTCAAATTTCTGACTAACTGTGCATGTGTCTGTATCTCTTGGGCCTGCTTGATTCCGTAATATCTTATGAAAGCAAGTGTAGAGTCTTGTTATGCAGTCTTAGACCAGACAAGAAGTCCGAGGCATCATCTTTGTTGATCAGCACAAAAAAGTCCTATGTCTTGTGGCCTTTTGTGCCCTGCTGTCATGGTAACCTCAGTTTTTTATTTCCTCTCCACGCTCATGCATTTGGTGAGGTTCTGTCTCTGTCACTGGTATCGGCAAGTTCATGGGCACTGTCGTTGGATGGACGTGGTAGCGCCCTCTGGAGGGAGAGTTTACTCACGCTGACACTACAACTAAACAGTTATTGCCATCAGAAGGGGGCTCAGTAGGTGGCGTTGTGTGTGTGTGAGTGTGTTGGATCAGAACAGGCAACACTGAACACCACCGAAGAGATTCAGCAGCAGTGCAGTGTCTCCTCCCGTGGGTAGCCTGATGATTACTTGACACTGATTACTCCCAATGGATTGTTGGTGCTTGGGCAGTCGCACGACAAGCCAGGTTCAGACTAAGGATTTGGACATAACAGACTGAATGCACACATGCACAAAAAATACAAGATTGGCGAGTCAGCGATGTGCCCATGCAGAGAGGCCGACATGGACACCAAGCACATTCTACAGGCGCTACTGGAACCTGGCGGATCTTCGGTGGACAGCCAACTTCCTGCGGGCAACTGGCATCACCATCTGAGTGTTCGATGTTGATGATGATGATGATGATGATGATGATGATGATGTATGTATGTATGTATGTATGTATGTATGTTTTGTTGTTATTGTTATTATCTTACTATGGTAAGTATGCGTTTTGCTCTTTGTATTTCCTTATTTGTAATTTGTTCTTAACTTTTGAAATAAAACATGACTTTGAAAAAAAAAAGTGTTGTTCGAGAAGAAGAAGAAGAAGAAGATGATGATGATGATGATGATGATGATGATGATGATGATGATGATGATGACAAAGGACAAGCCAGGCTGTGGCTGGGGACAGGGAGCCCAAACGAGCGGCGTGAGTGCAATGCCACTGAAGTAGCGCGGAAGATGAGACGGTGGAGAAGTAGAATTAATTTCTCCCCTCTCCTTTTCACAGGTGGTCAATCCCGGGTCTCCGGTCAACCCAGGGTACGGGGAGGGCATCTGCTGGCTGACCAACAAGTACGCCCTCCTCCTCTTCTTCGCCACTCCCGCTCTTCCTCCTCCTCCTCCTCCTCACACCGTCCTCTTCGTGCTGTCGGCTCGCAACATCTGCCGTGCCCAGCGGACGACGGCCCGAATGTTGGGCATGGAGGAGGAGGGCAGGATGGGCATCTACGTCAGACTGACCGTGGTCATGGGGCTGACCTGGACCCTGGGATTTCTGGCCGCATGGATTCCTGGCTACCATGTGAGTGATGTGATGGGCAGCGGTCTGTGTGCGTCGTTGACCTGTACGCTGGTGTGTGTGTGTGTGTGTGTGTGTGTGTGTGTGTGTGTGTGTGTGTGTGTGTGTGTGTGTGTGTGTGTGTGTGCGAATGCTGAGTGTAGGGGCAGGGAAGGGGGACTGAAGGGAAGTGAAAAGGTTTGTTGGTAGACTCTCTCTCTCTCTCTCTCTCTCTCTCTCTCTCTCTCTCTCTCTCTCTCTCTCTCCTTTTCGAACTGATGTAAAGCTACATTCTGTCAAGACTGGGCCACTTCATGAATTTCTACATGGCAGAGGTGTTAGTATAAATGGTATATATTACTATATATGGACCCACATAGAGCACTACATTAGGTTATCTTGCCAATTGTAGCAAATACAGACAACATGAAGACATGATTTATAAAGAATCAAGAAACTGAAGGCATATTAAATCAGCATTCAAAACAGTCTTACCTGTTTCAACAATACAAGATCATTAGAAAAACTGTACAAATACATTGTAAATATTCAACTCGTTGCCAAAAGTAATAGGCACGTCGGAAAACATAAGATAAAGAGGCACGTGTGTTACGTCAAAATAAGACGTCATATGTTCCAGCAATCATTGATGACGACTCAAATTTTGAAAACATCGGTATTAACATGTAAGCCTTCAGTCCTAGATACCCAAGCGAAAGTAGTGATCATCATCAAAAGTTGCCTGGCTCATTTTCAGATTGTTACGTCACTGAAGTAAGCATTACAGGGCAGCAGGTTGCGCATTGAAGATAAGAGCCTGATCTGAGAAAAACAGATGATTAGACTTCGAGCGTATGTTTCTCAGTTACGTGAGGCTGCGTGATACACACGGGCAGTTGCTTGGCGGTGGCGTTTTCTGCCGGTGGGCGCTGCTGTCATGAAATACGGGCTAGTACACCCATGGGAACGCTCCCGCGGAGTTCTGTCGTATCACATCCAGTGGCTATTACACAACGGCATCTGCCAGGGAGCGATTAC
>JADBJO010000045.1:537500-542500 GCA_016801955.1 Conus betulinus | reverse complement strand
CTAAAACCTTCTCATTTCCGACAATACAAAACAAAGAAGACAGTTTTAGGAAGTAAAACATCTCTTTGTATACATACTCCTGTCTGGGTAAACAATATATATATATATATATATATATATATATATATATAGCTCAGTGTGTTTATCTGTACGTACATGTGGGTTGTGTGAGTGCGTGCGTGCGTGGTTGTGTGCGTGCGTGCGCGTGTGTGTGTGTATGTGTGTGTGCGCGTGTATGTGTGTGCACGCGCGCTCACGCGTGCGTGCGTGCGTGTATGTGTGTGTTTGGATGTGGGTGCGTGCGCGCGCTAGGCTTTGTATTCCACGCATACTACTATATTCCACGTGCTATTATTTCACATCTCATTGATCTCGGTGAGCAAAAATCACACCCAAAAAAAAATGCTTTATAATATTGCAGAGAAGACATGGAAGAACGACATGGACTCAGCATTTGAGGATTTAGCAGTTCAGGCTACAAGCGACTTTTAAAGGCAGGTTTGGCTTTGTTAGAAGCACAAGCATGAATTGAAACTTCGTCTGACCGCTTGCCCGTCTTGGACCGTGCCACCATTTGTCACATGCGTCAACTGGAGAGAACTCTCAGTGACGTACGATCGACGTTCTTTCCCCTTGTGTTATAATGCAGCGTTCCAAATGACCCTCCGTTCCATATTCGGAGACGTTCCGCTAATAGTGGTGAAGAAGAGGAAGGCTCCGTATGCCCATTGCTCAACCTGTTCTACAGGGTCCCTGCTCCTTTCACCTGCAAGGAAAGTAGTGCAGTCATCAGACTTGTTCTTCCTTGTGTTAGGCAGTGTCTGTAATGTTCTACAAAACGTCCAGAAACTGTTGACATGATTGCATCCACAAGGATTGACGGCCGTGGAGTATGGAATCTATGAAACTGTGATGTATGGAATTCATCAATCCGTGGTATATGGAATCCATCAATTCGTGGTGTATGGACTCTATCAATCCGCGGTGTATGGATTCTATCAAACCATGTTGCATAGAATCTGTCAATTCGTGGTGTATGGACTCTATCAATCTGCGGTGTATGACTCTATCAATCTGTGGTGTATGGACTCTATTAAGCCGTGGTGTATGGAATTTATCAATTCGTGGAGTACGGACTCTATCAATTCGTGGTGTACGGTACTTATCAATCCGTGGTGTATGGAATTTATCAATTCGTGGTACATAGAGTTTATCAATCCATGGTATATGAAGTTTATCAATTCATGGTATATGGAATCTGTCAATCCATGGTATTTGGACTTTGTCAATCCATAGTATATAGAATCTATCAATCTGTGGTGTATAGACTCTGTCAATCCGTGGTATATAGAATCTATCAATCCGTGGTGTATGGACTCTGTCAATCCCCGGTGTATGGAATCTGTCAATCCGTGGTGTATGAACTGTCAATCCGTGGTATATGGAATCTATCAATCCTCGGTGTATGGACTCTGTCAATCCGTGGTATATGGAATCTATCAATCTTTGGTGTATGGACCTGTCAATCCGTGGTGTATGAACTCTGTCAATCCGCGGTGCATGGAATCTATCAATCCGTGGTGTATGGACTCTGTCGATCCGTGGTGTAAGGAATCTATCAATCCGTAGTGCATGGAGCGCATCTCCTGTCATCAGTTTGATGTTTGAGCACCCGAAAGAAAGAGTATATCCTTTGCAAAGCTTTCTGAACCACTGTGCCAGACAGAAATCACAGATACTGTATAAAAGACCTCGTTGGTGGGATACCGGGACTCTTTTGACGTGTTACTAATCATACTGAATATAAATATGTCATGGCCGTGCTCTGATAAACTGACTACACACAGATTTAAATATATGTTTATTCAGATGCACACCCAAAGGGCTGACCAGGCTGGTTAATTCCGTTAACGAAGAGTTTCATTCCTAAAGTGTATAGTCTTTTGTGTATTGTCTTGAACCAGTTTCCTTAAATGACTTCTCTCTCTCTCTCTCTCTCTCTCTCTCTCTCTCTCTCTCTCTCTCTCTCTCTCTCTCGGCTCCTCTCTCTCCTGCGTCAGACCTGATCAAATTTATAGCGTTTGTGTCTGTTGTCAAGACACCATATTGCTTAAGATTTCGTCTTGATGCATGAAGAAAATGTCCTCATCGTTCTCATCGACACAAACGTCGAAAGCGTTACGGTAAGGCATAAGATGTATGTGTATGATACTGCCACAGTGTATATTCAAGGAACAACATCTAGTCTGAAAATGTCAGAATTTATACATGTTGGCTGTTTCACTCATAAAATACATGTTGGCTGTTTCACTCATAAAATACATGTTGCCTGTTTCACTCATAAGATACATGTTCGCCGTTTCACTCATGGAATACATGTTGGCTGTTTCACTTATAAAACACATGTTGCTCTTTCTTTCATTCATAAAATATATGTTCGCTGTTTCACTCATGGAATACATGTTGGCTGTTTCACTCATAAAATACATGTTGCTGTTTCACTCATAAAATACGTGTTGGCTCTTTCACTCATAAAATACATGTCGGCTGTTTTATTCATAAAATACATGTTGGCTGTTTCACTCACGGAATACATGTTGGCTGTTTCACTCACGAAATACAAGTTGGATGATTCACTCATAAAATACATGTTGGCTGTTTCACTCACGAAATACATGTTGGCTGTTTCACTCATGAAATACATGTTGGCTGATCCACGCAAAAAATACATGTTGGCTGTTTCACTCATAAAATATATGTTCGCTGTTTCACTCACAGAAGACATATTCACTGTTTCCCTCATCGAATATATCTTCAGGTTTTTTCACCCGTGGGATACACGTTCGCTTTTTCACTCACGAAATATTTGTTCACTTTTTAACACATGGAATACACATTCGCTGCTTCACTCATGGAATACTTGCAACTCATCAAACAGTCAAAGACTGTGTGAATTTTCTAAAAAAAACAAACAAACAATCAGGAAATGTGTGTATGACCTAAAAAAAAATCAGGAAATGTGTGTATTTTCTGTAAAACAATCAGGAAATGTGCATATTTTTCTTAAAAACGATCAGGAAATATGTGTATTTTCTGAAAAATTATCAGAAAATGTTTTTTTAACAATCAGAAAATGTGTGTTTTCTGAAAGAAAAAAAAACACACATGAAATGTGTGTATGTTCTGAAAACTGGATGAACTTCATAGACGTATTTGCTGGTGAGCTTCAAAGAGAGGTTCACATTCTCTCCTATCCAGACACCCCGGTGGCATTTGATGATAAAGCAGGCACAAGTCACCAGAACACGCTGTCCATTTTTTTTCCCCTCTGGTCTTATGCATTGATAAATGAATGATGCTAACATGAAGTGTGTGTGTGTGTGTGTGTGTGTGTGTGTGTGTGTGTGTGTGTGTGTGTGTGTGTGTGCGTGCGCGCGCGCATACGTGCGTGCCTACCTGCCTGCCTGCATGTGTGCGTGCGTCGTGTGTGTGTGTGTGTGTGTGTGTGTGTGTGTGTGTGTGTGTGTGTGTGTGTGTGTGTGTGTGTGTGTGTGTGTGTGTGTGTCCTTCCCCCCGACACCCCCCCCCCCCCCGACCCCCCTCTACCCACTTACTGAAGAGTAAGATGTTGACATGAAGAAAAGTTGAATAAGAAATATATGATATAATATATATTTTCCATATATAAGAAACCTTAGTATTCATGGAGCTCAAATATCGATTTGCTTCAGATGATATCCCTTTTGTAATAGTTCTCTTTTATACGTTTTATCTATTTATTTCAATGTTTATTTCTTTGCTTATTTATTTATATATCTATTTATTATTTATTCATTTATTGACATATTTTTATCTATCTATTTGTGTAATTACACCACACACAAAAATAATAATAATGACCCCAGCAAATGTATTCTGGTCACCGTCTGAACGATTCACTGTTTTTTTTTTTTTTTTTTTTGGGGGGGGGGGGGGTTCGTAGCCCCACAAAAGTCACACACGCGCGCGCGAGTGCGTGCTGGCATTCACACACACACACACACACACACACACACACACACACACACACACACACACACACACACACACGACGAGCGCGCGCTCACACACACACACACACACACACACACACACACACACACACACACACACGCGCGCGCGCGCGCGCGCGCGCGCACGCAGGCACGCACGCAGGCACGCACGCACGCACGCACACACACACACACACACACACACACACACACACACACACACACACACACGCACGCACGCACGCACTCACGCACTCACACACACACACACACACACACACACACACACACACACACACACACACACACACACACACACACACACACACACACACACACACACACACACACACTAGGCACGCACACACGCAAGGCGCGCACGCACGCACGCAATTTATCACCATAGCTTAGAGTCTAGCGAATACGTTTAATGCTACTCGCACAAAAGTGCCCGGTTCAATGAGTGAAGGCTATGGCTGGGTGTTCAGTAACGAATTAAATGTCGCAGCTTTTAGGTGGTGGCAAACTCTGTGCTCAGTGATATCAGTAACTGTATCAGTGAACAAATATCTGTTATATGCTCTAAGATTTTTTAAGGATTTCGAATAGTCTCTGAATATACGCTAACACTGCAACATCATCTTTCATAGACACACTGTGGATGAATGTCTTGCGGTTAGAAACGTGGAGTACACAATTATTGTCCTGTGGTTCTCATTAAAATGTCATGTTTCTCACTGGACTTGTTTTGATGTTCTGTTTACATTTCTCTCTCTCTCTCTCTCTCTCTCTCTCTCTCTCTCTCTCTCTCTCTCTCTCTCTCTCTCTCTCTCTCTCTCTCTCTTCATGCACACACACACATACACGTACTCTCTCTCTCTCTCTCTCTCTCTCTCTCTCTCTCACACACACACACACACACACACACACACACACACACACACACCGAGAGAGAGACACACATACACA
>JADBJO010000045.1:530000-532500 GCA_016801955.1 Conus betulinus | reverse complement strand
ACAAACCGTTACGGGCCGTTATAGCCGTTAGTAACGGATAAAACGGTAAAATAAAACATCGGGCATCATCCGTGACCCTTAATGAACATACCTACAATTTTCAGAAAGATCGGCCCAGTAGTTTAGTCTGGAGCGAGTGGAACACATTTTGACCATGGACGGACAGACAGACAGACAGACGCACAGACAGCATTTCTTCATTTCCATTGTAAAGTACTCCCTGTTCTATGAGAACTGATCGTACAAAAAGTGTAAGTATTATATTATAAACATGAACAAACGAATCACAAGACGTCGTGTTTTGTCTTGTGATTCGTTTGTTCGTGTTTGGCGGATATAGGACTTACACTTTCTTTTTTTTGTATTATGTTTAATAAAGCGTAGTTCGTTTGTATTGTTTTGTACCTCTGTGAAGACAGATTAGAGCAAAAGTACATCAACAAGTTCCTATAAAGATTGGAAGGTTGTGCTTGTGAAAAGGAAATAAAGAAAGAAAACGCCACAGAGGTCAAGATGGCTACGACAAGAGGGATAACTTCTAGCATCTCTCCAGGGGAGTCTAAAGGCTGATAGTGTGCTTGAGACTTGGACACTGAAAGCTCGGGCATCGTATGGTCCAAATCACAGACAGGGACGTGCCCCTCCACTTCCTCTCTCCCTTCCTGTAGGGAGCCACAGTGACAAGTAGATTATGACCCCCTCATGGTTCCAGAACAAAATGCGTGCAGCCTGGTCCAGGGGACACTACTCTACATTACTACACTACTACATACATTCTCTCGGAATTCTGTTGCGCAGTTCCACATTCGCCGTATGACATCACATGTCTTGTTGATCAAAGCTGACTCAATCAGGTCAAGTCTGGGCGATGTCTCCAGGTAGAAAACCCCGTCCCAGTCATCTCATTGCCAGACTCCATTCACTGTGCTGCGGCGGAGATCTTGGGCCTTGTGCAACGGAAACACAGACGGGAGGAGGGGGAGGGGCTCGTTTGATGAAGGCGATGAGGAGATCAACAAACCCACCAACAAGCTTCACAAAAATGACCGGGGCCGTCTATACGTGGCCAAGACCTCCAGTGAAAGAAACCAGACCACCAGAGGGAAGAGAGCACGTGCAGCAGTTCAGGCAGACGGTGAACCAATGGTGGGTAAAAAAAAAAAAGCCGAGGAGTTACAGGCTGCAGCTGATGCCAACGACATGAACACATTCAACGACGGCCTTGAGACCGTATATCTACATCCCTTGAATCTGGCGCAACGCCCGTTCTTTGTCTAATCAATCTACACTGCTATCACAGAAGCCGGTATATTTGCACACTAGACTGAACGTTTCAATACCTTCTAAAGAGAGAGAGTCATCACTATCAGAAGAGACCATTGCAGCATTGTCACAATTGCCGGTGAAGAAATCACTAGCGCACCGAACCTGAAGTGTTCAGACTGGCAACTGCTGAAACAGACCACCGCGGTAAGACAGCAGCATTCGTGTGGTCATTCAAAAGAATTGAGCACTTTTGGAAAGACTGCCATTGTCCTGTATCATCAGGGAGAATGGTTTTGAAACTGCGCCACTCCAAGGATGCCTTGCATGTTACAAGAGGATGGTGACAACATCACGGGATTCTGTGGACAACTATTAAAGAATCTCCTTTTGTTTTGTGCAGGGAAAGTTTTCGTCTGACTCATCCTCGAAACAATCATCATCCACATTGCTGACTGCATTGTTCCTCAATCTCTGTGTGCCTTTCGAACAGGCAATCTGACAGGATGTTTGCTATCTGCCAGCTGCAAGAAAAGTGCTGATGATAGGACCCAGAATTGCAAAGCCTATATGTCGATCTTAAGAAGGCATTTGACACCATGAGTAGGAGTGATCTCTGGAAAATCCAGAACAAGTTTCGTGGCGCCAAGAGCTAAGCTTATGCCTGGATCTCTTTCTCTCTAGATGACAAGCTGTAGGAAACTAAGAATATATGAAATCCATTCCCAAGTTTTGTTTTTGTTTTCTTTTTAATGGAATGAAACAAGGCTGTCTCTCGGCCCCATCTCTTTTTTTCCACCGTATTTGCAACAATGTTGATAGACATCTTCGACGGCTTTGACAGTAAGGTGTCACAAAGATTACAAACTTTTCAACACGCGGTGTCTTCAGGCCAGAGTGCGACTGCCGGAGGTTACTATGTGTGAGTTCCATTGGGATGGAAACTAGCTTGGCATGTACTACATGGTATTTTCCGCAACAAAATATTTACCCTAAGGAAATATCAGGGGGAACAGATATTTTCATGGTCCCATATAACTCTCTCGTTCCAACCTCCTTTCCTCCGTTCCCTAAATATTTCAGTGCTATTTTCCGGTACGAGTTGAAAATAAGGATTTATGTCATAAATTCTTCTCCATTTTTTTTTTTCTTAAAACGTGGGCGTATGTCTTTCATCCTAGGAATAACCACAAAACTGGAAATGTATGGCTACAATCACTTGCTAAGTAGACCCGGC
>JADBJO010000045.1:510000-522500 GCA_016801955.1 Conus betulinus | reverse complement strand
AAATGGGAAAGTCGTGAATAATTGGGAAGCCGCAAATAATTGGAAAGTAGTGAATAATTGGGAAGTCGCGAATAATTGGAAAGTCGTGAATAATCGAAAAGTCGTGAATAATGGGAAAGTGGTGGAACAGCTGTGGCCTGACTTTGCCACATCAGCACACGTGTTCTTTGTGGCATTGTGGTTGGGCCTGGGGCTATGCCGGAGTTAGCAGAGGATGGATCACCCCCTCCATCGCTGCAGATATAAAGTCCCACAGTAGGGCATGAAATGCTGGCACCCCTAACGTCGCTGTTAGCTGTGTTGGCCATATTTTTTCTCCGCTGTACTTGTAAGCCGACGAGTGTTTTTTTGGCATTTGCAGTTCACAGAGAAGGAGAGAGAGAGAGTATGGGGTGGGTTGGATGTCTCTGGCTGTGCATTTATTTCTGCTGTATTAGCTGGCGCTACACACGGGCTGCACCGTCCCTTTGTGGCTTCGCAGTGTTTCGTTGACACAGTGGCTCCGCATTGTTTCATTGACGCTGTTTTACAGGGGGGAACTCTGGGACCGAACGTGGTACGACTTTCAGCCTATTCCTCACCATCATCATCATCATCATCATCATCGTCGTCGTCGTCGTCGTCGTCGTCGTCGTCGTCGCCATCGTCATCATCATCATCACAATTATTATTATTATTATTATTTATTATTATTATTATTATTGCTGTTGTTTTCATTATTATTATTGCCATCATCATCTTTGTTATTATTATTATTATTATTATTTATTATTATTATTATTATTATTATATTATTATTATCGTTGTTATCATTATCATCATCATCATTATTATTGTTGTTGTTATTATTACAATTATCATTATTATTATCATTATTGCTGCTATAAGCATATTAATGTAACCATTTTCTTATATTTATTCTTCTCTCCTTCCTCTTCTTCTGTAAGTATTGTTGTTATTATTATATCTACTGTACTATTATATTATTTGTCAGTATTTTCATTACACGATTATCTTACCATTGTTTTTATTAGTATTAGAATTATTTTCTTAATATCATTACCACCATTATTACTATCTACCCGAGTTGTTTTTTCCCTTCAACTTCTGTTTTGTTCCGTAGTTTTAGTCGTTCACCCTCGCCAATTTTTCCATCCGGTTCAAAGAGGTAGGTGACTGTCTGTTCGTGTTTTCATTTTCATTGTCTTGAATGTTAGTTGTTTTGCCTGAAGACCAGGTAGTTCGAAACGCGTCACGTTTGTTTTGTAAATTTGGTTGTCTTTCTTTTGGGCGGCGCACTAATTCTGTGTTCACAACATAGATGAAAGAACAGGCGGGTTTAAAGGAACAAAAATCTTGGTCAATGATTACATATTCATCCTTAATTCTAAAAAAAAAATGGATAATGCCATCACAAGAAGAAATAGGCGTTTGCTTCGCTGATTTTAAGGAAGCTTTTAACAGCACATGGCATGACACGCTTCTTTTGACATTGAATATGACTGGAATAATTGGAGACTGCTTCCATGTAATCCATGTCTAAAAGTTCAATTGCATATGCTAAAATAAGCAAAATGATCCCAGATAAAAGAAAAAAAGTGTACTTTTAAAGTGATATCCTCAGCCCAACTCATTTTGATATATTAATAAATGACATGTAATATGATTTACAACACACTGCCTCCCCCCATTATCACGAGTAAGTCTATTCCAACTCTACATCTTTCAAATGCAGATGTTGTAAAGTTCGTGTCAACAACAAAAACTGAGTTCTTAAAAACAATCAGATCAATTGCGAGAATATGCGCGACGACGAAAATTACAAATATTTTTCCAGATAAGAAAACAAGAGAACTTAAAGGTAAAATACTCAGCCCAGCGCATCTTAATATATTCATAAATGACCTAAAGATAATGCATAAAACACTGCTCCCCCATTACCAAGGAGCAGGCCTAGGTCATATTCTACTCCTATATCTTTCATATGAGGATGATATAATGTTCTTGTCAACAACAAAAAAATCGGGTTTTTTTAAAAAAAATCAGCCGGATTGACTGCAAGAAGACAGCCAACTATGGCGACTCAGTTTCGATAGATACAAGATGCAAAGCATATAAACGTACTCCCAGTTGATCTTGAATACGTGTGAGATATTCCATAAAGAAGATAAATCGTTTTGGACCGTTATAGCCGTTAGTAACAGCTATTCTGGTAAACATCGGCCATTATCTGTGACCCATAATCAAAATACCTACAATTTTTCAGAAAGATCGGCCAAGTACTTTCTGAGATATTCCATACAGAAGAAAAAAACGTTATGGGCTGTTATAGCCGTTAGTAACGGATATAACGGTAAAATATAACATCGGGCATAACCCATGATCTATAATGAACATACCTACAAATTTTTAGAAAGATCGGCTGAGTACCTTCAGAGATATTTCATAAAGAAGAAAAACCACCAGGGGCCGTTATAATCTCTTTAGTAACGGATAAAAACGGTAAAACGAAACATCGGGAATCATCCATGATCTATAATGAACATATCTACAAATATTCAGAAAGATCGGCCAAGTATTTTCTGAGATATTCCATAAAGAAGTAAAAGCGCTAGGGGCCGTTATAGCCGTTAGTAACAGATATAACGGTAAAATAAAACATCAGGCATCATCCGTGACCCATAATGAACATACCTACAAATGTTCAGAGAGATCGGCCAAGTACTTTCTGAGATATTCCACACAGAAGAAAAAGCGTTAGGGGCCGTTATAGCCGTAGTAACGGATATAACGGTAAAATAAAACATCGGGCATCATCCGTGACCCATAATGAACATACCTGCAAATGTTCAGAAAGATCGGCCCAGTAGTTTTGTCTGGAGCGAGTGAAACACATTCTGACCACGGATGGATGGACAGACAGACAGACACACCAGACAGCATTTTTTCGTTCCCATTGTAAAGTACTCCCTTTTCTAGAAGAATTGGGAATACAATAAAAGGGACACAATGTCATATTTAGAACAACGACATAAAACCAGCCAAAAATATCACTGATTTTTATTTCCGGTGGAGATGGCTTCACTGAAACGTAGATTCATAAAAAAAAACGCTTAGGCGCAATTTTTCATAAACTGTGAAATTTCATCCCGCCAAAGAACATCAAGCCAAACAAGGAAATACATGCACAGCAAACGTGCTCGGTTGTAGTGTACGAAGGGAATGATTAAGAATGAAAGTGCTGATGCACCCGGCGGAGTTACATTACGGAAGAATGGTTTCTATTTGATACGCCAGTGACGAACAGTTCTGTCCCAATCATTTCAAAGCTTACCTCTCTTCAGTGCGGCCACAGAATGTACATCTTGAATTCTTAAGAAGCTCACTACTTAGGACGAGATGAAAGAACAATGAAACCAGCCGTTCTGACAGAACATGTGTGTGTGCGCGTGCGTGCGTCTGTGTGTGTGTGTGTGTGCGTGTGTGTGTGTGTGTGTGTGTGTGTGTGTGTGTGTGTGCGTGCGTACGTGCGTGCGTGCGTGCGTGCGTGCGTGTGTGTGTGTGTGTGTGTGTGTGTGTGTGTGTGTGTACACAAGAGAGAGAGACAGAGACAGAGAGAAGGAATACGAAATCGTTTATTGTAGTTAAGCTTTTTAAACCCCTTTCACAGAAGGACAGGTGTGGAAGGGACTGTGCAATTATGAAAATGAACACTGCGAAAGGCACATAGTATAATTATGATCATGTCCCTGGACTCGACATCGGGAATTTCAAGCAACTCTGAGCTTTCTTTTTATACACCTTCACCACACTAAAGTCACCACATACGTTCCTCATGAGAGAGAGAGAGAGAGAGAGAGAGAGAGAGAGAGAGAGAGAGAGAGAGAGACAGACAGACAGACAGACAGACAGACAGACAGACGGACAGACAGACAGAGAGAGACAGACAGACAGAGAGATAGTGAGACAGACAGACATATAGAGACAGAGACAGACAGACGGACGGACAGACAGAGACAGAGATAGAGAGACTTGGTGTCGGAGGCCCAACATTCCCATTGAAACAAGCCCCCAAGTTGTATATAAATACAGTGGCTGTTCTCGTTTTCGTTCATGCAGCCAGAGGTTGGCGGCAAAGATTCGCTGTGGGTATTCAGGCAGTAGCTGTGCTCCCTCTTCCTTCTGGGCCCGGAGTATATGCAAGGCAGCACAAGAGGGAAAAAAGCCACGGTGTGACTGTCCGTGGTTGGCCCACAGTGTAGGAGAGTGTGTGTGTGTGTGTGTGTGTGTGGCAACGACAATCTTGAACAGAGAACTTTGTGCGTGTCCTCTCTTTGTTCCGTTCACTGACACGCATGACAGCCAGAGCGGAAAAGGGGTCACCGGACGATGAAAGATTTGCACAAACAAAATGACCCCCGCGGAGGTCGTCGACATTCTGGCAGTGTGACTATAGGCCTATGTCTGTGTGAGTATGAATAGCAAAGCTAACAGGAAGACTGGTGTCTCTGGATCAGAAAGAGAGTGGTTGTGCCTAACAAGGAACAGAATGACGTTAGCAGAGTTGAGGGTGAATCTAGACTAGGCAAATTTTAATCGTGAAGTATCATAGAGCAGTGTCTCTGAAACACAGCAGTATGTGGATTTTGTCGATACATCGTGGAGTTATAATCAAATTGCCGAAGAGAAAAAAGAATACAAATGTTTATGTCGATCGCAGTGTGCGACACACCTAATCACGCATGAACTCGTACACCGCGCGCGCTCGAGCGTGTGCACACACACACACACACACACACACACACACACACACACACACACACACACACACACACACACACACACACACTCACTCACTCACTCACTCACTCACACACACACAGAAGACATGCCCACTTAAATGCCTTAGTATGTATGACGCTGTAGCTGAAGGAGTAAACTAATCAAACCATCTACTATTTTGTTTATATAAGGAAATGTGCTGCCTTTTAAAATGCGTTTGTTG
This sequence comes from Conus betulinus, assembly GCA_016801955.1. Classification (NCBI taxonomy): domain Eukaryota; kingdom Metazoa; phylum Mollusca; class Gastropoda; order Neogastropoda; family Conidae; genus Conus; species Conus betulinus. The sequence continues at coordinate 517,495 of JADBJO010000045.1, read as the reverse complement.
CTGCAATATATACACCAAACAGAATAGCAGTGTGTGGATGCATTCTGTTTTATTGTCTGTCTGAAAAATGAAACTGCATATCTGCGGAATAATGAAGACCAGTTATTCTTCTCACGAATCGTTAACCACCCATTTTCCCAGGCTGCCGTCTCTACATATGTCTGATATGTAGGGCCGCTCCAGACCAGAAATCCGTGAGTCAAAGTTCTGAAATCATGTTGGTCTTAAATTCTTAATTCTCCGTCTGAAGAAGAATTATAAAGATAATGGTCTGAAACGCTCTGTACTTCCATTAGAATCCGTCAGTATTGTGCGTGGTGTGTACTGATCTCACTGTGACGAAGTGGGACTTCACATGTGAAATGGAACATGACAGCTGAACCGGTTTGGCTACATACTATGTCATGCAGTCTTGCATAGTATTCGCGTCACAGCTACTGCAAGGGGATGTTTGTTAAAACTCGCTAATTTAATGTTGCCCGTTTTCTTATAAACAATACTTGGATGTTTATAACGTCGTCTAACATTTTTATCAGTGATGATAACAAATCGGTAAAAATCCACAGATTAGGGAGTACGATGCTCTCTGCGTGCAGGTGCGCACGCGCACGTGTGGTGTGGTGTGTGTGTGTGTGTGTGTGTGTGTGTGTACAATGATGAAACAGTTATATTTCATGGGTCAGGGTCCTATCAACAAGACATAAAAAAGGATTCAGCAAAATGAGATGATCACAAACTGAATCATACCCAAGGGCAAATGAATCTTTTGTTTATACCTAGTTAAGTGTTATATATGTACTGGCCGTACAGGTTACTTGTAAATTTCGGGCAGTTTCAGTAGACGGGATAAAAGACTGTTGGTAAGTCACTGGATGTTGTCAGACTGTGACTAGGTCACTTACAAGAAGGGTCACGGAATAAAAAAAAATCAGACTGTTAGTGGGCCACTGAATAAAAATCAAATTGTTACTGGGTAACTAAAGAGAGTGTATTGTGAATCACTGAATCAAAATAAGACTGTTAGAGGGTCACTGAATGAAATTCAGACTGTTAAAGGGTCACTGAATGAAATTCAGACTGTTAGAGGGTAACTGAATGAAAAGTAGACTGTTAGTGGGTCACTGAATGAAAATCTGAAATTAGAGAGTCACTGAATGAAAACTAGACTGTAAGTGGGTCACTGAATGAAAACTAGACTGTTAGTGGGTCATTGAATGAAAACTAGACTGTTAGTGGGTCATTGAATGAAAACTAGACTGTTAGTGAATCACTGAATGAAAGCTAGACTGTTAGTGGGTCACTGAATGAAAACCAGACAGTTGGTGAATCACTGAATGAACACTAGACTGTTAGTGGGTCATTGAATGAAAACTAGAGTGTTAGTGGGTCACTGAATGAAAACTAGAGTGTAAGTGGGTCACTGAATGAAATCTAGACTGTTAGTGAGTCATTGATGAAAAACTAGACTGTTAGTGGGTCACTGAATGAACACTAGACTGTTAGTGGGTCATTGAATGAAAACTAGACTGTTAGTGGGTCATTGAATGAACACTAGACTGTTAGTGGGTCATTGAATGAACACTAGACTGTTAGTGGGTCATTGAATGAAAACTAGAGTGTTAGTGGGTCACTGAATGAAAACTAGAGTGTTAGTGGGTCACTGAATGAAAACTAGACTGTCAGCGGGTCACTGAATGAAAACTAGACTGTTAGAGGGTCACTGAATGTAAATCAGAAATTAGAGGGTCACTGAATAAAAATCAGAAATTAGAGGGTACTGAATGAACATCAAACTCTTTGTGGGTCCACTAGCCATTATTGATAATATGGAAGGGCTCCTATCTGAAATGACGTGACTCAACTGGCGTATACTTTATTCTCGTGTGCCGCGCCCAGGGCATAACACGCCAACGCTTCGGTACCAGGGAGACAGTTCCCACAGCCCCTGCACTGACTGGTCACGTGACTGTTCGAAGAGGGCCGATCTCACAGCACCCCCACGCTGACTGTGACACGAGTGTGAAGGAGCCACTTCCACCGTGTGTGACGTGACACTCCCTACGTCACGCTCTTCAAGCCCGCTTCCTGGCCGCTGGGTGGTGTGACGGACACAATGAACAGATCACTCCGGCCCCCGCTGCAGGTGGAGTTGTCGGAAACTGCGCGGTGACTCACGAGTGAAGAAGATCACGGGAAAGTGTCGAACCAGCGCTGTGGTAGTTGTGCTACTACCGTCAACCGTTGATGATGGCACGTCCACGGATTCTGCCTGTGTTTACGCTGCTGGTCGCCGTTATCCCTTTGTCGGGGACGAACAGTTTTCCTGACGGCAGTGAAGTGAGAGAAATCAATGACATCGTTCCAGACTTGGCTGAGCTTCGCTTGGTGGACTGTGAGAAGAGGTGGACCTGTCAGGATTATGACTACCCGAGACTGTCCACTAGTGTCCGCAGCCACTATATGGACAAGAACTGTGCCTGTGATGACCTGTGCCTTCTGCTGCAGGACTGCTGTCCTGACGCCCCCCACCTCCATCCCCCAGTTTCTCTGTACACGGCTCCGCCATAGAGGGCAGGGATCCCTCAAAGAAGGCTGTGTCTTATGATCATGCTGCGGAAGATCATGTTCACGAGGCGGGTGGATCGTTCGGGAAAGAGTCTTCTGGGCGGGGAGACAAATGGATGGAAGCCAGGGCCTCAAGTGTGGTCTCCCTTGGAAAAGGCCGACAACCAGTCTGACAGTGTCGCTGGGCGACAGGCTGACCACGTGTACAGCCAGTACAGCCTGGACAAAGACATGTTCACCTGTATCTACGACGAGGGCATCAACGAAGCCAATAATGTGTCCGTAGTGATGCGTTGTCCTGAGCATTATGACGACGAGGAAGTGACGCAGCTGTGCCACAACGTCACTGATGACGACATGATGACGCGACTGCCGGTGTCTGGGAAAGAGAGCCGGGTGCTGTACCGGAACATGTTCTGTGCCATGTGTCACGAGGTGAGACACGATAAGATTGGCGAAGATGCTTGTTTTTACACTGTTATAGCAGTATCAGTGAGACGCTAACGTTATGTGTGTCTTGTTACTACTGCGCCCTTAGAACCGGGCCATAGAAATGTCTGCAATGGATCAGCTGAATAGTTGGATAGCTAGTCTGTGAGTTGTTTCCACTTCACACTTCGATCCCCGAGTTCTGTTGCACATCATTTGACCAAACAATACAGATGTCTGTCAAGATTTCTGTGACCACATCCATAATTCCCCTCCGCCTTTAAATCTACAGACCCGTAAATTGATATAGTAGTAAGTAAAGGCTAAACAGCTTTAATCCAGATAGGCCATTATCAAATGGGAAAGAAGAGAAGAAGAACAAGAGGAAGAGAAGAAGAAGAAGAAGAAGAAGAAGTAGACACCACCCCTTTCCACCCCCTCCCACCAACCTTCCCCCAACTCCCCACTCCCATCCCTACCCCCAACTCCCCCCCCCCTCACACACACACACACACACACACACACACACACACACACACACACGGAGCACCATAATTGGTGTGTCAAAGAGTTGCTCTCAAATTCAATGCATACACGTATGCATATAGACACACATGCACACACCCTAGTGCTTACCGACTTACATACGTAAATACACTCCATGTGAATTCATACAAACTTCGGCACCTTAGTGCCAGCCAGTCGTCGTGTGCTAGTCAGTCATCTACCGGGGCCGGGTAAAAGTCTATAATCTTTTTTTTTTCCGTGTTCTTTGTTTGGTTTTTTTTTTTTTTTTTTTCGAATCAATTATTTATCGGTTATTCTGCGCGCTGTGACTTAACGCACAGCGAGATGTGATGTAGCATAGTGGGAACAATTTACGCACGGTGACATTTAGTGAAGAAAATGACACTTAATGAAAACTAATATCATTTGGGTTGGTTTCTTTCTTCTTCTTCTTCTTCTTCTTCTTCTTCTTCTTCTTCTTCTTCTTCTTCTCTTCCTTCCTCCTCCTCCTCCTCTCCTCCTCCTCCCTCCTCTTCCTCTTCCTCCACCTCCTCCTCCTCCTCTTCTTCTTCTTCTTAATGCTTTTTAGAATACTTTATCAATCAGGAAATAGCAAAGGAGAAGAAATGTGGTGCTGTCCAATTATAAATAGTACAGTTTTGCGTAAATGGAAGTGATAAAATCCCAAAGTCGCAGTTTGAAAAACTAATGGAATAATGAATGCCAGTAAATCATCAGAAAATGTTACTGATGTTTTTGTACTAAGTAGACCAGTTTCACTACTTCTATTACTACTACTGTCACTACTACCACAATCACTACTACAACTACAAACACTACTACTACTACTGCTACTACTACTACTACTACTGCTGCTGCTGCTACTACTACCACTACTACTACTACTACTACTACTACTACTACTACTACTACTACTAACAGCAAACATAAGTAGTAAAGATAATGTTTTAATTAAAAGGACGAAAAACCGCACGCACGCAACCGCGCGCGCGCGCGCGCGCGCGCGCGCGCGTGCGCGTGTGTGTGTGTGTGTGTGTGTGTGTGTGTGTGTGTGTGTGTGTGTGTGAATAATGATAATTCCTTATCATTTTATTATGGATGTAATAAGGTGTAAGAAGTGTTCCCAGGATGGGGGTAAGTAGGAATATGAGAGAGAAGAGTGTGATATTTGTATGTTCATTGGACTTTGGTCGCCTTTCACTTTTGTTAAAGTATCGTAAATCATTTCTTTACAATTTTGTCATCTCTGAAATGATATATTGGCAGTGTCTTGTTTTCTTTCTTTTAACTTATTTATTTTTATTTACTTTTCTGTATTTGTTTTCATTTATATTGTTCAAAATGTCAGTACAACCTATGGTTAATCTGACAATAAATGGTTTCAGTGTGTGTGTGTGTGTGTGTGTGTGTGTGTGTGTGTGTGTGTGTGTGTGAGGGGGTGAGGGGGTCCATTCTCATCAGCTTCAAATTCTCTAATGACCAAATATTTGACAGAACAATAATATTGCCAATACATTTAATGTAGAACGATTGATATCCCCGATTTTCACCCCAGCGCACAAATCTGCGATAAACGGTCAGCAATAGTTTTCATGTTACGGAACTAAGGTAATGCTGCTTATAGCCCAGCCGACCGCAAAGGGCCATATCAGGGCTGTCACCATGGAACTGAAAATTTCATCTAAATTTTGATCAGTGAACTTTTACCGTGCAGCTCAAAGGACAGAAAGTAAGCGCTGTCTTTAGAATCTGAATCAGATGCGTCTACTGAAATAAAACTTAACGTGTTTCATCAAAAGTGCAGGTCATGTGGTCAGTTTGCTTGTGATGTCCATTTGTAGCTAGTCGGCACTAGACGCCCTCTGTCAAAGGAAACTGAACGCAAAGCGTCTGCCACACAACTAGGTCACAGGCAACACGTTTGCCTTTTTTTTTACACAGAACACAGGCTTACAGTACCAACCATACACACCTCCTCCCACGCCCCCCCCCCCCCCCCCCCCCCCCCCCCCCCATCGCCCTTTCTCTCTCCGCCAATCCTTTTTCATGCACCTCCCCAGATGAAAATTAATCGAATACATGTAGGCTGTAAACAACTTCAAAATTATTACAAATGGTTTGTGTAGCTACTATCATGCTTTGTTAACGTTGCTGGTGTTGTTAGATATGTGTGTGGTGTGACTGGTCGGGGAGGGATGGGGTGCTGGACACGATATGGACGTGTATGTCTTTCGGTTGTGTTGATCATGGTTGTAGTAATTTTAGGGGCTTTTAAATTTTAAAAAATAGATTCTTAGATGTGACCTTGCATTACGCTGGCACTGATCTGACCTGTATGAGTGAGAGTATGAACGGACGTTGATGATGTCGGTGTTGTGGACTCCCATCAGGAGCCCTACCTGTACTGGGTGGTGGGCATGGAGTGCAAAGGACCAGGCTCTGCCCTACGACATCAACAGGACCAGCTTGTCGGACGTGCTGGGCAAGCAGAAGTGCCAGGTGCAGTACCAGCCTCCCGGGGAAGACTACCGCTGGCGGCCTTGTGTGGCCGGCGTCAGGGATCGCTGCAACGACAGCTTCCCCGTGGACACCGCCAGGGGGCGACACATTGTTGAAAGGTGATGAGGCTGATGATAGTGTTTGCCTTTTTTTTTTTTTTCGTTGTAATCATCTCTAGTGCCATAACCGTCGTCGTCGGTATTGGTTTGTGTCGTCATTGCCGTGTCAGTATCATCAAAATCACATCATCTCTGCATTTAAAATCGTGAGAGTGTGCTGACGAGAAATATGAGCTGTTTTTGTTCATACTCTGTGAACTGAAGTTTGCAAATGGTAATAAGCAATACTGGCAGACAAATGTATTATTTTTAACATGGCGCCACCATAGCAGACAGAACGGGCACTTGGCACTGAACATAGCATTGAATCAACATCCATTTTGACAACAGAATGATCTCATCGTCAACACTGAGACACACGCAGCTGATGCGCCATTTAAAGTGAAGTGTTTCGGTCTGTAAGTCTGGAATTTATTCTGCACTCAAATTCGGACACGATATGCGAATACTGGCACAATTCTGGACATAAAACTCCCGCGGCGTTAGTGTGATCTACGATGCCTGTGTCACTGTCCAGCTGACAGGACAATCACGATGTACCACATGGATCGAAGCACAACTATTAGAACATAGCACACAGGTTAGAACATAACATGTACACAGTCTATGACACTCGAGAAAAAACGCATATACCGGTAACTGAGGTCCCACGGATTATGGACTTGCTCTTTCTTCAGTATCCGAGTCAGAGATCTACATCAGAATTGAATGGTTTCCACTTTGGGCTAAATTCCATCTTTTCTTCAAGTTTCATTAAAATCGTTCTCACATAGTTTCTGAGTGATCTTACGGACAGGCAAGCCGACACAAACTGGCAAATATATTTCCGTGCTGAAAGTGCCGCTATTATCATGTATCTAACATCATACGCGAATCAGCGCCACAGCGTTTTCTTAGGAACACGACATCCACTGGCACGACACAGGAAATCCTTAAGTCAGTCGACAAGATTTAAACAGTAAGCAATGATATGTCCGGCTACGTTTGTTCTTACGCGGAAACCAGAACACATAACGTTTTTCACGCAGAAGGAAAGTTGACTGTACTGCACGCGCACACACACACACACACACACACACACACACACACACACACACACACACATACACGCACACACACATTCGCGCGCGCACGCGCACGCACGCACGCACGCACGCACGCACACACACACACACACACACACACACACACACATATACACACACACATACACACACACATACATACACACGTGCGCGCGCGCATGCACGCACACACATAAAACCTTGCCATGTAAGGTAAGAAAGCACTCTTGCCATGTGAGGTAACACAGCAGTCTTGACATGTGAGGTAACACAGCAGTCTTTCCATGTGAG
>JADBJO010000045.1:502500-505000 GCA_016801955.1 Conus betulinus | reverse complement strand
GTGGAGGTTGACATATAAGTTGTCATGGCATCCTGTTCTATACCGTCCTACAGTGGACACTGGAGGGTTGACATGTAGATTGTCATGACTCCCTTTTCTATACCGTCCTACAGTGGACAGCGGAGGGTTAACATGTGGACTACAGTGGCCAGTGGAGAGTTCACATGTAGATTGTCATGACTCCCTGTTCTATATCATCCTACAGTGGATAGTGGAGGTTTGACATGTAGATTGCAATGACTTCCTGTTCTATACCGTCATACTGTGGACAGTGCAGGGCTGGCGTGTAGATTGTCATGACTTTCTGTTCTATACCGTCCTGCAATGAATAGTGGAGGGTTGACATGTAGATTGTCATGACTTCCTGTTCTATACCATCCTACAGAGGATAGTGGAGGGTTGGCATGTAGACTATAGTGGCCAGTGGAGGGCTGACATGTAGACTACAGAGGATACTGGAGGGTTGACATGTAGACTGTCATGACTTCCTGTTCAACACTTTCTGGCAGTAGAAGGGAAAGACTGACATGCACCCTGTCATGACCCCTGTTCAACCCCGCTTAAAACGAACTTTTGTCACAATGAATTGTAAATGAAATTTACCGCACCTTGCAATTGAACAAAAGCTTTCTTTCTGGCTTCAACATCTTTGGTATACCTTAGTCCTAGAATGGGCAGGTTCTGGAAGATTTTCTTCCAGCCGACATCTTGCACACTTCCTCACTTGTCAAATGAACCATGCTAAGTCTCACCTCTCAACACATTCCTCTCCCTGGAGGGGCTGACTCAGTGCACGTGTGAATGAAGAAGAAAAGGACAAAGCCACAACACAGCTAAAGCAACAGCAGCTCTTTGATGAGTGTTTGGGTTAGAGAGCAATTCTCCAGCCAATAGTATCACCAGTTCTATGGAGGATTGGTGCAATGGTGATAGAGTTTTGAGGATAACGGTGGTAAGATTCTGAGGATGACAGAGATAGGATTTTGAAGATAACAGAGATAGATTTTGAGGGTAACGATGATAGGATTTTCAGGATAACGGATATGGGATTTTGAGGATTACTGTGACGGGTTATTGAGGGTAATGGAGGTACTATTTTGAGGATAACGTAGACTGGATTTTGAAGATAACGGAGATGGAATTCTTAGGTAATGGAGGCAGGATTTTGAGGATAACAGAGAAGAAATTTTGAGTATAACGGAAAGGATTTTGAAGATAATGGAGATAGGATTTTGAGTGTAACAGAGAAAAGAGTTTGAGGATAACGAAGATAGGATTTTCAGGATAATGGAGATTGGATTTTGAAGATAACGCACATAGGAGGTAGCATAACAAAGTTTTAATTAATGTAAAAACTACATACTTTTTGCTTTTACCATAAGTTTTTTACATGTAGCGTTAGCAATGTTTATTGTAATTGTGAGTACTTATGTTGCAGGCACTTTGTTGACAACGCATGCCAGATTAAGCAGCAGAGCATGAGAGCTCCACTGTAATGTCCAACACCTCTGACAGCTTCAACACTTCTGACTGTGCCTACATCCAGCTGAACAACACAGAGTACCGGCTGTTCCAGAATGGCACCTTGGAACTTGTGGGGCACCGACCGACACATTCTTCAACTCCTCACAGTATGTTTACCTTGACCAGAAGCTTTACCTGTGTGTCAGCTACACCCAGAATTACACCCGTAATGTCACCACAGACGTCAAGAAGCTGACTTTCATTTTCTCGCTGACAGAAACGGTGGTGAGCACGTGCGGCATTTGCGTATCTCTGGTGGCGCTGGCAGCGACCATGCTGGTGTACCTGTCTGTGCGGGCACTGCGCAACATTCCTGGTCAGAACCTGCTGTCTCTGGTCTGCTCCCTGTTCCTGGCAGACCTCCTGCTGCTGGTGGCGCCCTCTGCAGAGGAAGACTTCCGGGCCTGTGCAGTGGTGGCCGCTGTCATGCACTACAGTTTCCTGGCCGCCTTCCTGTGGATGAACGTGACGGCGGTGGACGTGTGGTTCACCTTCTCCAAGGCTTTCGTCAAGGCCGGGGACAGAGGCAAGTCGTCCAAGCGGTTCCTCATGTACAGTGCCTACTCCTGGCTCACCCCACTGGTCTTCGTCCTGCCTGCAGCTCTGCTACAGGTGAGCTCTGCACTGACCTGTGTGTTGTGTTCTCTTTGACATGCTCATGAGCAGGTGTCCGTTTCACGGAAGCGAGGTGGTGAAAATTATCGCTTGCGTGGCGAGTGTGAAAGCTTCATAGCATGCCCTAGCGGCAAGCAGGGATCGGAAAAGGCGAAGGTGGGCCAGATTGTCTTGGAGCTGTCTTGCATGCGAGAGAGAAAAATGTCCGACAATGACGTGGCCTGTGATTGGTGCACGAAAAAAGTTGTAATGTTCTCTGGTTGATACATAAAAAGATCAAAACGCCGACCCTTCAACGGCAAGAAGAACTCGAGGAAGTAGTCACATTGTCAATTTGAATTTTTGACTTTCGCTCTCGTTT
>JADBJO010000045.1:490000-497500 GCA_016801955.1 Conus betulinus | reverse complement strand
TGTCTGTCTGTCTGTCTCTCTCTCTCTCTCTCTCTCTCTCTCTGTCTCTCTCTCTCTCTCTGTCTCTCTCTGTCTCTCTCTCTCTGTCTCTGTCTCTCTCTGTCTCTCTCTCTCTCTCTCTCTCTCTCTCTCTCTCAACCCCAGAAGTGAAGATGGTCACTGTGCAGATGTGCTGTATCCTTGTTGACCAGGTGCTGCCTACTGTTTCATCATCATGAACACCCCTGCAAGGCCTCTTCATCTTCCTGTCCTTCGTCTGCACTCGAAAGGTCATCGCTTTGCTCAAGGACAAATTCTGCGGCAAACAGAAGTTCCAGGTCCCCAAATCACCAAGCACGGCTCTGACCAACCTCTCCACGTCTCTTTCTGCCAAAAGGAAACTGTCCAGTACTTCCTCCAAGTCTCACAGTGTGGTGGTATGAAAACCACTGAACATTAGAAACCTGCAGGTCTCACAGTGTGGGGTATGAAAAACACTGTGCATTAGGAGCCTACAAGTCTCACAGTGTGGTATGAAAAACACTGTGCATTAGAAGCCTACAAGACTCACAGTGTGGTATGAAAAACATTGAGCATTAGGAACCTGCACGTCTTACAGTGTGGGGTATGAAAAACACTGTAAATTAGGAGCCTGGAAGTCGCACAACATGGTGGTATGAAAAACAATGTACATTAGGAGCCTACAAATCTTACAGTGTGGTGTGAAAAACACGATCCATTCGCAGCCTGCAAATCTCAAAGTGTGGTATATGAAAAACGCTGTACATTAGGAGCCTGCAAGTCTTACAGTGTGGTATGAAAATCATTGTACATTAGGAGCCTGCAAGTTTCAGAGTGTGGTATGAAAACATTGTACATTAGGAGTCTGCAAGTCTTACAGTGTGGGGGTATGAAAAACACTGTACATTAGGAGCCTCCAAGTCTCAAAAGTGTGGTATGAAAACATTGTACATTAGGAGCCTGCAAGTGATACAGTGTGGGGGTATGAAAAACACTGTACATTGGGAGCCTGCAAGTCTTACAGTGGGGTATGAAAAACACAGTACATTAGGAGCCTGCAAGTCTTACAGTGTGGTATGAAAATTAATGTATATTAGGAGCCCGCAAGTATCACAGTGTGGTATGAAAAACACTGTACATTAGGACCCTGCAACTCTTACCGTGTGGGGCCATGAAAAAACACTGTACATTAGGAGCCTGCAAGTCTCACAGTGTAGTATGAAAAACACAGTACACGAGGAGCCTGAAAGTCTTACAGTGTGGTATGAAAAACACTGTACATTAGAAGCCTGGAAGTCTCACAGTGTTGGGGTATGAAAAACACTGTACATTAGGAGCCTGCAAGTCTTACAGTGTGGTGTGAAAATCACTGTACATTAGAAGCCTGCAAGTCTCACAGTGTGGTGTGAAAAACACTGTACATTAGGAGCCTGCAAGTCTACCGTGTGGTATGAAAAAACACAGTGAATTAGGAGCCTACAAGTCTTACAGTGTGGTATGAAAAACACTGTACATTAGGAGCCTGCAAGTCTTACAGTGTGGTATGAAAAACACTGTACATTAGGAGCCTGCAAGTCTTACAGTGTGGTATGAAAAAAACACTGTACATTAGGAGCCTGCAAGTCTCACAGTGTGGTATGAAAAACACTGTACATTAGGAGCCTGCAAGTCTTACAGTGTGATACGAAATACACTGTACATTAGGAGCCTGCAAGTCTCACAGTGTGGGGTATGAAAAACACTGTACATTAGGAGCCTGCAAGTCTCACAGTGTGGGGGTATGAAAAACACTGTACATTAGGACCCTGGTCTTACAGTGTGGTATGATAAACACTGTACATTAGGACCCTGCAAGTCTCACAGTGTGGGGGTATGAAAAACACTGTACATTAGGAGCCTGCAAGTCTCACAGTGTGGTATGAAAAACACTGTACATTAGGAGCCTGCAAGTCTTACAGTGTGGTATGATAAACACTGTACATTAGGAGCCTGCAAGTCTTACAGTGTGGGGGTATGAAAAACACTGTACATTAGGAGCCTGCAAGTCTCACAGTGTGGTATGAAAATCACTGTACATTATGAGCCTGCGAGTCTTACAGTGTGGTATTAAGAACACTGTACATTAGGACCCTGCAAGTCTTACAGTGTGGGGGTATGAAAAACACTGTACATTAGGAGCCTGCAAGTCTCAAGTGTAGTGAGAAAATCACTGTACATTAGGAGCCTGCAAGTCTCTTACAGTGGGCGTCTGGAAGTCTCAGTGTGGTGTGAAAAACACTGTAATATTAGGAGCATGCAAGTCTTACAATGTGGTATGAAAAACACTGTATATTAGGAGCATGCAAGTCTCACAGTGTGGTGTGAAAAACGCTGTACATTAGGAGCCTGCAAGTCTTACAATGTGGTATGAAAACACTGTACATGACGAACATACTCCTGCAAGACAAGCCTGGCTGGTGCCAGTTGGAGGACAATTCTGGCATGTTTACATCAAGATCTCATCAGAATAACTGGTAATAACAGATGTCGGATTGTAGCAACTTTCGTTCTGTCCGATTGAAGTACTTCAGTCAGAAAGGATACTGACCTTTATCAATGACTCCTTCCGTCAGGAAACTGACTTCTTCAGCCATTGTATCTGTCATCTCATGGGATATCATTGCGCTGTTGTTTCATACATTATGATTAGCATCAAAATTCTAACTCCCGCTCTCCACATTGTCATACCACTGGCCTTAACCCCTCCCAAGTCTGCTGTTCTCTGTTTCTCTGACCACTCTCCACTTGGAACTTTCTCCATGCTGCCCCACCTCACCCCCACCCCTCCCTTATTGTATTCCCTGGCCGCCCCCAGTACCCTAAAGACGATCTGCCAGCTGCTTTCCCATATGCCTAGTCACATGTGGGAAGGTATCGACCAGTGCAATATGTAGTTCAGAGTTTCCGTTTCCGATGAAAATTTCCGGCCAAGGATGAAGAGTTCTTCCTGTCCTGTGCAGTGGGGAGCGGACTCTGTAGGATCTGCACACACAAAAAAGAAGCTGACCCCGAGAAAAGCGGCTCTTGCTGCACTAATACACTGTGGATTTGAATTCAGTCTTTTCCTTCTCCTGGAGGAACTGCAGGTAAAGACTCTCAGTCGTGACCTGCCCGAGCTGACACAGGCGGGATCACCTAGTTCCGGAACGAGTCAGACGACTTTCCTCTACCCCATGAAAGTAACTTATTGATTCAGCCATTCGATTGAACATCGTCCGCAAGAGCTTTATTGTGTGTGTGTGTGTGTGTGTGTGTGTGTGTGTGTGTGTGTGTGTGTGTGTGTGAGCGTGCGCGCGCGCGCGCGCATGCGTGCGTGCATGTGTACGTGTGCGTGTGTGTGTGTGTGTGTGTGTGTGTGTGTGTGTGTGTGTGTGTGTGTGTGTGTGGATAGGTTTTTACATGTGTATTTTTTCCTCTGAGCAGATGAAAAGTGACAATTTTGTCCTTGTCATCAGTATCAGGGTCCTGATAGTGGTGTGTACAAAAATGTCAATGATAATCTTCAGTACTTCTACTTAGCACAATATCAATGGCGATTGCTCGGTTGATATACGCACAGAGGGCTTACTCGGCTTCAGATAACAAAAGACAAGAAGTCTACATTTTCTACGTTTGAGATATGAAATTTACAGCACATGATGCAATATGACTGTGCCATACTAACTGTTGTATTGTGATGACGTGAAGGTTATGCATGAGATGTATAATGTATAAAACAAATGTTATCATTATGAAAACAGGGTTGAATACACTCAGACTTATATGACCCCAGAATCTCATGTGGACAGGCGTCAAATCCTGAATGCATTTGCTGTCTCAGTCAGGCAGCTGAGGTACGTTTGGTAGAGGAACCTCACCTCATTGGCTGTCGTGCATGGTGTGTGTGTGTATGTGTGTGTGTGTGTGTGTGTGTGTGTGTGTGTGTGTGTGTGTGTGTGTGTGTGTGTGTGTGTGTGTGTGTGTGTGCTGATAATCATACTACATTATATAGAGCTTCAATGTCAATTAAAAACTGTAAATGTTGATTAAGTATAGTAAATTATTTTTATTGTCATTCCCAAAGCGTTTAATGTTCTTGATTTTTTCTATGGTGCATATTGATCGAGGTAGAAAAGATTTTGTAGCATCATCATCATTATTATTGATGTAAGTAAGATAAATGGATTGTGATATATTATGATGCATATCTCCTCATAAACTGCTGCATTGTCTGGCTTCAAATTTGGTGAGTGTGTACATCCAGTATCTGTTCACATTGACTGGTGGGTTTTACACTCGGTTATCAGCAATTTCAGCTGCCTGAAGAATTCTCTTCTTTCGAACTAAATTTTCCACTGACCTACCATCTGCAATGTATTATGTTACTTTAGGGCTGTGTGAAGTTTGCAACCGAACTTTTCCAAAGCTGAACAAGGAAGCGTTGCAAGTGAGGCCAAGGGTGGGGTTTTACCCACAGCACAGGACATCAATCTCAATGTTAGGCTATAGAATGGAAACCATTGAATTATCAACTGTTGCAAATTTTGATTATTCAACAAGATCAATGATTTTCATAGGAACCTTTCAAAACCTAAATGCTGAATATAACTATGAGTAATATTTCTTTCAACATTACTTATCGGTAATCGTCAAAGACGTGGAGCAGGCAAACTGGCAGTGTAGTGGAACCAGAGAAAGTAGAATGGTGGAACCGACCACTTACTTCCCAGCGGTTTAGAGATAGGATAGCCATGGTGGAACCGACCACTTACTTCCCAGCGGTTTAGAGATGTGATAGCCATGGTTGGCATGGCCTGAATAGCGCGTTAAGTTATGCATCATTCTCATTACATCCAACATCCATATTGTATAAAGATTGGGTTCTGTGAATTTGGCTGCTGAGTCTGAATGACAGCCTGGTGTGATGTATACGTACTACATCATGTTATGATGAAAATAGACATTGTGCTTGTAAGACTGTATACATGTGTGTGTGTGTGTGTGTGTGTGTGTGTGTGTGTGTGTGTGTGTGAGAGAGAGAGATGCCTTTCCTTTCTCTTTTTCCTACCCCCCCCCCCCCCCCTCATCCCTTTCGTCTATGCCGACTTGCCCTCCCCATGTTTAGCCTTACCTCCCACCCAACCCCACCCACCTGTCCTTCCGCTCCCTTCGCACCCTTCCCCCCTCCCCCTCCTTACCCACTACTTTCAGTTGTCAAGACCGCTGCTGTCTAATATGCTTATTCCAGAAAGTGCATCCTCTCTCTCTCTCTCTCTCTCTCTCTCTCTCTCTCTCTCTCTCCCCCCCCCCCCCCCCCCCCCCCCCCCCCCCCCTCCCCCCACAGCATAATCTGCCCTGCAAAACGTCCGTCAGAAAATTGAACAACATTCTTTGGCCTATGAAGTGGATGTCACTGGACTGTCTGGTTATGAAGTGGATGTCACTGGACTGTCTGGTTATGAAGTAAATGGCACTGGACTGTCTGGTTATGAAGTGGATGGCACTGGACTGTCTGGTTATGAAGTAAATGGCACTGGACTGTCTGGTTATGAAGTGGATGTCACTGGACTGTCTGGTTATGAAGTAAATGGCACTGGACTGTCTGGTTATGAAGTAAATGGCACTGGACTGTCTGGTTATGAAGTGGATGGCACTGGACTGTCTGGTTATGAAGTAAATGGCACTGGACTGTCTGGTTATGAAGTAAATGGCACTGGACTGTCTGGTTATGAAGTGGATGGCACTGGACTGTCTGGTTATGCAGTGAATGGCACTGGACTGTCTGGTTATGAAGTGAATGGCACTGGACTGTCTGGTTATGAAGTAAATGGCACTGGACTGTCTGGTTATGCAGTGAATGGCACTGGACTGTCTGGTTATGAAGTGGATGGCACTGGACTGTCTGGTTATGAAGTGGACGGCACCGGACTGTGTGTGTGGTTTCTATCTTCTACGAACAGAACACAATACGGCTCACAGCTGTTCCTCGGGTAAAGCCGACTGCCTGGGACCAAAATTCCTAACTGAACTCGAACAAAAATTACTGTTCCGCCGAACGAAAGAGAAACAAATCACAAGACAAGACAACACATTTCGATCTCTTTGGACTTCTTCAGGCAAGACGAACAACATTCAAGACAATGAAAACAAAGAACGACCAATCACTTATCTCCTCAAATAGGACACGAAATGGGTGATATAATGGTTCTGATGTATACCGTCAAGTGATGTTATTCAAACTCAAGGAGAGTGTTATTTAAACTCAAGGAAAGTGAAAAATGTTATTTAAACTCAAGGAAGCAGCGTTTCCGTGACAAACTACGTGGACGTGACCAAAGTCACGCAAGCGGCAAGTCCACAACTGCGAAACTCAGTGACGACTGTAGACCACTTGCACACGAGATAGTGACTCCTGGCGATTTTCTCTCCTCGTGTGGTCATTCGCAAACTAAACAGCGACTAGTAAACCACTCCCAAGCTAAACAAAAAACTGTTCATGACTTCTCCGAACGTAACAAGGACCAGTGATTCTGACCGAACCAAACAATGACTTGTACGTTTCAAATTAAACAATGATTATTAATCGTTCTCAAAATAAACAATGTTTAGTGATCATTCCCAAACTATACACTTCCTCATAATCATTCACAAACTAAGCAATAACTCCGTATTATTCCCAAACTAAACAACAGCTCTTAATCATTCTCAACCTAAACAATTGCTGAAAGAAGAAGAACACATCGAAAGTGCCCTTTCCGCTAATGGATACCCTGCATGGATGTGGGGCAACCCTCGAGTTCCCTACCCTTCTTCTACAGATACGCACAGTGTGAAATTGGGGATCCCTTACATTAAAGGAGTCTCAGAGCGTCTAGCCAGGACCTTCCAACAACATGGATGCAAAGTGTTCCACAAACCCACCAACTCCCTACGCCAATAACTGACCCATGTCAAAGACAAAACGGACCCCCTCAAACAGTGTGGTGTGGTGTACCAGGTAGGGTGTCAAGTCTGTACCCATACCTACATTGGCAAGACAGCAAGACCACTCACCACCCCTCTACAGGAACACCAAAACCGATCTACTTCTGCCATACACGAACACCTACAAGCCACAGGCCACAGTTTCAGCCCCCAAGAAACCAAGATCTTATCTACAGAGCCCTTCTTCACAAAAAAGAAAAGTTAAAGAAGCCATCGAAATCAAGACCAGACGCCACAGCCTGAACAGAGATCAAGGCTTTGAACTTCCCCCCGTTTACAATCAGATCCTGACAACCGTTCACCCCACACAACAGTCGCACCACCAGGCCTCGCTGCCACAAAACAACAGTGAGCTGAAGAAGACAGGACGACCCTGTCGAAATATTCTCCAAGTAAGTTCTTGATTCTGAGTCTAACTACTTTTCTAATGTCGAATCCAGAATCCAGATACCTATATCCTTATTGATTCAACATCATTCTCAAACTAAACTATGTTTC
>JADBJO010000045.1:485000-487500 GCA_016801955.1 Conus betulinus | reverse complement strand
ATGAAATCATTGTTCCACCGAATGAAAGAGACAAGGAATCATGTTTGTGTTGTTCGTTGTCCATTATTTCGCTTCACATTCGTTTTTAGTTGTGTGCATGAGATCGCTATTTGAAGTGATCGCTCGTTCTTCGTTTTCATTGTCTTGAATGTTGTTTGTCTTGCCTGAAGAAGACTAAAGAAGTCGAAACGCGTCGTGTTTCCTCTTGTAATTTGAGTGTCTCTTTCGTTCGGCTGAAACAGTAATTTTAACTCTAAGTTTGTTTTAATTCCGCGTGCAGTCACCTCACTTTGGAGTTAACAACAACGTTTACCTTTCTTTGTATTGGAGATAGCTCAGTGAGACACTTTGTTGTTTCAACTTTCTCTTCGTCTTTCATCTCTGTACGTTTCATTCATGTATACCTTCCCAAAATTTGCCACGGATGAAAAAAAAGTAAGCTGTGGAACTCTTACAAGAAAAGTGTTTACAGGTAAACACATATTGCGTGGCATGCCTCAGCTCAAACTGTATCACACTGCGATATAAAAATGTGCACAATGTCTTCAGAGTATAAGAGTGCATTCCCATTTCTACTGGTGAAGCTGCAAGACAAATGCTGTCAGCGAATTTCCAACGGTAGAAATGAGTCGCTGTCAGTTTGCTGGTGTTAATCAAACTGCAAAGAAAACTTACTTTTGTGCCGAACGAAAGAGAAAAAACAATTACAAGAGAAAACACAACGCGTTAGGACCTCTAAGGTCTTCATCAGGCTAGACAAGCCGCATTCCGGACAATGAGAACAAAAGAGCGGACAATCACTTATCACCCCTAACTGGGCGCAAAATGATATGATATGATAGTGGTAGTTATAGTAGTGTACAATTTAATTGTTTTGAGAATTCTTGTTGAGTCTGCAAGTTGATTAACCTTCTTTCCTTTCATATGCCCAGGTACATGCCAGGTGGTTCCGAACAGACAGATTAAAAATGAAAGGAATGGAACTATTTGAAAGGAACCACCTGGCGCAAAGATAGGGTTACGAGTGAGTAAGACGGCCTGAAATGTGACGTCAGCAAAGGGGAAAGTCATGTATAAAAACGTTGTGAATGATGTCATCGGTGGACATCAAATTTTTAAAAAGGTGAAATGATTGGGGGGGGGGGGGGGGGGGGGGGGGTTTCTTTTAATAATCAATTATTAGTTTGATCTCAAATGTTGGATCAAACTTATGCTAGACCTCAAAATGCTAACGTGGATTATAATAGTGATTTCGAGCAAAATCCTAACTGTGGGGTGTGGCCCCAGACGTCTCACTGGAGTGGGCCTGAAACAGGAGAGCCAAAGGAAACAGGTGTCTCCCGGCTTTCATCTCTCATCGTGCTCTTCAGGCTGTTCCTCTGCTTCCGCCTTTCCTGACTGTTCTCTGTCTGGCCTTGAACTCTTTATGTTTTCCTGTTTTCTGCTTTAGTATTATTTCCTTTTTTTTGTTAATGTTGAGTTTCGGTTGCCGATCTTTTTCTTTTCTTTCTTTTTAGGTGCCTCTCTCTCTCTCTCTCTCTCTCTCTCTCTCTCTCTCTCTCTCTCTCTCTCTCTCTGTCTCTGTGTGTGTGTGTGTGTGTGTGTGTGTGTGTGTGTGTGTGTGTGTGTGTGCGTGTATGTATGTGTGTGTGCGAGCGTGCGTGCGCGTATGTGTGTGTATATGTGTGTGTGTGCGCGCACGTGTGTGTGTGTGTGTGTGTGTGTGTGTGTGTGTGTGTGTGTGTGTGTGTGTGTAGTGGTTAGGTTTTTTCGTTGTTTTTTATTGTTTTCTTTCCTTTTTCTGTGTGTTTTTGTTTTGTTTGAGTGGAAGGAAAAGGGAAGGGAATGAGGGGTATTCCAAGTTTGTCTGAGGCTGTTGCTTAAATGTATCTGTGTTGCTCCCTGTCATTCAAATAACCTTTCAACCTCACTGAATTCAAATAACCTTGCAAGTTCACTGAATTCAAATAGCGCAGAAGCTTTTCCACAAAACCATATTCCTAAGCGATGAACGATCCGTGGATGACGAAGGTCGGTAGAGAAATATGTGTGTGTGCATGCGGTGCGTGTGCGCGCGTGCGCGCGCGCGCGTGTATGTGTGTGTGTTTGTGTGTGTGCGTGAGTGCGTGCATGCATGTGTTTGTGTGTAGGGCGGGGGGAAGAGGGGTTGTGTGTGTGTGTGTGTGTGTGTGTGTGTGTGTGTGTGTGTGTGTGTGTGTGTGTGTTTCTCCCTTGTCTTTCTTATGGTTATACTTACCTGACATCAGTGTCATCGTCATCAATATCATGTTGTCAGCACCATTGTCTTCGTGCTGTCGTAATCACGTACTTCACTATCACTACCAGCGACTTTATCGTTATATTTTTCAACAGTACTTTCATCGTTACTTTCCTAATCATCTGCTCAATGTCCCTCAGTATCAACACCACAGTCATCATCATCATTTGCTTAATCCTCACGATCGTCATCACCATTGTCATTACATCGTCATCTGTTTTG
>JADBJO010000045.1:467500-472500 GCA_016801955.1 Conus betulinus | reverse complement strand
CACAAATTTGAAATGTCCGGGGCATTCTTTTGCATGGGTATGGGAGATCCTCACGGCACACGTTAAGTGCGCGGCTGTGCCGGGGATTCGTTTGTATGTAGATTCAATAACACTTTACGAGAACATTTGCTTTTCTTTTCTTTTTCTTTTCGTTTTTTTTTTTTCCCAAAAAAATCTCGAATGTGGAAACGTAAATTCGAAAGCAGACAGCATGCTTTGTTTACACGGAAGAGGAAGTGCGGAGTATCCAAGACAGAATCTGAAAACTGATTTAGGATGAATTTGAGCCATTAACAGACAGCTGCACATAAAAATTATAGCAGCGCCCAAATAAAAGCAGAGTTATTCTTTGAAAAAGTGTATTTTCAAGTTTACGATATCAATTTTTGCTTTCAACTCGACAAATGCCATTTATTCAAGTTAGTGTCAAGACTGGTACACATTGTACTTGAACGGGCACAATCTATTCCTATTCAGGTTATAAGATCGCAGTCAGCAAATATGGCCAGTCTTATTCAAGATTTTGAGCAGCAGTACTCAACTATAACAGCTGATATCACTTTCCACATTGGCAGGATATCAGTAACAAATGGAGGTAACGCATAGATAGATTTTAGACAAGAGTCGCTGTAAAGAATATCTCTCTCTCTCTCTCTCTCTCTCTCTCTCTCTCTCTCTCTCTCTCTCTCTCTCGCTTCATGCTTTATGAAACAAATGATTATATGTTGTGCCCTTTTTTTTACTCTCTCTCCCTCTCTCACTCTCTCTCTCTATCTCTCCTCTCTGTCTCTTCTCGCCTGTCTCTCTCTCTCCTCTCTCTCCCTCTCTTCTCTTCTCTCTCTCTCTCTTCGATAAGAGGATCACTTATTCTATATCTCTCCTTTCTTCTTTGTAATCTCTCTCTCTCTTGTTTCCTCATTTCTCTCTCTCTCTCTCTCTCTCTCTCTCCTCTCTCTCTCTCTCTCTCTCTCTCTCTCCTTCTCTAAGAGGATCCTTATTCTATATATAAGAGGGATCACCTACTCCTTCTCTTCTGTAATCTTCCCTCTTCGAGTCAAATTCATTTTACCGTCTGTTTTTTTACTATACTAATTGTTGTACGTTTTAGTATTGTACGTTGGGGTACATTTCCAGATATTTCCCAAGCTCAGCCCACCTCCCACCCCCACTCTCTCTCCTCCCCTTCATTATTATTATTTTCATTTTTATTTATTTAATTTTATTTGTTTGTTTATTATTGTTTATGTTTTTTTTTTTAATGTTCATTTCTCTTCTATTTTTTTCACTCGATGTTCCATTATGATTGCATGACCGCCTTGTTTGCTTGTAAGTTTAATACTTGTGTACCTCCAGAATGGAAGAAAAGCAACTGTTTTTGCACAAATTACAGCATTGCAATTTTCTGACTAAACTGTGCAGTGGCCTTTGCTTTGTTCATGGCAAGGTAGGGCCAATCTTCGGAAGCTTTGGGACACAGTCAACAAACAAGTTCTTTATTTCTTGACATGTACATGATATTGGTGTCAGTGCAGAAAAATGGATTTTTCATGGCCTGGCTGTCAACATCGATCCAGAGCAAATGATTTTCTAAAACTAGTAAAACCACACAGGACAGAATGTGGTGATTTTGACTTCATCTTTTTGTCTGTAGAATTCTTTTAACTCCTTTTTCCTTTAGGTAGTGACAGATAGCCCAAGTCGAGAGAACTCGCTGCTGTTTTTGGATGAAGCATATGATGCTGTTTAAAATGAAGCATATCATTGGGCATCAATGGCTCAACGGTCCAAACAAGTACTCCTGTATAAAAATTTCTTTTCTTGGAAATCACAGGGTAAAGATTTCTTGTGTGCTGTCTGCTTTTAGGGTACTGTGACAGGCAAAACCTATGCCTCCTACATAAACTGTGATTCAGGTAACCTTTGATGATGATGAAAGATGAACACACACAAATGTTTTGTGATAGATGATGAAAGTCATGCAGCTGAAAATTTTTTCAGAGGTTATTTTCTAGTCTTAAAATGTGAAAACCATATATCTGCTTGTGAATCAGAGTCCTCTCCACACACACACACACACACACACACACACACACACACACACACACACACACACACATATGTATTCCCTTTCTCAACCAGCTTTCTCTCTCTCTCTCTCTCTCTCTCTCTCTCTCTCTCTCTCTCTCTCTCTCTCTCTCTCTCTCTCTGTCAGCATACTTATTTCCAATTTTATCACTACCAATACTATTTCTAATGATGTCAATGTACTTTGTTGATCTTACTCAGGATGAGGTCTGCATGTTTGTATGAATGCTGTCAGTTGTCTAGTAACAAAGGATTCTGCCTCAAGGTTGTATCTCTTTCCCTCACCCCCTCACTTATTTCCCCTTGCTCATGTTAGAACAGTATTGTAACTGATCAGCAGCATGAACTTCTTAAGTTCTTTGACAGTATGAAATCAACAAGATGTCATGCCACCTGATACCAGCATATCAGTTTGACAGCTTTTTGCCTGCTATGTCAAATTTCTTCTAAGGTAGTAATGATTTTGGAGAATGCATGAAGAACTTGGATGTGTTGATGATACTGTAACAACTACATATATACATTTTTTCATGATGACTGTAATTACTATATGCTAGATGATGATTTTTTTCTTAACAGACAGACAAAATAAAAACATGATAAGGTACTATACATTTGCAGGATTCTTCTTTGATACTGTCCTGATGTATTATTGTACTCTTGCTGTCCTTGAAGCATTTGTGTGTGAATCCCTGCCGATAAGATAATATGGTTATTTTTCTTATTTTTGTTGACATGTTTCTATGTTTGATTAGTGCTTGTATGGTGCTCGTTATCTTTCAAAAAGAATGGATCCAAGACTGTAGTGTCAGTCCTTTTTGGCTGTCGAGGGTATGTTGACACTTGTAGAGACTGCTTCAGTGTTATTGTCAGGGTACATAAACAAACAAGAACTGAAGAAGTGTATGGACAAAATTAATGACTATACTTGCAAGTTATAATGTGCAGACAACCTCACAGACAGTCTCATGTCAAATTGAATTCAAGAACCTCATGCTGGCATTCTGTTGTGTTAACTGGTCACTACCATCTTATCTCTCTTCCCTCCTTCAGTTCTAGCCTTGCTGCTCTCTCAGAAGCAGTGCTGGAAAAATTAATGTGTGTGTCTGCCTTTGATCAGACATCGTATCACTCCCAGTCTGGAACTGTCTGCCATCCTGTCTCAGAAACAGTTAAACCTTGCACACCTTTAAAAGTGAAGACTTGGTTACCGGTTTTGTGAAACTTATGATGGTACTTACTAGTACTTACCAACCTCAGATCACGATACACAGAACTGTTTCTTATGAACTCTCGTCTAGTGTTTGTGGGCTTGGTGTACTGTCAGCCTACATTGTGGGAGGTGTCAAAGTGGGATAACTGCAGGCAGGAATTGAAACACACACACACACACACACACACACACACACACACACACACACACACACACACACACACATACACACACACATAATGTGCAAATGTGCCCTTATACACTGACACACACACTTACACACATATATGTACACATGTGTATGCAGATATGTGCGTGCAGGAGTGTGCTCATACAAGCCCGTAGAACACACACATGCACACACAAACACACACCTGCACATGCACGTACACACACACACACACACACACACACACACACACACACACACACACACACACACACACACACACATGCACACACATACGCACATGCATGCACATATATACACACACACACAGGCACATACACACATGCACAGTATACTCTGGCAAACACATGTGGGTCCATGCCCACACACCCATGCACACACATACAGTGATATACACACACAACATCCATTTTGCCCCCAATTTGAGATTAGTGACTTCTCGTTCATAGTTTTTCATTGTCCTGAACTTTGTTTATCTCGCCTGAAGAAGACCAAAGAGATCGATGTACATTGCGTTTTGTCTTGTGATTTGTTTGTCTCTATGTCCGGCAGAAGGGTATTTTTTCATTAAATTTGAGGACCCAATAGGTTGAAATGCATTTGTTTGTCATTTGTGTGTTTCTGTGCTTGGCAGCACAGCAATTCTGTTTTTACTTGTGTACATAACAGGAAATTGCCCTGATTTGTATATTACATTAATAACAGTATTCACAGGATGTATTTCACTGTTAGTGATGATTCGTTATGACAGAACGTTTCTGAATTTTATGCCCAGATGACAGTGACTGAAGCAGCATACTAATCAGTCACTCTAGCACTCAGCACAGATGATTTCTTGGTCACAGTCAAGTCACATACATTACCGTGTGCTTACTGGTGGTTTTTAGTTCCGAGTACTCTGTACAGTCAATCATTTTCCTAGGGCAGAATGAGCATAACAAGCATAATATAGTACCATTTTTCTACCAAATGGAAATCTCTGTGTTGCATTACTTTTGTGTGTTCCACTCTGCTCAACAGCACAAAAAGATCACAGATGCATGATGAAGTATAACCACACACATCTTGGGGTGTTTTTTTTTTTGTTTGTTTTTGTTTTTCGCTATTTACTACCAGGTCTGTCTGCCTCTTCCCCCTATCCCCACCCCCCATCTCTCTCTCTCCTCTCTCTCTCTCCTCTCTCTCTCTCTCTCTCTCTCTCTCTCCTCTCTCTCTCTCTCTCTCTCAGTCACTATATTTCTGTATCTCTTCTGTGTGTGTCTCTCTCTCCTCTGTCTATCTCTTTCTGTATCTCTTTCTCTCTCTCTGTGTGGTCTCTCCTCCCTCTCACTCTCTGTCTCTGTCTCTCTGTCTGCTCTCTCTCTTCTCTCTCCTCTCTCTC
This sequence comes from Conus betulinus, assembly GCA_016801955.1. Classification (NCBI taxonomy): domain Eukaryota; kingdom Metazoa; phylum Mollusca; class Gastropoda; order Neogastropoda; family Conidae; genus Conus; species Conus betulinus. The sequence goes on along the minus strand of JADBJO010000045.1, from coordinate 467,631 downwards.
TCTCTCTCTCTCTCCTCTCTCTCTCTCTCTCCCCCTCCCCTTTCCCCCTCCCCCCCCCCCCCCCAACCCCTGCCTCCTGTCTGTCTGTCTCTTTCTCTCTTCTCTCTTCTTCTTCTTCTTCTTCTCCACCT
>JADBJO010000045.1:407500-465000 GCA_016801955.1 Conus betulinus | reverse complement strand
ACACACATTATTATCAATGCATTTACATATAACACTTAACTAGAGCTATCAAGATCATAAAAAGTTCCATAATTCGTATATTTCAATATAAATTTATTACACTATATCAATTGTTATCAAATGAAATATTGAAAAGTTGCAAGGGTATTTACCAATTATAATATATAAACAGAGGCTATGAAAGGAAAACAGAAAAAAAAAAACGAACAAGGGAGGGAACCAATAGCCCCCACACCACACACACCCCTGAAAGGGTGGGTGCAGGGTGCCTGGGGCACACACAGCTTTATTTTTCCATCCCATGTGAGACACTTAGTGAAAGGGCCAAACGAACAGGGCTTACACATTTCTGATCGAACATTTTTGTTGTTGTAGTCCAAGCAGAGGCATGTATCAAACTTGTGTACTAGTTAACTAGGGAAAATTTAAATTTCCCAGAAGTGATGACATCATTTTTGCACAATTGTGTGTGTGTTGTCATTGTTTGAATATCGCCTGACCACTTGTGTACAAGCTTTCATGCCGTATCTACATTATCTACAGGAAAATAAACCTAGTCGAGTTTGGTATTAAAAGAAATTGTCGGGAATTGCCTATTCAGTCATCTCAAGAGCACAGATATATTACATTTTTCATGACAACACTAATTATCAAACTAACAGCCCCACTGTAATGGCTGCTCAGCAATGCCGAACACATTGTTGCCAGACCGGCTTTAACACAGATGACATTCAGTTTGCCGAGTACAGCATGGTTAGCTGGCTGGTGGGGAGCAGCCTGCAGAAAACACCCCTTTCCCAGACCTGCATTCACAGCTTGGTGTGGGTGTGGCATGAGGTGATCTGTAGCATGCCAGGCCTGATGGTGGCCTGCAGGTTTTGTCTTTGGCCGTGTCAGCTTCCCTGCCACAGCAGTGGCATTGCCCTGTGCTGCTCTCTCCCGATTCCCCTTCACAGTCATACCCAAGATGTGTCATTGATCAGCTGGAGGCAGTCCAACAAAGAACACCAAGATGGACACAAGAGAGATACAGAAATACACCAGGTGTCTCAGCAATGATGGAGCAGTTCTCTGTCTGCCCTCTGCCCAGTGATGAAGTCGACCTCTTCCTCAAACACACACACACACACACACACACACACACACACACACACACACACACACACACCCCCCGATCCTCCCAGGCCTTTACATGAATGTGGAAGATCCCCTACCCCCCTGCTGTAACACACACACACACACACACACACACACACACACACACACACACACACACACACACACACACACACGTACAAAGCGCACACACACACACTCACACACACACATATGCACGCACATACGCACGCATACACACACACACACAAACACACACACACACACACACACACACACACATACACACACACACACATATACACATACATGTACACATGCTCACTAAGTGAAGATGTGCATACACACTTGGTAGAGAATACACTCACTTTAATTGAAAAGTACACCAATAGCAGTTTCAGGGTAAACAGGTCTGAAATTGGTCTGAAGGTGTATCGACCCAGTGCTTTGAACAACAGAAATTGAGTGCACAAGGTTTGATCTGTATCTTTACACAGGCATGCATCATGCATGTTGAAATAGTACTCTTTCCCCTTTAATATCCCTATATGAAAATGTATGTGGCTGTATTGTAGAGACATCTGTTGTCTCCATATTCACATACAGTTGTGGTTGTGTTTTTTGACATGACGAGCAAAGTATGACCGTGTCTCTGGCAAGATGTGGTTTTGTTGTGGGCGGCTGTGGAGTTTACGACTGCATCGCTGACATGTTGCCTGTAGGTGTGTGGGGTTTCCTGTGAGTTGGGCTGATTGTCCTGGTGAATGTGTGCGTCAGTGTGTGTGTGCCTGCTGGTCTGTTCGCATGTAACTATATTACTTATTTACTGTATAGTGCTGTGTCTGTTTATCAAGCTCTTTGAGCAGCTCATTGAAGATAGAGCACCCTCATTGCTCTATTGTGATTGTTATTGTGTTTTCTTTGTGAATATGCTGTCAACATATATTTGTAAAAGAGTTATGATCTTGCATCTAACAATTTGAATGTGGTAAGGCAGTGTAACCAACACAATTGTTTGGCTGTTTTACCGACATGTTGCATTTATTATGAATGTGGTGCTGACATGTCGTGCTGTTTATGATTGTACTGTTTGCATGTGGCACATACATGTCATGGACATGCTGTATATGATGTGATTATATTGATAACATATTGTCTCATGATAACAATGATAATAATAATTATTATCTCAGATATTTGGTTTGTGCAAGATACCAGCTCACGACACTTCACAAGATTACATTATCATAAATTTTGATTCAGTCATTGATTCTCCTGTAGTTCACATGTGTAGTGTGCATAAGGGTATGCATACATACAAGTCCTCCTGATCCTACTCTTACACACTCGGTCAGCATGAAATCATGCAGACATTATGTTACTGTACTATTTTGGAATAGACGTGTGTTTAAGCCTATCTTGAGTGATGTGAGAGAAACAGAGTGTCTCAGAGACAAAGGTGGTTTGTGGAAAGAGGAGGCTTTTTATTGTTGGTCTTTGTTTAAAAGGGGACCATCACAGGACATGAGCTGATTGTTAGTATTTTATTTGGGTTTTAAGTGTGTTGCCATCAGATTGTGCAAAGCATGGTTATTTTGCTGACGTGTTATACAAACTTGCTAACAAGATGTGCAAATGGTGGTTGTACCGCTGACATGCTGTACAGACATGTTGTCAATATGATAAGCAAGCTGTCATCATATTGCTGATATGTTGTTCATACATACTGATGTCAACATGATAAACAAGAAGTTTCTGCTGACAAATCGTACATGCATATTTTATCAACATGGCTGGCAAGCTGTTGTCATATTGTTGACATGTTGAACTTAACATAAGCATGCTGCCGTCATATTACTGAAGTATAAATATGTTTTGATATCAACAAAAGGTGCAAGATGTTGTCACTGGTTGCATATTGTTGGTGTTGTGATGATGATGTCAAATCGCTGTGCTGCAGCTGGAGCAGATGGAGCTGGAGGTGAAGGAGCAGGACTCCAGGGAGCGGCAGAAGTACCAGACACGCATCCGCAGCTACAAGGCGGAGCTGAGCAAACAGCAAACACACATGGTGATAACCCATGTCTGTGTGTGTGTGTGTGTGTGTGTATGTGTGTGTGTGTGTTTGTGTGTGTGTGTGTGTGTGTGTGTGTGTGTGTGTGGTGTGTGTGTGTGTGTGTGTGTGTGTATCTGTGTATATGTGTGTGTGTGCTTGTGTTTGTGTTCAGTCAATGCATGAGTGTCACTGTCAGTGTGTATTCATGCGTGTGTTGAACCCTCTTGTACTCGGTTTCTCTGACTGCAAACTTCCCCTAGATTTCAGATTTTTCTACAGGTTTCAGCCTAAAAATGGGTATGTGTGATTATTAACTTATGGGAATGTATGTGAACCTCTAGGAGAAAGAAAATTGGCAGACAGTTTTATAAGAGCATGCACTTCACTTTGAACTATATTTTGTCTGTCTTAGAGATATATGTGTCGTGTCACTGTCACCAAATTGTCACCAGACACGTGACATTTTATGATGACAATCAAGTTTACAGCATGCAAGCATGCGCAATCACCATGCAGATGCAAGTTGTTAGTGTATGATAAAATCTGAGGCCTACCTGACGTGATCCATCCGCTGCCTGGCAGTACAGGTCCCACTGGTTGTCCCCACCAACGTCATACAAAACTTGTCACTCGTCACACACAATACTGAACTCAGTCGCTTCCCAATACGCTATATGTTGTCGTGTTTCCGTCAGCCTTTGCAGTTATACACAAACTACAGCTGATTACATACGTCCATAGTCTTCTCAGTTGCACAGCACAGTGTCACTGTACACACTCACTACTCGCTACTAAATGTCACAGTCACAGCTGTCACCAAAAAACACAGGTATGCAAAACAAAAATAAACATCACAGCTGCATTACTGTTGGGCTACGTTTTGATCGTGATAGTTGCGAAAACAACCATTCCTGGGCCAGCAAAGGGGCACTTGACAGAAAGAACACTTATATGATGTTTCCACTTGATATCCCTTTGGTGTCAAGCGGCCAGTTCTGACACACATTGACGACACACCCTAGGCCTGCCCTCAATCTTCTCCACTTTGTGGTGATCAATGGAGTCTTTGGCGATTGGGGGTTCTGGTACTGCCTGCTGCTTCGCCCAGCTTTGCGTTTTCTGGAAGTAAATCCAGCACGAAGCCGTTTAGCGATGTCAACACGAAACCACAGGTGATCATGGGCTTTCTTTGGGGGCTGAGTGTGTGGTGACTTTTCCCAGGTGAGAAAGGCTTGAACAATACAAAGATTGATCAAAGAGTGGAAGACGTACCGCCACCATTTTTTGTTTTTGATGACCAACAGGATAGTAGGCACGATACTGATCTGACTTGTCAACACCACCCCATGTACTTGTTGTACGCATCGATGACAGTCGGCATCACCTTTTCCTCCGTTCTTGTCATACCTGGAGGCTGATTGCTGCTCAGGAGGTAAATCTGACGGTTGTCTTTGTAGACAGTAGCCATCAGTGAGCCTTTCTGCATTTGTATCAGGTCTCCCTTTTCCTTCAGTTTGGCCATCTTGGCTTCCTGTGGCAGTCCCCTGCGGTTACGGTTGACTGTCGCACAGGCGTATGTCCCATTCGCGGCCAGGTGTGTCATCAAAGGGACACTTGTGAAAAAGCGGTCAAAATACAAGTGTCTGTTCTGGTTGTAGTACGGTGACGCTAGTTTGTCTACTACTTTCATGCCCCAGACTGACATTTGGGTTTTCACGGCTAGCACGACCAGTGTAAAATTCAAATGCGACACAATAGCCGGTAGTAGCATCGCACATTTCCCACACCTTGATGCCCCACTTTGTTGGCTTGGCTGGCATAAACTGTTTGAAGAAAATGAGACCCTTGAAGCCTATCATCGCTTCATCAATGCTCATTTCACGGCCGGGACAATAATTGGCTTTTTGAAAGGGAGAATAAGATGATAAATGTTCTCACCTTGAACAAGGGTCATAATCAGGGTGATCACGCCCAGGTGTGTTGGACGAATCCCGAAGGTGGAAATACTGATTCAACTTGAAAAAGCGATTTTTTAGGCATGACACTGCTGATCCACTCATCTTTGAAAACTGGATCATCAGACCAGTAGCACCACAGACGTGGCAGACGCTTTACCCCCATCATAATCAAGACCGCGACATAGGCACGCATTTCTTCAGGTGTGGTATCGCACCAAAGAGGGTCAGGTGCGCCCTTTGCAGCTTGTTTTTGTCTTGCATACCTGTTTGTTTCATCGGCAGCAGCAGTCTTAAAAAAACAAAGAGGTACAAACAAAAAGAAAAAATCGAGTGGTGTAGTAGCCCTGTCGGGTAACGAGTGAGTGGGCCCAGTGGGTTCCTGAAACTGACGCACTTCTGCTACGCCACGTGTCGCGGGACGCCATGTTGTCTGAAGCGCAGCGAGCGGAACATCGTACTCCGGGTCGCTTTCGACTTCACCATCTTCTTCAACATCACTACCTACTTCAATATCACTTTCATTCTCCATCTCTCTTTCAAATTTCTCAACTTCTCCAATAATTTGATCCAACTCCTCTTGCGAGTAGTCGATCATCTCTTCGTCGTTCATAGCAGACGCCAAAGCAGCATTGTGAAAGTCGGTCGGTTTCATTCACAAACTTACTCGCTGTGTTACCCCCTTTTCTCAATGAACACGCGCGCGGTTCCATCACCCCAAAATAGTGCCAACACGTGATTGGCCATGCCTGAGTCTTCCTAGTTACTGTCTGCGACTCTGCATGTCTACACACGTGATACGGCGTGATGGAAAATTCCCACGGACAGATCCCGGTAACTCCCGGTATGGGAAGAGCAGGCGCCTGAAGTTAACTCCCGGATTGTCCTGTTGCAAGTGTAAGAGGATTAATGCAGTTAATGTGTGTTACTCATAATAAGTGTATTCATTTAATATTTGTGTGATACTGATAACTTGTATGCGTTTTTTCCTTTCTCTGTCCTTTGCAGAAAAGAGCCAGGCTTGGGATAGATGCCAGTCGTGATGAGCTGCTGGTGATGACACTCATGACACAGAAGATCAGGTGAATAGGGTTGTCCTTGGCTGTTATACACACACATGATTCATAGCCAGTGTAGACACGCATGACACAGAAGATCAGGTGAACAGGTTTGTCCTTGGCTGTTATACACACACATGATTCATAGCCAGTGTAGACATGCATGACACAGAAGATCAGGTGAGTAGGTTTGTCCTTGGCTGTTTACATATACATGATTGGAACGATCAGGTTTTGTCATAGCAGTGTAGACATGCATGACACAGAAGATCAGGTGAAAAGCGTTGTCCTTGGCTGTTATACATACACATGATTCATAGCCAGTGTAGATATACACGACACAGAAGATCAGGTGAATAGGGTTGTCCCTGACTGTTACACACACACATGATTCATAGCCAGTGTAGGCACGCATGACACAGAAGATCAGGTGAATAGGTTTGTCCTTGGCTGTTATAAATACACATGATTCATAGCCAGTGTAAACACCTATGGCACAGAAGATCAGGTGAATAGGTTTGTCCTTCGCTGTTATAAATACACATGATTGAAAGAATCAGGTTTTGTCATAGCCAGTATAGACTCACATGACTCAGAAGCTATCAGGTCGACAGGCCTGTCCTTCACTACTGTAGACACACTTATCATGAAAGATCAGGTCGACAGGCTTGTCTATAGCAAGTATAGATGCACATGATGTGGATGATCAGGTGGATTGGTTTGTGCTTAGCTAGTGTAGACATCTGGTGTACCGTGTTTTTGCATTTAAGCGCCTGTGAGTTTGCCCAATGCCTGACTTCAAGTAGTGTCACAAGGTGGTGGACGGGACAGTCTGCTGAGATTGGGGTGGGAGTGAGAGGGTACACTTCCTACAGGTTATTGATGTTTCTCATCCATATGTTATGCCGACATTAAGCGTAGCTCATCTGGATACGAAACTAAGAACAGAGTAGAAATTTTTGTGGTGGTGTGTGTGTGTGTGTGTGTGTGAGTGAGAGTGTGAGTGAGCATTTTTTTTTTTGTCATTTGTTTTGAGCCATATCTTGGTTTAGTCTCGGCCCTTGAGTGCAGATTCATGTTTCCTGACCGTAGAAGTTAAGTAGGCTGGGCCTTTGGGTGAGAGGTTTTAGATCAGTGTCTCCGTCACAAAGATCCATCCAGTGGAGAGTCACAGGATGGCACTTTAGTGGAGCATGCGATGGTGTGATACAATGATAGAAACATTCTCACTACAAGCCTTCATGGTTGTTTCTGTACATATTTCAGTGGAGGATGCAGATGGTGTGATACAGTGATAGAAATGTTCTCACAACAAGCCTTCATGATTGTTTCTGTTCATATTTCAGTCTGTGAACAGTTGTGTCCTTGAGTAGGTTTCCTGTAAAGTTCTCCCCTTTTTCCTTTTGAATGATGTTTACATCTGTTTCTCCTGTGTGTTGGTGGAGAGTGGGTTTCATCGTTTTGCTTTGGCATGGTTCTGTGTGTGTGTGTGTGTGTGTGTGTGTGTGTGTGTGTGTGTGTGTGTGTGTGTGTGTGTTCTCATCATGATGATGACGGTTTAATCTCTTTGTTTTTTGTCATTTCTTCACTCTTTTTGTGCATAGTTACAATAAACATTGATTTATTTTATAAATATTGTTCTTTGTTGTGTGGTGTTGAATAATTTCGGTATCAAATGGGAGAGTGCCAAGCCATACACATGGGTTAAAGTTGTCTGCTGCTGGAATAGAAAGGTGAAGGTTTAGATATCAGGATCTTTTCATCTCTTACTGATACTGCAGCTTTTGTTGCAAGCAAGGTTTTAAGCTGATTATACTGCTAAGATATTTTGTGAGTTTCATAAAGCCAATTATTCTGGTTTTAGATTCAGAATTTCATAAAGCCAATTATTCTAATTTTTTATGAATGCTGCTTGTTGTTATCAGGATAAAGATATTTCTGTCCGGTTTTCAGTGAATGCTTTTTGATGTTGTTCTCACTGTTTCAGCGTGCGCGACGACTGCTGGACAACACAGATCGTTTGGACCGCTCCACCCGTAAACTGGGAGCAGGGCTACAGGATAGCTGTGGAGACAGGTAGGGAGACAACACAGCACCAACGTCAACTTCTGAAAGGTCACTGAAATTTGTTACCATGTCAGCTTCTGAAATGCATTGTCTCACAATACTGTAATAACATGTCATCTTCTGATTTTAGAAACTTATCAAATGTCAGCTCCTGACACAGAACTTTATCAGCATGTCAGCTTCTGAAATGCCTTGTTCCACAGAATTTGGTCAACATATCAGCAACTGAAATGTCTGATCTCACAGAATTTAGTCAACTTATTAGCAGCATTTGAAATGTCTGATCTCAGGGAATTTAGTCAACTTATTAGCAACTGAAATGTCAGATCTCACAGAATTTAGTCAACTTATTAGCAAGTGAAAAATTTCTGATCTCACAGAATTTGGTCAACTCATTAGCAGCTGAAATTTCTGATTTCACAGAATGTGGTCAACACATTAGCAACTGAAATGTCTGACCTCACTGAATTTGGTCAACATACATTGATAACTGAAATGTCTGGTCTCACAGAATTCGATCAACATGTTAGCAACTGAAATGACTCTCTTCACACAGAACTGTGTCTGGTTGTCTGCTTCTGAAATGACTTGTCACTTACATCTTTGTTTCCTTCTGTGTCACCTTCTGTGCCACTCCAGTGACGTCATTCCCAACTGTTCATTCTGGCTACGCGTCCATAACCATGGCATGGCTTGTCCCGCCACTGCTCTGACAAAGACAGTCCACAGGGAGCTGTCAGTATCAAGTGTTTGTAATGCAACCCACCAGAGGAGACACTGCACTGCTGCCGAGCCACTTTGGTGGTGATTAGTGGTGCCTGTTCCGAGCCCACATAAGGAGGACACCACCAGCTAAGCCCTATCCTGATGACAATGATTGCTCAGTCACGGAGCCAGCTTGAGTGTTCATCCCTCTCCAGGGGGCACTACCATGTCTGCCCAGTGAGGGTGCCCATGAACTTGCCAGTATTGACAACTTTAACATGAACTCACCAAGGGTGCAGATCAGAGAGGACATGGAAATCGAGGTCACCGTGAGAGCATGGCTAGGAAGGGTCGTAGAATTTGAAAACCAACAACAAAATGACATGGTTTTGACAGCTGTGTGTCGGAGAGGATCATCCAGATAACATGCCAGTAACTGATTCTGGGGAACACCGGATCCCTTGTGTTGTCAGTCATGATCATTCTCACCCCTGTCTCCTCCCCTCATCTTGGAGCCATTGTAGCCACTTCAGAGCATGCAGAAGGAGCCAGGAAGTTAGACAGACGTTTACCTTGACCTGTTGTATGATGCGATGCACAGATTCTCCTTATCTATTTCCAAAGACATTGGGAGAGAAATTCTTTTGGTTAGTACAGATTGAGTTCATTCTATTTTTACATGCAGCTTTAAATTCAGGTCAGATTCAGGACAGCCTATCGTGTGCAATACAGTTAGATGTTTCACTCTCATGGAGGTATGACAGGTGCTATTTATAGTTCACTGCTGTTGCTGGTTCAGACCTGGGCATTAAAGAGTAGGGGCAGATTTTTTTTCACATCTCTGAGTTAGGACAGCATTTGTCAAGATTTGCTACTATAAGTGCAAATGATCAGATAGTCATGTTAAAAATCCTGTAATCAGTGCCAGTATTGGTAAATTGAAAAATACGGAGAATGCCCCAGTGTTGTTGGAGAGGAGATAGGCACTGCTGAACATTGCGGCAGCACCTGGTGAATTGAATGATGGTCACTGAATTAGCCAGAGCAGTTCTGTCAGGACCATGTTCCAACACACACCCCTCCCTTTCGAGTCTGTGTGCTTGATTATGTACAAGATATTCCCAATTCTCATTCAGTAATTGATCCACATTGAACGTGTCAAAATAGTTCAGCATCCCAGTCTGTAGACAGACAAATGGGCTGAAAGAGCATGCGGTCAGCGCCCCTGAAATATCAGCTATTGGCCTAGTGATGGGCAACTGTACATCTGGTAGAACACGCTCAAAGGACCCAGAGCCTCAAAAAATGCTTTTTATTCAGCTAGCTATTCTACCAAGAAAGGGAGGGCATGGGGTAGTCCCCCCTCGTGCTGTCATGTAGAGACATGAGAAACTGTGGAAACACCATCAAAAGTCTCCTTGTTAGATAAACAGGCATAAAGATTGCTGTTCCTGAGTGGTTGGTTTTTAAAGAAGGCAGCTTCAACCGATGAGGGAGGAAGGGAAAGTCATCAGCCTGAAACGTTGACTGGAATAAAAGCTCTCTCACAGTCTCCCAGTCATTCTGAATTCTCTGTCTTGTCACAGAACATTTAGTTCCGGATAGATAAGCACAATGGAATCCTCGCCATCATCATGCTTACCACCTTAATCGATCTTACTCTCATTTACACCACATCTGTATGTATCGTCTGAAATGAGTGTAACTGAAGATTTGCATGAAGATAGTCCTACCACACGCAATGAGAGGAAGATGAATTGGTTTTTTTTTTTTGGTTTTTTTTTTTTTTTTTTTTTTTGCTGTCCCAACCTCTGCGCCACCTCAGAGGCAGTGCACCCACGCCGCTCATTCCGACACCCTGTCCACAGCCACGGCCCGGTCGGCCCCGCCGCAGCCCCGGCACCGGCAATCCACAGGCAGCAGTCAATGTCAAGTCGTCAAGAGCAAACCCACCGGAGGAGACACTGCACTGCTGCCGAGTCACTTCAGTGGTGTTCAGTGGCGCCTGTTCTGATCTAACATACGCAGGACACCACCTACTAAGCCCCCTACTGACGACAATAATTGCTTAGTCGCGGAGCCGGCGTGAGTGAGCTCTCCCTCCGGAGGGCGCCACCACGTCCGTCCAACGACAGCCCCCATGGACTCGCCGATACCGGTGACCCGACGGAACCCAAACCAAGGCCACAGACGTGGAGAAGACATCGAAATGAGGTCACCATGAGAGCAGGGCATGAAGGGCCACAGAATTGAGACTTTTTTTTTTATGCTGATCGATGAGAATGAGGATGATTATGATGATGCTACGGATTTCCATTTCGTCTGAGACTACATGACAGGGCTGTACTCTACGCTTTCTCTCATAATATATCCTGGCGTCAACCAGGCCCGAGAGATACAGACACCTGCAGTGTTGGTCAGGAAATTTGAGCAACACTCTCAGAAACGCATCCATTAAGTGGATGAAACTCGACTGTGTGGTCCCAGTCTTCCCAACTGAGTCCGCAGCAAACTCAACTCTGGGTAGGAGCCGGTCGGGGCAGAAAAAACCCACATGACTTCTGATGGGATTCGAACCCACGACCTCCCAGCCGGGAGTCCGCGACGCTAACCACTTCGCCACGGCGGCTGGTGGAAGATGAATTGTTGAAGCTGTTTGCCTTTTTTTTTTCTTTTTGTTGAAGCTCTCCAGCATCTGTGAACCAGACTCAGACAGAACATGCAGCCACTGATGCAGCAAATGACCACACATGGCTGCATGAACAAGGCAGAGGTGCATACAGCATCCATGCTAGTCAGTAGGAATGGAGCACCTGGAGGAAAACATGAAGGAGCTGTGAGAAACAAATCCTGGACAACATGAAAGCCTGGGACATGGTTTGGACAAAATGACTGGGAGAAGAATGAACCTTCCCGTTGAACTGAACACACTGGTCTCCAGTGCACACTGACACAGCTCTGGCAGGTGTTGCCATGATTTCCAAGCCCGAACACAATAAGTTCTTCCGGGCCATAAGCCAACAAGTTTGTTTTTTTCATGGGGAGGAGGCAGTAACTGCTTTGAAAAGAGCTTATGGTTATCAGTGAAGGATGTCCAGTATGAGCAGTCAGGACAAGCATGTTGCCACCTGAAACAGTGTCATTATCATCCTCTTTTTCAGATACTCTGAATTCTGTTGGTGATGAAACAGACACACCTCACTGCATAAGGGGTACAGTGTGCAAATTCTTCTCTATCATGAGAAGATATTTTCAAATTGACTAGAACTGTTGCTTCGAAAATTGATGTCTCACACACAGCAGACAGTCCACTTACCTACTCTCTCAGTTTGTGTTACAGATAATTTTTTCATGTCACTAATTTTAGTCCACATTGTTCTAGTTTTTGTCATCTACACTGAATCTGTTGCATTATTTGTTGTCCATGAAGTGACCAATGTTTTCTGATTGCAGAGGAGATAGGAGGTCAAATTATGGAAGACCTCAGTCGCCAAAGAGAGACGATCCAAAGAGCGTCAGGAAGGGTGAGTTATCCCTGCCTCTCTTGAAAACTGGGTGTTGCTGCTGCCTGTAAGTGCACTTCTTTCCAAGTGGAGTGATGAGTCATGTGTGTGTGTGTGTAAGTAAGTGTGTGGGTGTGTATGTGTGTGGTAGTGTTTTTGTTTGTGTGTATATTAATTAGAACCAAACTAAAATGTCATTAGCATCATAGTTAACAAAAGAACTGACGTTAAACCAACAAAATTGGTATGTTTGTTTATTGTGAGAAGGAGGTCCTGGGAAGAGACAGCATGTTCAAAATACAGACTGTATGAAGTAATTATGAATCATCACAGGCAATATAACAAATGTCTGCAGCACAGGGGGAAATGGATCCTGTGTACTGTCGGTGAAGAGGGTTTTGTTGTTGTTGATGTAAATATACTTCAACGCCATCTTCTGAACTGTCATTCCTGTGCCCTACCACCACGTGTGTGCTGCAAACCAGTGCCAGGGACCTGTGCTCCAGCAGTGTTTGGGCAACAGAACTGATGTATTCACACTGAAAACAGTGTAGTTATCAGTGAAAAAAAAATTGGCATAGTTTGAAACAAATGTTTTTGTGTATGACGTGTCAATGTTTTGAAGTTTTTGGATGTAAACTGAGTCTGCTGAATACATTCAAACACAGGTATGTAGAAATGAAATTATGAGTTTATCATAGCATGATAAGTCCACAGGTGGATAATATTACGTGGAATTTGGATACATAATGAAAGAATTTTGTTATGAGCATGTACATTTGTTCACATCTTAGTAGAAAAGTTTTTTGGATATGAGAGTTGTTAAGAAGCATCCAGTCTGTTCATGTAAGAAACTGCATAATGTTTGAATATGTGTCAAAAAGATCTAAAGTCTGAAAGCCCATCATGTCACAGAAAATTGTAATGTCTTGCTTCACAGTTAATTGGCAATAACCATGTGAATTTAATTGTCTTCTGGTGGAATAGGTTTTGAGATAACAGAGTTAAAGTGAAGTGTCCCTTCCGTTCAAGCAGATCAGCCCACACTGGCAAGACGGGAGTGGTTGCCCAGGCTGTGAACTTGACAGGGTTGAAAGGTTTAAACCTCACCACCACCATTCATGTGCTTTTTTTTTTTTTTTTTTAAACTTTCCTCTACCCAACCCTATTCATTATGATAGAGGCAGTATCATTTTTTTTTTACTGCATTTGTTTTTCTTTTTTATTTTTGCTGATTAAAAGAATATTTTCAGGTGAGCAAGTGAGATTTTGTCTGTAGTTTGTAGTGTCAAGACAAAGTAAAAAGCATCCAATAGGTTTGCCAGTTGTTTTAAACACTTTCTAAGTCACAGCGAGTTTCTGCTTGTTGAGTATTGAATAATGAATGTCAGCGTTTCAGTACCATGATATGGACAGATGTTGGAGTTTTGAAATGTATCAGTGTTCTAGTTGCGCAACATGGACACAACTCTTTGGGTGCTAAAATGTCCTTGGACGTTCCAGTTACACGATGTGGACACAGCTCTTAGGGTTCTATACATGTGTTAATGTTCCAATTGCACAGTAGGGACACAACTTTGAGAGAGCTGAAGTGTGCATTAATGTTCTAGTCACACAAGATGGATTCAGTTTTGAGGATGCTTAATTTGTTTCGATGTTTCCATTGTGCAATATGGAAACAGCCTTGAGGGTGCTAAAGTGTACTTTAATGTTCCAGTAGTATGATATGGACACAGGTATGAGAGTGCCAAAATGTGTGTGTTGATATTCCAGTTATTTGATATGGATACAGCTATGAGTGCGCTGAAATGTGTGCTGATATTCCAGTTATTTTATCTGAATACAGGTTTGAGAGTTCCAAAATGTTTGTTAATATTCCATTTTATATAAAAACAGAGTTGAGAGTGCCAAAATATGTGTGTTGATATTCCAGTTATTTTATATAAAAACAGAGTTGAGAGTGCCAAAATGTGCGTTGATATTCCAGGTATTTTATATAAAAACAGAGTTGAGAGTGCCAAAATGTGTGCGTTGATATTCCAGGTATTTTATATAAAAACAGAGTTGAGAGTGCCAAAATGTGAGTGTTGATATTCCAGGTATTTTATATAAAAATAGTGTTGAGAGTGCCAAAATGTGTGTGTCGATATTCCAATTATTTGATATAAAAACAGAGTTGAGAGTGCCAAAATGTATGTGTTGATATTCCAATTATTTGATATAGAAACAGAGTTGAGAGTGCCAAAATGTATGTGTTGATATTCCAATTATTTGATATAGAAACAAGAGTTGAGAGTGCCAAAATGTGTGCTAATGTTCCAGTTATATGGACACAGGTTTGAGGGTGCTGAAATGTGTGTCAGTGTTTCAGTTACACAATACGGACACAGGTTTGAGCGTGCCAAAGTGTGTGTTAATGTTTCAGTAACACGATATGTACACAGGTTTGAGAGTGCTGAAATGTGTGTTAATGTTTCAGTTACATGACATGGACACAGGTTTGAGTGTGCTGAATTGTGTGTTGATGTTTCAGTTACATGACACGGACACAGGTTGAATGTGCTGAATTGTGTGTTGATGTTCCAGTTACATGACACAGACACAGGTTTGAGTGTGCTGAATTGTGTGTTGATGTTCCAGTTACATGACACGGACACAGGTTTGAGTGTGCTGAATTGTGTGTTGATGTTCCAGTTACATGACACAGACACAGGTTTGAGTGTGCTGAATTGTGTGTGATGTTCCAGTTACATGACACGGACACAGGTTTGAGTGTGCTGAATTGTGTGTTGATGTTCCAGTTACATGACATGGACACAACGCTTGGGAAGAGCTCCAGAGTGCTGTCGGCTATGATGAAAAGGTCAGTGGGGTTTCAGGGGTGGTTACCAGAATACAAATACTGAAGCAAGTCAACAGTTTGTCTTTTATTGTTTACAGTATTAATGTACAGTTACAGTATATGTAAGTTTCGTTATTGTAGTATGTTGTGTCTGTGTAAGTACTAAAGTAGTTTAAAGATTCTATGAGGATGTATGTGTGTGTACACAGATGTAAGACTTAAGATTACATGTTATTTGTGTATGTGTGCGTGTGTGTGTGTGAGTGTGTGTGTGTACTGTTTGTATAGGTGTGTGTATGTTTGGTTTAAGATAGCATGTTGTGTGTGTGTGTGTGTATTCAGACTGTATTTGTGTCTTGGCAGGATTAAAACTATATTTGTGTTGGTGTGTGTGTGTGTGTGTGTGCGTGTGTGTGTGTATACTGTTTGTATAGGTGTGTGTATGTTTGGTTTAAGATCATGTGTGTGTGTGTGTGTGTGTGTGTGTGTGTGTGTGTGTGTGTGTGTGTGTGTGTATTCAGACCGTATTTGTTTCTTGGCAGGATTAAAACTATATTTGTGTTGGTGTTTGGAGGATTATACAAACCAAATATATCTATGTGTATAGGATCATACAGAGCATATATGTATGTACAGAACTAGATAGACCTATGTGTATGTGCAGGATTCTACAGACCATATATGTTTGTGCAGAACTAAACAGACCATAATAAATATATGTATGTGAAGAAGTACACAGACAATATGTATAGGTGCAAAACTGTATAGGCCATAGGTGTGTGTGCAGGACCATACAAACCTAATGTATATGTGTAGGACTATGGAGACCATATGTATATGTGGGACATTACAGACCATAGCTGTATGTGTGCTGGACTATACGGACCTAATGTATATGCATAGGACTACAGAGACCATATGTATATGTAGGAATATACGGACCATATATATCTGTGCAGGACTATACAGACCATAGCTGTATATGTGCTGGACTATACAGACCATATGTATGTAAGCAAGACTATACAGACTATATGCATGTGTGCAGGTCCGTAGTGATCATATCAATGTATGCAAGACTATATGTATGTGACTATACAGACTATATGCATGTGTGCAGGTCCGTAGTGATCATATGAATGTATGCAGGATTATGCAGACCATACATTTGTGTGTGTGTGTGTGTGTGTGTGTGTGTGTGTGTGTGTGTGTGTGTGTGTGCAGGATTATACAGAACCGTATATGCTGGTTGGCATTGGACTTTTGATCGTGATCACAATAGGTGTGGCCATTTATTTCATGGTGCGCTGATCCTCCCCCTCCCCACCCCTCCCCTACCTGGTAGAGGGCAGCTACTCCCCTGTCGTGCGTGCCTGATGAGATGCAGTGCAGACCACTGGGTGATGCCCCTTGGCGTTGGGGCAGCGAATCAAAATGGAGGATGACACCCAGGGCACTCAACACTGACCACTACTGGGCTTTATCACATCAGTAGCTTTACTTTTGACCTGTGTATGGCACTGGAAGGATGGATCTTTGATTTGAATGATACTTGTGTCTGAATTTTGCATGCAAAGGGACAGTATGGTGTGAAAAATACTACTTTTGGGATATTTTTGTTGTTGTTGTTTGTTTGTTTTGTTTTGTTTTGTTGTTGTGTTTTTTAATTACAGTTAGGGGGAAGATGTCTGACAGGGAGAGCAATGCAGCCTCCACACTTTGGAGTGGTTGGCCGAAAGAGAAAGGTGTCAGATCTGTTAGAAGGTCTGGGGTTTGATTCTCGCCCAAGACAGGTTGGAGAGAGATTTTCTTTTCAGAGTGAACTGTCTGTGCAGACCCCTGTCCCCTCCCAGTCCTGTAGATGACATTTTAAACTTGTAATCTTTAAAGCAATGTTGAATTTCATTCCACATTTTCAAGGAGGCCAGGCCATCTTGTGCTGTAAGATGGATGGCATGGAGAAAAAAAAAAAAAAACTACATGCTGACTGATGTTGTGCAGAGACATCATCCCTGAAGACGAAATGTGGCTGCTTTCATGGGGGGTGCAAACAGTTACATACACAAAAAAACTCACCAAAGGGGAACTCAAGCACCAGCCAAGGAACAGAGAAAGATAAAAAAGTAAGTCAGAAAGAGAGGGAGAGAGAGAGAGAGAAGAAAGAGAGAAGAGAGAGAGAGAAATGAAGAAAGAAAGACAAAAAACAGGAAGAAAGGACAAGAGAGGAGGAAGAAGGACTATGAGGCAGAGAGAAAGAAAGAAAGACATGATTGAAATATTTATTCCAAGTGTCAGTTATTCTGACTGATTTTGGTTCAAGGTCAAGTGTTTCCAGAAACAATTTTAGCATTTCAGGGAATCTGTGAAAACAAAATCTGTAGACTGACTGCTTGGCCCATACACACCCTGAAGCGTTTGTCAAGGATTGGATCTACACTTGATGTTAGAGAGACAGCATGTCAGAACCGGAAAGGACATTTTAATGGCTTGATTTTCTTGATCATAGCTTTGTTTCTGTTTTGCCTTTGAATGAAGAGATAATTTCCTTCAAGACTGTGCAGACATGCACACACAAACACACGCCCACAAATTCACTCACACTCACACACAAGCACACACACAAACACTCGCAAGCATGCACACATATACAATACACACATACACACACACACACACACACACACACACACACACACTCTGGGTGAGGGTGGGTGGTGGTGGTGGGGGGGAATCTCTCATATGCAAGTGTCGTCATCTTTCATTGGCCAGACTACAGATCTTTGGTTGAGCATACATATTCATGGGAAAGAAAGTGTTTGCACAATGCAAACGGAGCTGAAAGAATGTTGGACCCTTTCAGCATGTGAATGGTGCAGCTGGTCAGTATGGGGTTTATTTTGATCTGCATGATGCCATTCTTCATAAAAAAAAGGTCATGTTTATTAAGTATTGACACACTGGGCCGGAGAATCATATTTATGATTTGATGTGACGTAAAGCTAATTGGTGATCTCCCTTGTTCTACGTCAGTCTTTTGATTTCAGCTTTAGACTTGGTTTTGATCTTCAGTTTGGTGCTTTGATTTTTACGTAGTTCTGATTTTAACTTTCTCGCAGTCCTCATATGGCCTTCGTGGTCAGCTGGGTTATTAACGACGTGAGGTGATACACTGTGCAATATGAACATGTATAGTTCTTGCAAAAAGGTTTTATTTTTTGTCAATGAAAATAGGCCATACGTGTTTGTGTTGGTGGTATTTCTGTGTATGAGACATAGCATTTTATTTTCAGTGAGCGGTTGGTTTTTTTTTTCCTTGTATCCTGATGGCACAAAAACTGATATATAAAATTGCATGCTTCTGTTTATGTATTTATCTGTTTATGTATTTATCTGTGTTTATAATGATACTTTGCTCAGGTAATAGGAATTGTTGTTGAATTATGTTCAATGTGTGTGTGTGTGTGTGTGTGTGTGTGTGTGTCGGAGAGAGAGAAAGTGAAGTAATGGATTTCTGTCACCCATATCACTTTTTTTCTAATGTAAGAATGGCTTATTTAAAATACAGCATCCTTTTTTTTTTTCAAAAGCATGTATCTTTAGGAAATGTGGGCAGTTAACTTGTTACTATACATTCTGACCTTAGTATAAGTTTGAAAATCGCCATCAGAGTGATTTGAAATCAGTCCCCTATTTGGAAATGTATTATATTTGAAGTGATGTTGATGTCTCTGTAGAGTACATCTAGGAGGATATCAGATCGTTTTTTGATTCCCACTCTCCCCTACCCTTCCCTATCTGTCTGCTTCATCCCTCCCCTCCCCCCTTTGGTGACCTGTCTGCACAGTCCATGTACAGGTGAAGGGAAAGCTGACCAGTGCATCCCTGTGTGTGTGCTGGACACTCCATTCCATGAAACTTCATCCCCTACTCCACGTTAACCAAACATACACCTCAGTAGATTGTGGTATGTGGTATATTTTACAGTTCAAGTGAAATCAGCTTAAATTAATAACATTTGCCAAAATATCAAAACTGTGATGGCAATTTCATTCTGACCACACCAGTTGACAGACTTTCCAATGGAACATTGTGAGATTTCAGTAAAGACTCTGAAGAGGAAAAACACGTTTCTGAAAGTTCCAGTGGTCTGGAGAGTACTGCAGTGATTGATGAGAAATACTTCAACAGCCGACTTTGTCTGCTCTGGAATGGAAAACGCTAATTTCCCTTTCCTGCAACATGTCACTGCCTGTCTGATTTTGGCCTGTCGAAGGTATGGTATGGAGACATGGGTGAAAGCTGTGGGTTCGTTCCTAGCTTGTCTGCCTGTTGTCCCATGCTACAGTCAACATATGGCGATAACTCGCATCATAATGGAGTTGTCTTTCCTGATGTTTCTCAGCATGCTGGGCATTGTCCTAATGCCCACCATCCTGGTGGGGAGGTCTGGTGTCAGCAACACACAACACTGATGGAGTTGGGCCAGGTTTTGTTGTAAACTCTGCACAGCAGATACACTAGTCATGTCCATGGTGATATTAACCTGTGTAGAGCAGAAACATGGATATCAGTCATGTCCTTGGTGATTAACCTGTGTAGAGCAGAAACATGGATATCAGTCAAGTCCTTGGTGATTAACCTGAGTAGAGCAGAAACATGAATATCAGTCATGTCCTTGATGATTAACCTGTGTAGAGCAGAAACATGGATATTAGTCATGTCCTTGGTGATTAACCTGTGTAGAGCAGAAACATGGATATCAGTCATGTCCTTGGTGATTAACCTGTGTAGAGCAGAAACATGGATATCAGTCATGTCCTTGGTGATTAACCTCAGTAGAGCAGAAACATGGATATCAGTCAAGTCCTTGGTGATTAACCTGAGTAGAGCAGAAACATGGATATCAGTCATGTCCTTGGTGATTAACCTGCGTAGAGCAGAAACATGGATATCAGTCATGTCCTTGGTGATTAACCTGAGTAGAGCAGAAACATGGATATTAGTCATGTATTTGCTGATTAACCTGAGTAGAGCAGAAACATGGATATTGATCATGTCCTTGGTGATTAACCTGTGTAGAGCAGAAACATGGATATTGATCATGTCCTTGGTGATTAACCTGTGTAGAGCAGAAACATGGATTTCAGTCATGTCCTTGGTGATTAACCTGTGTAGAGCAGAAACATGGATATAAGTCATGTCCTTGGTGATTAACCTGAGTAGAGCAGAAACATGGATATCAGTCAAGTCCTTGGTGATTAACCTGAGTAGAGCGGAAACATGGATATCAGTCATGTCCTTGGTGATTAACCTGAGTAGAGCAGAAACATGGATATCAGTCATGTCCTTGGTGATTAACCTCAGTAGAGCAGAAACATGGGATATTGATCATGTACTTGGTGATTAACTGAGTAGAGCAGAAACATGGATATCAGTCAAGTCCTTGGTGATTAACCTGAGTAGAGCAGAAACATGGATATCAGTCATGTCCTTGGTGATTAACCTGAGTAGAGCAGAAACATGGATATTAGTCATGTACTTGCTGATTATCCTGAGTAGAGCAGAAACATGGATATTGATCATGTCCTTGGTGATTAACCTGTGTAGAGCAGAAACATGGATATCAGACATGCCCTTGGTGATTAACCTGAGTAGAGCAGAAACATGGATATCAGTCAAGTCCTTGATGATTAATCTCACTAGAGCAGAAACGTGGATATCAGTCAAGTCCTTGGTGATTAACCTGAGTAGAGCAGAAACATGGATATCAGTCATGTCATTGGTGATTAACCTGAGTAGAGCAGAAACATGGATATCAGTCAAGTCCTTGGTGATTAATCTGTGTAGAGCAGAAACATGGATATTGATCATGTCCTTGGTGATTAACCTGTGTAGAGCAGAAACATGGATATCACTTTATGTCCATGGTGATTACCCTGAGTAGAGCAGAAACATGGATATCAGTCATGTCCATGGTGATTAACCTGAGTAGAGAAAAAACATGGATATAAGTCATGTCCTGGTGATAAAACTCAAAGCAGAAACATGGGGATCAGTCATGTCGCGGGTGTGGAACCAGTCCTTGGTGAAGACCTAGTGGATGTTCTCCATGTGCTGATGGACCTGGAGAGTGGTGGCCAAGTGGATAACATTGGCCCACACTGCAAGACATCTCTGAACTGAAGTTCAGGTCTTGTATGTGCAGTGTTTTCCCTTCTTCACCACAGCTTCGATCATGGTGCTAGTCTTTCAGATGAAACAGTAAACTAGGGGCCCATGTGAACCATGGACTTGGGTGCAAGAGAGATGCACCTGGCACACTTCAGGAGCAATCAGAAGAAAAAAACCTTGGAGAGCTTGACAGCAGAAGGTCCCCAGAGAAGAAACCCGACTGATAGACAAAGTATTTCAGCCCTGAACTTCTTCCAGTCTCAGGGGACTAAGGCACCAAGGTCATGACTCATAGATGTCCTTCTGCTTTCACCTTTTTCCCCCTAAGTGCTGCTATGATTCAGACCTCAGATCCAGGATGGTTAGGCCTTAGGGTCAAGCATCACCCTCACAGTTGTCAGACACTAGCCATTGACGGGAAATGTAAACCTCATGAACTTCAGATTTGCTCTGCCTCAGTCAGATCCTAGAGAAACTCTTTTCAGATACATCTGCTATTGCCTCTAGGATTCTGGTTCTCTCTAGGATCAAACTCTTACTTTGAATGATGAGCCAAATGACAGGCAATAAAGAAAGCAGGTAAGCGTTTGGTATGGTGAATCACTGTCCTTAGGGGAAATCAGCCCAAATTTTGCATGGACAGGTCAGCTGTGACTGTCAAGTTATCAATCATGAAGCTGAGGGCAGTGGACTATGCTGATCAGCCCATTGCGTCACATGGACAGGTCTGTTGACTTACTTGACTTAGTCCTCTTCGCTCCTTGAGAAGTATAGGGCCTCAACAGCAAGCTTCCACCTCTGTCTGTCCCTGACACAGGTCTTGATCTCCCCCCAGGTCAGGCTGGAGGCTCTCAGCTCGTTTAGCAAGCTCCTCCTCCAGGTCTGCTTTGAGCGCCCTCACTTCCTCTTGCCCTATGGGTTCCTCTTGAACGCCTGCCTGGTGATGTTAGAGGGCTCCTTCCGCAGTGTGTGGCTGACCCACCGCCACTTTCTCTTCCTGACCTGGACGTCCATTGGCTGTTGGTTTGCCCTCATCCACACGTCGGTGTTTGGCGCTCTGTCGAACTGTCGCAAGTGGAGGATCTGCCGGAGACATTTATTGATGAAGGTTAGGATCTTCGTGGAGGTGTTGGTGGTGACTCGCCAAGTCTCTGACCCATAGAGTAGCACTGGGTAGCACTGATTTTACATTGGAAGACAGATCTGTTACAGTCGGAGTATTTACCATAATGCCGAGTGCAGTGCGCAATGTGAATTTGGACTGAAGAGGGTGGGGAGGGGGGGTAGAAGTAGGCTTCCAACAGTCTCAGGACATGTTGCTGGTGGGTTAGGATGCCCTCAGCATTACAGATCCCCCTCTGGCAGAAACCGTTGCTGGGGTGACAGAAAGAGCCAATCAGACTTTGCTTGTTAGGGGTTCATGATGAACTTCACTCATAAGTGCCATTGTTTTAACATGCCACATCAATACACATGAATCCCCACAGTATTATTGGTAATTTCAGTATTTATGTTTCCCCAGTTTGGTTCAGCTCAGTTTGTTTTCATCCAGACCATGAATATCAGTATTTATGTTTCCCCAGCTAGGTTCAGCTCAGGTTTTGTTTTTTTTAATCCAGGCCATGATTAAGTAAGTAATCAAACGTTTAGTTGTGAACAAAAATAGGTATCATTAAAAAAAATTATTATAGCTCATTGTTTGTGTCTGTACATACATAATCCCTATTAACCCTATTCTTCACTGATTTTTGTTTGTTTGTTTGTTTGTTTATTGATGGCAGAGATGGGTATTTTTTCCATCAAGAATATGTGTGTTTATGTAGATGTTGACTGTGTACCTGTTTTGTGATGCAGAGAGCATGTAGGTGTAATGTGTACATATTTTTTTGTGTGGCTACTGGCTTTGAAACTGACATTTTATTGTGATGTTTAACTCTCAATCTTTTCATTGTGTCGGTAATATTTAAATGGAAGAATGGTAACATTTAAATGGTATATGGGTGACAAGACTGTAAAGTCAGACCTGCCATTTGTTGTGATGCAATGAATATTGTTAGTTAAAAGCTTTCACCGCCAGACATTCTATTTTGCATAAATCCCCATCGCCAGCCATTTTTCAAAAAAAGCTCTTATTGTATACCAGCATATATGTGAAACGCGGATATCTCTGGAACTAAACAACCAAATCTCATGCTATTTTTTGTAAAATGGGAGGAGATACACTGTACTTTTATTATATCGTAACATGTTTAGTAATGGTAAGTCAACAACAATTTCAATTTTTTTTAGTGATTTCAAGTGAAAAAAAAAAATGCAAAATAAAAAAAAGAATGTTATGTTTCTTCTAAGCGTAAAAAATACAGAAAGAATGCCAACAAACTCTCAACAATGGGAGAAAAATACTCCACTCACAACTGAAGACCAGAAAGTATGGTATTTCCAACAGAAAAGTGCATGAAACAGCCACAAATACAACTACTCCAATAGCAGGGAACACACACACACACACACACACACACACACACACACACACACACACATCTTATGCCTAACTGGTACACATGTAAGAAAGAAAAAGGGAACACACACACACACACACACACACACACACACACACACACACACACACACACACACACACACACACACACACACACACACACACACACACACACACACACACACACACACACACACACACACACACACGTCCCTTTCACTCTCAACAGTAATATATATATATTTTTTTTTTTTATGAACACAAAGTCATTCATGTGCCTGTTGGTCTCTGAACCCCTTGTCATTCAGTTGATCAGCTGTACACCCCCACTCGAAAGACGTCTGTGATACTCGCCTCTCACGTGTCAGTTGGCCACGCCCCTTCAACCTCGACCAGCGAGAGTGGGCCCACAGCGTGTGTGTGAAGTTCGTTGCCTAAAGTCTTAGTTGGCTCCCTCACATAGAGTTAGTGAACAGTCAGTCAGTGTTGGCTGGCTCAACGCAAAAAAACTGGGGCACACGCGGTAGGGTAGTAAGTGGGCGTCTTATCAGCCTGTCATAACAAGTTGGCAACGGTCCAACGCTTCACGTTGGAATAATTCGGTCAAGCCATCACTATCGTTCTTTACTCGTGGCTGTCTGGGTCTCTTCATCTGTATTAGGAACAACCAACTGTCTATTCAATATTCCCAGCACTTGATCTGTGGTAAATGTACGGCAAGGTCAAGTACGTAAAGTGCTTGGTGGTGACGTCATAGTGAATGGAAAAAACAATCGGAATAAAGTCAATAAAACACTGAACTGAATAGTGTTCTGACAAAGCAAATGGCTGTGAGTGAGCCAGACCATCCCCCAACTATGACGTTTATTGCTGGCTTTTTATCTCATGAACTAGGATCGGGAGTTAGGTCACCCTACTTTGTCGCCAAAAGGCGCCCATGGCGATCTGCCAAGTCGTCGCCAAAAAGCGCCCATGGCGGTGAAAGGGTTAATATGTTGTGATAGTCTACATTGTTTTGTTTTTTAAACGCTTTGCTGGCAGTCATTGCCATGGGCAGATGTTTATTTTCCCACACTGCTCTGTACCCAGGCTGTCTGTCATGTAAGGTTGGCCAGACTGTCAGCTCATGAGAGTAACTAGACAGAATAAAGGTGTGTGGCCCCAGCTATACCTCCCTTCATTGTCTGATACATGTAAAGGTATTGACATTGTAGAGAACTCCGAGAATAATATGTGTAGCTGATGATAGAGAGTATGTGTGTGAGATCTTGTTGATACCAGTTGGTGAAAAGCAACGAACATACAAACCTCATTGATAGCTTTGAAGTAGAAAATTCAGAGTCTTTGCGTACATGACTGCTGAGATCATGTGAAATCTCTGCTGATGAAAATCAACAAAACTATAAACCAAAGAAAAAATGAAAAGGAGAAACATTTAAAAACTGAGATTTGTCATTGCATGAGTGAGAAATCAAACTTTCCTTTCGCTGCAATGCAAATTAACAAGGTTAACAATGTAGTGAGCTTGTGTCAGCCATGAATGCCCGCTGTCTGTGAACTGTATGTTTTACAGACTTTGATCTCTGATCCATGTGAAGGAGAGACCTCACAAGAGAGTGTTGCTCTTCAGAATGCAGGACAGCTTTCAGCCAGAAAAGGACACTCAGTTGGGGATCCCATCTGGTGACTCATCTCAGTAAAGGTTTTGATCAATACTGGGTTGCTTCCCTTTTTATGACCAATTTCTAAGGACTTGCAGCAATTTTTTACAGAGGGTGTCTGCTGTATTGACTTTAAAGATTTCCTCAACATCTTCCCGTGGTTACCAAGTAAACTAGTAAGTATAGAGAACCATGAAAATAGAATTTCACTATGAATAAAGTGTAGGACTTGAGGACGCAGGAAATGGTACCAGTTGGCGCTTTCATCCTCTGCAAGGAATGGTAGAATTCTTTTGACACATCATACCATCTTAGAAAAAAATGTCCTTCCTGTGTTTTGGCTTGCTTTTCTGAAGTCCTTTTTTTAAACAGTGGAAGACAGAGACAAGGTGAAACAGTTCAACTTTTGCTCATATCCTGTATTGGGATTGCTCTGTCCATGTCTCACAAACTCCTCTAACACATCTCTGAATTCATCAACAATACCATTACAAAGCAAGCATAGAACGCATCAGAGGCATGCAGAAAGATGTGAGTCAGCAAATGGAGATTTTGGTTTGAAAATAGAGAAAGGCTGCTGAGCTGTTGTGCTCTTGGTTGTGAAACCTTGTGCATTTTGTTGACCAATGCTTGAATCTTCCTACATAATTTGCACTTCCAAGTATCAGTAAAAATGACAGTCTCCAATCTATATATTGTGTGTGTGTGTGCAGTCTCCAATCTATATATATTGTGTGTGTGTGTTTTTCTTCAGACTTTGTTATTTTATTGTTTCTATGGAATATGTTTTCAGTGGATAAAGATCTGAACTAAATAAAAGGTTGCAAACGATTTCTTTAAATGTTGGGTTTACCATGACTTTGACTCAGCCAGTGTTGGTGGAACCAAGAACTTTGTCACTTTGGTGCTAGTTGTGTTGATTCACCAATTCTGGTTTTTGTTTCTTACTTATCCAGAGCCTCTTTATTTTTCTTTTTCAGAACTTTTGTTCTGGCTTATCTAGTCCCTTGTCCCGCCTTTCGTTTCGTGCTTGTCTCCAGTTTTGGCTCTTGCTTATCCCAAGCCTTTCGTTCCTTGCTTGTCTTGAGTCTTGGCTCTTGCTTGTCCTGAGCCTTTGTTTCTTGCTTGTCATGAGTCTTGGCTCTTGCTTGTTCCGGGCCCTTTTGTTCTTTTTCCTTCAGTCTTGGCTCTTGCTTGTCCTGAGCCTTTTGATTCTTGCTTGTCTTGCGTCTTTTCTGTCATGCATATCCAGATCCTTTTGTTATTGTTCAGCTTTTCATTACTTACTGTGAGTGTTTCCTTTTTGACCAGAGCTTTTTGTGGAGTGTTTGTCCACAGTATTTAGTTGCTTGTCCAGAGCCTCATGTTGTCCAGGCTTTTCCATGGTATGGTCTCTTGTTTCTTGCTCTTCTTTAACCTTTTCTCTTGCCAGCGAATCTGTTCCTTGTTAACAGCCATTGTTCCTGGCTTGTTCGTAGCTTTTGGTTGTCCCACAGCCATTTCTTTCTTGTCAAGATCCTTTAGTTTCTTGCTTGTCCAGAGCCTTTTGTTTTCTGTCCATCTTTTGTCCCTTGCTTGTCCAGAGCCTTTTGTGTTCTGTCCATCTTTTGTCTCTTGCTTGTCCAGAGCCTTTGGTTCATGTTTGTATGCAGCGTTTAGTGTTTCGCTTCTTAAGAGCCTTTAGATTTATTGCTTCTTTTTTTTCTTAGAGGCTTCAGTTTCTTCTTTCACATGGGATTTTTGTTTAAAGACAGTGGACAGTGGGGGATGGAGGGCGTGCTCAGATTCCCTTCCCCTCGCCATCCCTGCCACTCCTCCCTTTTGGTCTGTGCAAGTCAGGAAGACTCTAGATCCAGTTGCAGTCATATTGCATGCATTTCTACTTTCAGGCATTTTTATGCTTTTTTAAGAACTGATAGTGGTTGCATGGGTGTGGGGGCATGGGGGGGGGGGGCATTGTCAAGTAAGTGTCTATGGATTGCGAGTTTTTCAAGCGTTTGGGCCGATTCTGATACAGCGTGCGTGACTGGACTTCTAACATGATGACAGATTGAGACTGCTCCATCTGTTTAACTTGATCATGTGCAACGTCAAAAGATCAGGGAAACAGTGTTAGCTGTTTTTGCTTATTCCTCAGAAAATGGCTCCACTAAGAGAAGCTTCACACACAGATCTCCATGAATATCGATGCTCAGACTCAGAGCGTCCTGAGTGACCTTGATCTCAGATGGCATATTTCATTTTTACATATTCTGTGTTGGTGATTGTCAAAACTGCAAATGTTTACAAACTGACCTCTTCACCTTGACATTAGCCCAAAGTCTTCCGTTGTGCATGCTTTCAGTCCTTACCAACTGCGTGATAGACTGCAATGAAATAATTGTAATTATGGTTGTAGTGCTTGACCGAATTTAATGAGACTGAACGTAATTATGGGATTAAGTCAAGATTCCAGATTTTAAAGCTTCTGCTTTCAACATTGTCTGAAGGAGATAGGTCTAGTTTTGAGGATCCACTCCATGTGTGGTTTGTAGTTTTGCAGAGTAAAGAGCAGGTCGGAGCAGTTGATCGCCATGGTGGTCATTGGTGGATTCACTGCAAAGGCCCTGACCCTTTTTGTCGACCTGATTCTGTGTAGCAGTCACTTGGTTGCTGTGTATCCTATCCTTCAGATGCCCAGTCATGTTCAGGTGTACCATCCATATTTGTCAAAGGTCAAGTGGCAGGAGATAAAAGAGTTCAGGAGAGAGGGGGGAGAGAGAGATGTCCGGCCCACCACTATCCACTGAGCCACACAGCATCCCTGGAACCCAAAGTGTGTCCTTCAGACTTAGTGTTCTCGTTTTCTGGAAATTACAAGGATGTTAGAAATGACACAGAAGGGTGTAAATGTGCCTTTTTATCATGGGGGGGGGTGGGTGGGGGAACAAATAAAACCGGATCATGCTTGTAACTTGCACCAACATCAACAGTGAGCATGTAAGAGTATGAACGGATAACAGTTCACACACACTGCATTCCCTTGGCTGGTTCTTTGTAAGCTTACTTTTGATTGGACAGTTTTCACCCAGCTGGTTGCATTATATTTTGTTGTCTGAGAAGGATGTAAACCATGATGAAGATTTCTACAGCATAGAAGTGATGTGAAAGTTGAGAAGAAATTGCTGAATAAATGTGGCCACAAATATGAATGAGCCTGCCTGTTTGATGATTTTACAGTTGGATTGGGACAATTCATGTGGAACAGTAACCTTTTCATCCTACCCTCCTCTCATATCCCTGAAATTTTTGCGGGGAATATTCCGTTTTCTATTTTCTTTGTGTTGCTCTTTGTGCTCTTTGTGTAGCTCTCTATTTAGTTTCTGCCTTCCTGCCTTGCCAACCTTTTCTTTCACACTGACTGCATTGCTGAGTGTTTTTTGTTTGTTTCTGCTGTTGTTTTTCATCTTTCTGCCTTGTAGGTCCATTGATGTATGTTGTTTCCATGGAATCTTCATTGTTAGGCTTTGAGAGCTACACTGATAATTTACCTCTGACTACCAAGCAGTCTGATTGCGAGCATTGCCTCCTAAGAAAGACACAGAATGTCACATAAGATGAAAAAGATAGTGCGTTTTGTGATAGAAAAGGATTTGACCAACGCATGAAAATTCAAATGATCTAGTCATGTTTTGTTGCTGCATGCCTTGAAAATTGAATTGACAGATATTGTGATGTGAAATGCTCTATTAAAATGCCAGTTTTTTTTTGTTTGAGTGTGACTGGTAACTTGTATGAATATTGAACAAAACAAATAAACATACATTGTGATGGAAACCAGAGTGTGTTTCATAGTGTTTAATGGCATTATATTTCAGAAGTACATGCAAACACAAATTCACAGTATGCTACAGAGCACACAGTACATGGAGACACAACTAGACACTGTCATCAGAGGCACAATATGTTTTCTTTATCTGTCCATTCCATGGGTGCTAGTATGGTCAGACAATGGTGGCAATGACGGTGAAAGACTTCTTCTACAATAGGATCCAACCCTTCTTCACAATAATTTTATCCTCTGGTTTGATAGCACTGACATAATGTCCCACAGTGAAATGACAAAAATCATTTTCCTTGGAAGTGGAGTAAGACGAGGTTATGCACAAAAGTCTATTTCTCCAAAAACACAGGATGTTTGTACATGTTGCATTGATGCTTTTTTCACCCATGGTTTGGCAGGAGGTCAATAAGTCCATGATGATGGTTTTAAAAATGCACAAAATGTCTGTCCCTAACCAAATAAAACCTTCCCATGTCGGCTAATTCTGTGGTGGCAGGGATTACTGGGGCTCTTCCACATGGCATTGTCACCCACTTTGGGTTTGTTGGGGTTGTTCTTCAGCAGCCAGTCGGCAAGCCAGATCTGAAGCAGACAGAAGGTTACACACTGGAGGAGACCTTACATCACCAACTGAAGAATCCATAGCGAAAGCTAAACAAGCACGCACAAGTTTTGCTTCAGTGACAAACTGGATTGTCTAAAAGAAAAAGACTGTGGTGAATGAAGACATGAGTTATACGCATTTCATGCTAAAAAAAAATTGAAAAAAATGAAAAACTAGCAAATAAGCATTTGCAACCATGCAGTTTGCATGTTACAAGAGTTAAAGATAGAAATGGGTGCAGACTTGCTAGAGGATCTTGTGGATGCTGTACTCTCAAAACTGAACAATCAACAGGCCTCATGAATGACTAACACATCAAATATTTTAATAGACGGGTTGATCTCTACTGATGAAAAACAGGCTTGATCCAAGCATAACATATCACTGTATCATGTTACGTATTAATCCATATATTTCATGGCCTTTCTTTTTTAAACTTTGCTTGCTTGTGTGTGTGTGTGTGTGTGTGTGTGGAGAGAGAGAGAGAGAGAGTACTAACACAGCAGAGGTTATCCTAGACTGCAGGAGCTTTGTCTTGCATGTATTTGAGGGTTCCCCCCTGCATTTGGAAGAAGAAGCAAGCATGCTTGATTCCTCCTCGGACAAAGCAGATGTTTGCCTGTACTCACCATCCACCGCAGGAGTTGTGTGACTCCCTTTGTAGGCCCTCTGTACATCATCAGTTGACTCGTCAGTTA
The DNA here is from genome assembly GCA_016801955.1 of Conus betulinus. NCBI lineage: Eukaryota > Metazoa > Mollusca > Gastropoda > Neogastropoda > Conidae > Conus > Conus betulinus. The sequence continues at coordinate 434,241 of JADBJO010000045.1, read as the reverse complement.
CTTCATTTTTTTATGTTTGCCCTTTCTGAACTTGCTTTGGGCACTCCCAGTGTATAACACATAAGAGAAAGGGGAACACCAACACTGCTTTTGAGAATTTGTTGATCTCTTCTTGCTGGCTGAGGACTCTTTAAGTTATACACCTTAGAGTAATTACAAGGGCATGGGGAGACAGCCGCATCGCTACTTACAACTGGATCCTCGGGCTTCTGTTTGCAGAGTTCCGTAAGTCCTTTGAGCAGGGTGGGGTTGACGGCTTTGGAGAGGTAGTCCTTGGCAGCCTGCCTGTGGCCACTGGCTCCACGACACCTGAACACAACCAGGATCATGAGTGGACATCCATTGTCATTAGTGTATATTCTTGGTCAGTAGTGTATATCCGTGGTCATTAGTGTGCATCAAAGGTCACTATATTCATTAGTTAGTGTATATCCATGGTCGTTAGAGTACATCAAAGGTCACTAGCATATATCCATGGTCGTTAGAGGACATCCATGGTCGTTAGTGTATATCCCATGGTCATTAGTGTATATCCATGCATGGGTCGTTAGTGTATATCCATGGTCATTAGTGTATATCCATGTTATTAGTGTATATCCATGGTCATTAGTGTACATCATGTTTATTGTTTGAAAGTAATTTTAATTTTCAGTGTCACATTTGTAACTATAAATATGTTTGTCTTAACTTTTAGGGCAGCGGTCACGAAGGTAATTTCTCTTGTAACGAGAGATAATAAAGTTTTCTGAATCTGAATCTGAATCAAAGGTCAGTAGCGTACATCCATGGTCGTTAGTGTACATCAAACGTCGTCACTAGCATATATCCATGGTCATTAGTGTATATACATGGTCATTAGTGTATATCCATAGCAAAGTATATCCATGGTCATTAGTGTACATCAATGGTCAATAGCGTATATCAAACGTCATTAGCATATATCCATGGTCGTCAGTGTACATCAAACGGTCGTAGCATATGTCCATGGTCATTAGTGTATATCCAAAGGTCGTTAGTGTATATCCATGGTCATTAGTGTACATCAAAGGTCACTAGTGTATATCCATGGTCATTAGAGGACATCCATGGTCAGTGTATATCCATGGTCATTAGTGGACATCTATGGTCATTAGGGTATATCCATGCTCATTAGCGGACATCCATGGTCATTAGTGTATATCCATGGTCACTAGTGTATACCTGAGGTCACTAGTATATATCAATGGTCATTAGTGTAGTCCACGGTCTTTAGTGTATATCCATGGTCATTAATGGAATCCATGGCCATCAGTGTACATAGCAGGATCTGACTGTAGGAGTGGTCAGTGTGTCTGTTCACTGTGTGTTCGGAGGAGCGATACTCATTCCATTGTTTGGCATTCTCTGCAGACCTGGCATGGCAATGATCATCAGTGTGCGGACAGCTAATTCTGATGGTAGAAGGGCATCTGGTAGTCCTGACCTGGATGCAGCCTGGCCCCCTTAGAGTGTCAGGAGTTTGGGGCTGACCCACTTATCTGAGGGGGATTTCCTTCTCTGAAGACTTTCTGCTGTCAATCTGCCCCTGAAGGTTTTCATTTCTTTTTCTGATTAGGTGGAGCATTTCCTTCTTTCTGTAGCTTTTCTTTTGTATTCTTACATTATTGGTTTTATATTATTCAGATTATTTTGCAGGCAGGCTAACTTGAGATTTCCTTGAAAATATGTTGTTGTTGTTGTTGTTTTTTTAAGAAAAAAAAAAATAGAAAAAAATAGAAGATGCAAGGAATCTTGATGGGCAGGTTGATCAATGCGGCTTTCTACTGAATGCACAGACACAGCACATAGAAATGGTGACTTTGACCCCCATCTTCTTCAGACATTACCGTTGTCACGTGCTGTGAGTAATTTTTTTTGTGCTCATGTTCTCCATTCAACAGAAACTCTGCCTCACATTGACAGCATTTGCGTGACACGGTCAACATTTGGATTTGCTCCTCCCACTCCTTCCCCCTTCTCTTCCCTTTGCATGTTTGTTTGTTTCTTTCTCTCATGTATTTCTCACGGCAGCTGGCACTGTGATTTACTCAGGTTCATGGATATTGTGTGCGGTCAACTATGCTATAATGATTTAAAATTAAAACTTAAAATAGGAGCAAATTAACTGAAGAGTATCGTTGCAATCCAATATTATCTCATGATTCGAATACGCATACAGATTTAACACTTTTACAAAAATGAACACTAAAACCTTTCATTTAAGGAAAAAGTCAAGGTGAAGACAGGAAATTTGCCAATACAAATACCCAGTTCTGGTCATCATAAATTGTACTCATGTCTACCTGACCAGTTCTCACTGCCTTGAATGCAGAAGAGATGATGCCCTCATGACATGACAGATAACTGCCAAAGATTTGAGGGGGATGGGGGGGATATGTTATGAAAAAAAAATTGAAACATAAACAAAAGAATTCAACAAACATGCACATTACAAAGCGGAATATAGCATAATATTTACAAATGAAGAACAAAAATTAAATTGTTGGCACACAGATTATCTTGAAACACCAAAGAAAATGTGGAGAAAAAAGTGAAACTGTCTGCAAATTTGTCTGTAAACCATTTTTGTCAGGCAGAATGGACTGTTTGTCAGTGTATGTACTGTGTGTGTGTGTGTGTGTGTGTGTGTGTGTGTGTGTGTGTGCAAATTGAACAAGTAATAATGAATATCCCAGCTGACTATTCTGGTTTTCTCTTACAAACTAAAGTTGTGACCGTTGTGACCTGCATTTGTGTGTTGTTGGGTGAGAAAGTACTTACTTACTGTAGGGAAAAAGAAGCGTATTTCCCTCTGAGCGCTTGGCAAACCATCACTCCCATGCAAGGCATTCCTCTGGTCATCTGTCCCGTAAATAGCTCTCAAGCTGGAACAGCACAATCAGAGATACAGTGAGGGGTATATGTCGTATATGTCGTAGGCATGAATCCAGCCACTTCCATGGCAATTCAGGTATGGCTGTATATATAAAAAAAAAAAAAAACTGAACCTGTTCTGTGCCTAACTTGACGAGAAAATTCAACAACAAGAATGTGTGTACTCTTTGCTGCCATAGCCGAAGAGTATACTCGTCATGGGGAAGTCCGGAATTTTCCTCATTTATATCTATACTGCTTACAAAAGAGAGGATATTTTCAGAAAGGTGAAGATCACAAGATTCTACTGATTGTTGGTAATCTTATTTTCGTCAGTGGGTAAGTCAGTAGAATTTTTGAAAATATATACCCCCCCCCCCCCCTTTTTTTTTTTTGAACCCTGGCAAATAGGATTTAAGCTTAATTCCCAGGCAGCAAAAAAAGGTTAAATAAAGTTGAAGGTACTTTAGTTACCATTCGTAAGTAGGATATCAAGAAATGTACATTACCAGCAAGCTAGCTAAGTAAAGATACATATTTTAAACTCTTTATGGATTGCAAATACTGAATCACACACATAGGCAATATCATACACTGACACACACACACACACACACACACACACACACACACACACATATGTGCATGCACGCAAATATGCACATCTATGCACAGATGCAAAGAGTCTCTCAACATACCCAACAAATCATGCTACCCTGAAAAAAAAAAAAGAAAAAAAACCACCAGAGGTACCACACATATTAGTACATTTGCTCATTAGATGAATAGGATCCATCATACATGGAAGGGTTGTTGCAGTGGATGGAGGTGGAGACAGGGAAGTAAAAGGGGTATGCTTTAATTCCCCTGTCTGTCTGTCTGTCTGTCTCTCTCTCTCTCTCTCTCTCTCTCTCTCTCTCTCTCTCACTCACACACACACACACACACACACACACACACACACATTCATGCACTTTAGTTTTGTCCTCTTACTACTTACAGATTTATGAACATTCTCTAGGGTCATGTACATCTGCTTGCATACAAAACACAAACAGAGCAGCAGAACACATCAAATTTTTTGCCAACAGGAAAACACAAAAGCTTACTTTTTATCTGAGACATGTGACACCAGAAATAAACAAATTACAATTAAAAAAAATTAATGATAAATATATGAAAATGAAATGAGACAAAAGTTCAAAAAGATAACTAAAACACCATGAAAACAAGATGCACACACCAGTCTGGGTGAGTCTGTCGAGCCTTGATGGTGTTGGTTGGGCCAATGAGCTCACGCCAGTACGTGATGGCTTGGTGACGAGCGATGACCAAGGCGATGATGGGGCCACTGCTCATGTAGGCCACCAGACTGGGAAAGAACAGCTTCCCATAAATGCTCTGCATACAGGTCGCTGGCCTGCTCTGGTGTCAGGTGTACTCGTCGCTTCTGCACACAGGCAGAGGGGAAATCATATCTGAGATACACTACATCAACACGCTTTCTTGTCAGCCCCTCTCTTCCTCTGATTCTTGTTCCCTGTGACTACCTATATGAAAGCAAAGAGACCACACAATTCTTTTGTAATGCCAAGCTGCATGGAACAAATACCTCTGTCTCTCAGATGCTCAGTCTCTCAACACATTCAAAACAGACCTGAAAACACATCTCTTCTGAAATAATAAAACAAGAATATGTGTATTCAATGCTAGCATGAAAATGTAGTGAGTATGCATGAGTAAGAATAGGACTGTTGGTAAACTATGTATATGGCCAGCACACACATGGAACACAAGTGAATGAATATTTGGATGGAAATGGGTCAGTGAAATCTGAACCATTGTAAGTCTTTAAAATGTGTGCTTACCAAATATCCAGTATCATTTGCAGGAAGTTCACTGAAATGAGGTTGTGTGTGCTCATGATTTAGGAAGATATTTTTATAAATCAAATTCCAGGTTTTAATCTTTCAGCTGCTCTTATTGTTAATTTATTAACATGATATAAGATACACATAGCAATGCCAAACATACAGTGACAGAGAAGAACCATTCATTCAACCAATGCCATGCACAGCTTTACTACATTTTGGGATGGACATTTTAAACGCACAAATGAAATGTTGCCAAATATTCTTTTAAAACCCACATGAAAGCTCTCGTTTTTAAAAACATGTGTTCTTTGTTTTTTTTTTCACACACACACACACACACACACCTGCTCATGTTTGTATGCACCCCCCCCCCCCCCCCCCCCCCCCCCCCCCCCCCCTTAGCTCCTACACACACATGTACACACAAGGACAACACACACACACACACACACACACACACACACACATGCGCGCGCGCGCGCACACACACACACACACACACACACACACACACACACACACACACACACACACACACACACACACACACACACACACACACACACACACACACACACACACACACACACACACACACAGGCATGCTCAGTTTAATAGCACAACAGTGTTGTTCTTATTTTCATGTTAATCTCTCTCTCTCTCTCTCTCTCTCTCTCTCTCTCTCTTCTTCTTCTTTCTTCTTCTTCCTCCTCCTTACTTAGAGCCAGGCCAAACTGGTGTTGACGGCTCTGCTGTTTAGCTGAGTGCCACCTGGTTGGATGTCTCTCTCTCTCTCTCTCTCTCTCTCTCTCTCTCTCTCTCTCTCTCTCTTTAATTTCATTGTCATTTTTTCTCAGTTTACACTGGTACTCTGGTACACAATGGAACCATTAGTACAAATCATTAACTCTGAAGTAGAAAATATGGACACTAACGCACTGGTATTTCAAAATTTTTTTTAAAGAAAAAAGTTCCCATAGCCAATCATCCACAGCAACAATGAATTGTCAGAAGTCCACTGTGACTTAGGCATGGCATGATGGAATGCAAAGCCTATCCTTCTCCTTTCCCACCATTAACCTTCCCTGACCTGAATCTGCAGCCCATTTACTGTTGGGTGAACAGAGAGAGGGTTTCAAAGCTGAGAAAAAATCAGACTATATGTCTTGTTTGAACTCACGACCCTAAGCTCTGTTGGCAAACTCTTTAACCATTTTACTATGGGCCCCTCTTTACTAATAGTATGAGTATAGTAGCACTACTCGTTTAAAAAAAAAAAAAAAAAAAATAAGCATGTGGTGAATGGGTTGGCAATAAGCTAGTTATAAGCTTCAATCCATATCAAACATACTAATTTATGCTGATGCTTGTAGCGCTTCTAGGTCATCTTAAAACCAAGGAACACGTAATGAATGCAAGCACTCCTCATTCCTGATAGAGTAGCTCGGTAACAGTAACTAACCTGAAGAATGGCAAACCCGAGCGTAAGATGATGTCCTCGATTTCTTCCGCTTTGTGTAGAGCGTCAGGCTTGATGATAGCAAGGGTGCGTTCCACATAGATGTGTGGAGGAGGCATTGAAGTCTGGTCGTCCGAACCGCCAGTCATCTTTAGAGTTTTCTTCGGAACCGCCCAAAAATCGACTTTTCTCTCAGGACGTCGATGGCGTCTGTTGCTAAGAGAGTGCCAGCTTATTTACTTCTCGCCCAAGGTCTCGCTATCATGGCGAGACGAGAGTGTTTGAAAACTATGGCGGCGCTCGAGGAACATCTCTGGGCATGAAATGATCATTGCCTGAAGTGTTGTGCGTGACTTACGTGTATTTGATTGAAAAGAAATCGATTGCGAACTCATTATTTGGACAGAATGGACATGGTAAGTGACCCCTTTTTAAGGCATTGTCCGATTTTACCCTGACACGCCTTTGCCAAGCCTGTCTGCTTGCAGCGTCTGTAGTTACAGAGTGTGGTGCATCCGAGTGCGATTATGATTTGCTTCTGATGAAGTGTACAGGACCACAGAGTTCTTGGTGTCTGTTTTAGGTTGTCTGTTTTAGCCTTCTTCTTCTTCTTCTTTCTTCTTCTTCTTCTTGACGTAATGCCCACAATCATCAAGTTGATTATTTTGGCATATTAAACAGGGTCTGCGCAGCGGGGAGGGATGAGTGGAGGGTGGGTAGGGGGGGGGGGGGGGGCGGTCCAATGGGGGAGGGGAGAGGGGGCGAGGGGGAATCAGTGAACGCTTTACACAAAAGTGCCTTAATTACTAGCTCTCTCTCCAGCAGTATCATACTGAACACAAAGTGAATGGCGATAACACCGAACACTATTTAGCACGTGCATGTCGCTGCAACAGTATGATCTCTGGATCAGGATCTGGATTGATACGTCGCTAACATCCATTTACTGGCATAGGTGCGACAGCATGGTGATCTTATCGGCTTGTGGCTTTTGCCAGAGCCGACTTGATTTATGTCGCCGTAGCAATGTAACTTAAGGGCTATGGCTTTTTGTCAAAACTGGTTTGGAAATGCATGAAATTTCCATAGAGTTTACTTGATTTTTGTCATTAGGCCTGAACAGTGTCTGATAAGGCAACAGGAGATTGATCATGGAAGTGTACAGCGTAAGCAGCAGAGTAATCAGTATGTTATTGTAGCTGTTAATTGGATGGATAAGATATTGTAGTCTATAATTGGTAAATAAACCTTGCCATCAGCTTTGGTGCTGAAATGGCATTTTATCCCCAAAAAATGTTTTGTTTGGAATTTCAGAAAGGCAATGGATGGTCCTCAAAATTTTCATCAGTATGAATTGTAGAAGATGCTGTGTGTGTGTGTGTGTGTGTGTGTGTGTGTGTGTGTGTGTGTGTGTGTGTGTGTGTGTGTGTTGGGGGAAAGAGGATGAGGGTAGTGGTGGTGGTGGTGGTGGTGGTGGTGGTCCAGAATGAAAAAGAATTGAATTTTTTATTTAATGAACAAGTGAAGTACTGCAACTAAAAGCTTTTTTGTGTGTGTGTGAAAGTAAGCAGAATCTGTTTTTGAAGTCTGGACACTTGTAGTTGAAAGTGTAGGATTTCTTAACATGTTGAGCATGTGCATGTGTGCGTGCACAGGTAATGCTTGCATTGTGTATATGCAGACATGCATATTTGGATGAAGCATATGTAGGTATCTTTTAATTAAAAGTTGTGTTTGTGATTGTATATGCTCATGCATTGAAACATATTTTCATTTCTGGTTAGAGGTGTTTTCATGTTAATTGTCTTTTATGTGAGCGTTTATATATTTAATGTGAAAGAAGGGCTTTGCTCTGAACACTTACGTACTTGTTCAGTTATGTGTCAGTATTTATTTTTCTATTTGTGATTTTATTATTTCAAAATAACAGACATCACCGATGTCAGATTTCTCATTTTGAGAAAATAGTTGTCTTGAGTTCTGAGTATGTGTGTGTGTGTGTGTGTGTGTGTGTGTGTGTGTGTGTGTGTGTGTGTGTGTGTGCACGCGTGCGTATGTGCATGCATGTGCACACACATGCATGTGAGTGTGTGCATGTGTATGTGTGCGTGTGTGTGTGTGTGTGTGTGTGTGTGTGTGTGTGTGTGTGTCTGTCTGTCTGTCTGTCTGTGTGCACATGTATGAAACTTAAGTCACATTGCTTATGCACATTAATAGTATAATTACTGTAGCTACATCTAAGCAAACATCTGCATTTTTTAAAACACATAATCTTTACAATGCTTTTCTTTGTGTTCTGCTTCTGTTGACAGTTTGGAGGCCGAAACAAAGGAAACAGTGAGTGTGATTCTGGTGGTTCAAAATGACAGTTTTGGTAAATTTATTGTGCTGTATTGCATTGATGCAGTGGTTAATGTGTTGCTATCAAGTCCCCTGCAGGACCCCTGAGGATTGTCACAAACTTTCCCCTTTTGACAGAACCTGTTGGGAAGTCATTAACTTTTTGACATTTGCACAATACAGCATCTTGAAAACAACCCACAATATGCACACAATATTGAATGGATATCAAGACCACACTTTGGTAGTTTAAGCATTGTGTTTCTCACTTTCTAACATCGCTCGCCATCATTTTAAGTACATTACCTAGAATGTAACCTATCAAACATGTGGATTATGTAATCTAGCAGAGGAATATGATTTTTTAGCTTTGTTCTGTTTTCCATGAATCTGTGTAAAGCAAAAATATTGTTCGGGCTCATGAAATTTTAGAATGATTTACTCTTCACAACAAGAAATGAAAACATCTCTTTTGATCTTACTATATATATATATATATTTTTTTTTTTTTTTTTTTTTTTTTTTTTTTTTTTTTTTTTTTTTAAGCATTTCCTGCCTATTGATAATATTTTTGCATGGTGCCTGTGGTCGTTTTCTCTTCTCATTCTCAATGTTGTAAGAAAGATCACAGTTGCTTTTTATGCATTACATTTACAGGTATCAACCCTTTAGTATGGGGACTATAGCCTAAGCCCATAGCCTCCCTCCCTCTCTCTTAGTCTCTTTCTCAATTGTCTCTCTGTCTGTCTGTTAGAGACAAAATTGGGATAGTAAAAACTAAAATGTTAAATAGTGACAGATATTCAACATATCATTCCTTCAAATCCTTATGGCAGCCTGAGAAATATTCAACTGATATTACAATTCCTAATTTTGCAAAGTGTTTGTAAGATTTCGACTTGGTCTTAGTGATTTGAATGTCCATCAAAGATATACTCCAAAAACTGTCCATTCTATAATCAAATCAAGTCGAAATACATTTTTTTTGATTGTTTGTCCATCCTAAAAGATGTAAGCGATAAATACATTTTGCCTTACACAAGAAATGTTCACCAAGTGTCATTGCTTCTTTTACTGCAGAATGAAAAGAGAATTGTGACTCGTTCTGTAGCTATGTTCATTTTAAAGCACTGAAATGAAGAGAGGAACTGTTATCAGTTAACACACAATACCAGAGTAATTTCAGGAAGAACATTTAATTATTGAAATATTTTCTTTCATAATATACAGTATATGCGCCGAGTGCATCTGTGTTCTACTCTTGTTCTTGACCTCATTGCAGATAGGTCAGTAGCCTTTGCAATCAAAGTATTTGAGTTGAGTTGACTTGAGTTGTCTGTCTTTCTATGTCTCTCTCTGTATATTTCTGTCTCTTTCTCTCTGTTTCTGTCTCTTTCTATCTGTCTGTCTGTCTGTCTGTCTGTCTCTCTCTCTCTCTCTCTCTCTCTCTCTCTCTCTCTCTCTCTCTCTCTCTCTGAGTGTGTGTCCCTCCCTTTCCTTTTCTGTATTGTTCTCTATCTCTGTCTGTGTGTCAGTCTGTCTTTCTTCTCACTCTGTCTCTGTGTCTCTGTCTCTCTATCTCTGTCTCTGTCTGTCTGTCTCTGTCTCCTCTCTCTCTCTCTCTCTCTCTCTCTCTCTCTCTCTCTCTCTCTCTCTCTCTCTCTCTCTCCTCTCCCCTCCCTCTCTCCTCTTTCTCTCTCCCCTCTCCTCCTCCCCTCTCTCTCTGTTTTTTGTTTGTCTTTAATTTCTCTCATCTTTTTCTTTCTCTGTTTTTAATGTTACCAGAATTAGCGGATGATTCTCTGGATGACATTCTGGAGAGTTTGCTGGAAGCTGGTATGCGTTGTTTTTACTTGTTGTAGTTTGTTACCTTATGTCTGATAGTGATACTTCATGTAGTATTCTTCTTTTTAATCCCATTGATTTCATTTTTGTTTAGACTTCTTTTTGTTTCATGCGCTAATCAATGACCCTCAGCAAATTGTATGTTCTTTCTTTCTGAACCTCTCTTCTTCTACTTTCTGTTTGTCTCTTTGTCGCTATCTTTGTCTCTCTGTCTGTGTGTGTGTGTGTGTGTGTGTGTGTGTGTGTGTCTCTCTCTCTCTCCTCTCTCTCTCTCTCTCTCTCTCTCTCTCTCTCTCTCTCTCTCTCTCTCTCTCTCTCTCTCTCTCCTCTCTCTCTCTCTCTCTCTTCCTTCCTCTGTCCCTCCTCCCTCCCTCCCAGACCTTCCCCATCTCTCTCTCTCTCTCTCTCTCTCTCTCTCTCTCTCTCTCTCTCTCTCTCTCCGCTCTCTCTCCCCCCTCTCTCCCTCCCTCCCCCCCCTCCTCCCTCCTCTCTCTCTCTCTCTTACTCTCTCTCTCTCTCTCTATCGGTTTCTCTTTCTTTCTCTTTCATTCTGTGTAGTAGTGTGTGTGTGTGTGTGTGCATGTGCATGTGCATGTGCATGCTTGTGTGTGCGTGTCTGTGTGTGTATGTCTGTGTGTGTGTCTGTGTGTCTGGGTGTATATAAATCCTCATTACTATTTTCAAAATTACTATTTTCAAAAAATTATTATTATCATCATTTAATGTTATTATTATTGTTGTTGTTTTAATAGAAATACTGATTTCTTGCAGATGAAACGCCAAAAAGAAACCAGCTCAGGTAACCCTTTTTCTACTTTTTGAAATGATAATTCCGTTCATGTGACATTCATGTAACTGTATTATCTGTAGCTTTACATTAAACACATGAACTGTGCTGTTTCCATTCCTTCATAAGGAGGTACAGCTTATTTCAATAAATCATCATGGGCAGTGGCATTTTTGTCTGAAAAACAGAACCAATTTTTTATGGCCTGTCCAGAGCTAACTTGCGTCCCCATTCTGGGATTCTCCAGTGAAGGGCAACTGACTTCGTTGGTCCCTCCTTGGTATCAGATACCGATACATCATCAGTCTTTATGTGGTGGTCTCATTTCTAAGTTTTAACGTGGTGACAGACCTGATATGGCCCCTTGCGGTCAGCTGGGCTATAAGCAACATTACCTTACCTTTCCTTAAGGGCACGAAAACTAGATAATTGTTTGTCAGAGAATTTTGGTTCATAGGACAAAGGTGTTTTAAGTTCCTGTGGCTGTTGTCAGTGAAGGTGTGTGTTTTGAAATGCTCAGCCAGGTATTTCAGACGGATGAAACATGCCTGAAACAGGCCTGGAGAAGGATGAGGATAGATCATTAGATTCTTCCTGTTTTTTGATGAGATAAAAGTCCTTAGTTTCATGGAGGGGGTGGGTGAATTTTTTTTTCTTTTGTGGACAGCTTTCTTTGATAGAAAAGGAACAGGTTCTCTCTGTCTCTGTCTCCTGTCTGTCTGTCTGTCTGTCTGTCTGTCTGTCTGTCTGTCTCTCTCTCTCTCTCTCTCTCTCTCTCTCTCTCTCTCTCTCTCTCTCTCTCTGTGTTTGCATATCTGAACTGATGTAGTGGAATGATTTTTCAGCTTTTATAATACATTTTTCAGTAGGTCATTTGTTTCAATTACGTATATTTTCCTTAATTTATAAACACTGCAAGCGGGGTTCTGGGTGTATCCACAGACTAATGTTCATTATGATTAATATGGATGATTGGCTCAATAGCTACAGATCCCATTACTGGTGCAGGTACAAGTATGCAGTTCCCTGCCCTTGGCATGTTCTTTGCTGGTAACTTCCTATTCTGGAAGCGCTTTTCTTTCTGGCACAGTTTGTGACATGCCAGCCATTTAGATGTGGTGTGGGTGACCTGGCAGTGAAAACTGTGCACTGGTCCAGGGTGGACACTGGCTGTCTGTGTCGTAGTGCTTTTTGCAGGTATGGCTTGTGAAGATACCTTTTGATACATCTAAATGTTTTCATTCATCTTTTATGATTTTGTAAATCTGGGATATGAAAATCCAGTGGAGTGGCTGGTGCTTGTAGGAGGTAAGAATGTTGATAGTTCATCTACCATGTCATGAATTGTTTGGGGGGAGGAAGTGGAGGGGTGGTGGTTGTTTTGTTTTTTCTTCTTTTTTTTTTTTTAAAATTTTTTGGGACCTGACCTTTTTAGGATCTGACCTTTTGTCCCATGTGAGTTCAACAGCCATCAAAAAGCCCTTTGTGGTCAGCTGGCCTCTAATAATAAAAACTACAAGTCATTTAGCCACAGAAAAAAAGTAATATTTTTTGTGGGTTGACAGGGCCGAGGTCGACCTGCAGGAAAGACTGGGTGAGTAAATGATTGACTGTTGTTGTTTGTTACTTCATATTGTGTTGAACAGATATGTGTGATTTCAGCAGTTGACTGTTTCTCTTCCTCATCCTTACACATCAGCGAACACACGCATGCAGAGTTAGGAACTCGTCATCATGGTGCATGGGTGTCAGACGTATCCATGACGGCGGCATGGCAGATGCCCTCGTTGCCGGGAGGTGCCATTGCTGTCTGTTCCCAGTCATGTGCAGCAGGTCGGCCATGTTGTGTTCTGTCTATTTCCTGATGTTGTCTGGCCAGGATTCCCTCTGTCTGCCTCTGTGACGCTTGCCTTCTTTAGTGCCCTCGATGATGGTTTGGGGCAACAAGTTCCTGCATAACACATGGCCATACCAGACACATTTCTGGCATTTAACTGCTGCAAGGGAATGGTTCTTGCTTGCCTGCATGTATTATGACTTTCTGTCTGATATAGTGGTTTGTCATGTGCTCCATGGACAGAATGCGCAGAAGTTTTCTGAAGTACTTGTGTTCAGATACCTGAATTCTTTCCTCCAACCAGCTGCAAGTGTCCACCGCCAACATCCATGCAGAAGAATGGAGACAGCCAGGGACTTGAACTTTCAGCTTGACTGGAAAGCTAAACTTTTCCACCACTTCTAAACTAAATCACTGAGTCATATCATGGCAGATGAAGCCAACCTTAGTCTTTTTCTGACCTTTTTCACTGGGCTGCTGTCTTTGATGAGTGTGAACCCATGATATTTTTTCTGCGTCTGCTCCCTGTCCATTCAGGGAAGTCATTGAGCACAGTTGTTCATTGTGATTTTACTTTTTTTCTGAGCCTCATTCCTTTTGATATGGGCTTGCTATTTTCTCCATGGCCTCCCACAGAATCAATGTCATCTGTGATTTACAGATTGCAAAGCAGCTGTCCTCCAATGGAAGGGGGTGTCTAGAAGATATAAAGCATCCCCTGCAATCCACAGGGAGCAGTCAATGTCAAGTCGTCAAGAGGCAACCCACCGGAGGAGACACTGCACTGCACTGCTGCCGAGTCACTTCATTGGTGTTCAGTGGCGCCTGTTCTGATCTAACATACGCAGGACACCACCTACTAAGCCCCCTACTGACGACAATAATTGCTTAGTCGCGGAGCCGGCGTGAGTGAGCTCTCCCTCCGGAGGGGCGCCACCACGTCCGTCCAACGACAGCCCCCATGGACTCGCCGATACCGGTGACCCCGACGGAACCAAACCAAGGCCACAGACGTGGAGGACATCGAAACTGAGGTCACCATGAGAGCAGGGCATGAAGGGCCACAGAATTTTGAGACTTTTTTTTTTTTTTTTTTATGCTGATCGATGAGAATGAGGATGATTATGATGATGCTACGGATTTCCATTTCGGTCTGAGACTACATGACAGGGCTGTACTCTACGCTTCCTTTCATAATATATCCCGGCGTCAACCAGGCCCGAGAGATACAGACACCTGCAGTGTTGGTCAGGAAATTTGAGCAACACTCTCAGAAACGGTTGATTTTTGAAGTTATTCATACCTGCCTTAGAAACACCATCAAAATTTATATTTCACCCTTTCATCCCTCTCAACCATCCCCAAGCTGCAGGCAGGTGGAAATGATTGTGTGTCTTGATGCGTTGTTGTTGTGGAGGTGCGTGTGCTCTGTGTCAGTCATGTCTTTGACTTCTTCATTCTCCCAGTGATTGTGTGTCTTGATGACTTCTTGTTGTGGAGGTGTGTGTGATCTGTGTCAGTCACGTCTTTGATCTTCTTCCTCCACATATCCGCACATATCTCCACATATTCTCCACATATCTCCACATTCACATTTCTCCATATCCCACAATCTCCACCTCTCAACATTCTCCACATACACGCACATATCTCCATATCATGCATGCATGTGTACGTGCGTGCGCACACACACACACACACACACACACACACACACACACACACACGCACACACACACACACACACACACACACACACACACACACACACACACACACACACACGCACACACACTCTTGAGAGAATATTCTCTCCCATGCATACTCACACAAACACAAAACTGCTTACTTTTTTCTCAGTTTAAGGCAGATAACCTCTTCAGACCGCCTCATCCCCCCCCCTCTCTTTCTTCCCTGTCCCTTCCTCCCCATCTTTATCTACTACATCCTGCAGACTGAGATCTATTTTTACACGCTTACCTATCCTTTTCCCTACTTAAAAAAAGGATCTTCCCTTTCACCCAGTCAAATCAATATCCTGCGCTCAGAAGTGCGTACACATGTGTGTATGCATGTGCGGATATGTTCATGTGTGTGTGTGTGTATGTGAGTGCGTGTATGTGTGTGTGTATGTGTGCGTGCGTGTTTGCATTTCCAAGCAAACATGAGAACAAAAAAGACAATTCAAAATCGTAAGAACAGCTCTGTGTCAGTTTTCAGACTGTTTTCTGAGATACTAGTATGAAGGAAAAAGTTATTTATTAATGAATTAATTGCCTCTGTAGTCTCTGCAGGCAAAGATGATTTCTACAGCAACCTCGCAGCCATGGCAGAGAATGACGTGGAGTCCGACGTATCTGACGCTGATGTCGGCAAGATGGCCAAGTCAATTGCCGTGAGTAGATCTGTCTTCCTTTCCACACTGTAATGAAAACTGTGGAAAATAATAAAGAACAAAGCGATGTAGTTTACAGCTGAGAAACTGAATGAAATATACTGTCACAGATATGTGTATTCATCGATGTGGTTTACATTGAATATTTTTGTTGGGTGTGGGGGAGAGGGAGGGGGACAGAACTTTTACCAGTCAGCCATATGCAGTGTTAGAAAAGTACTCTGTCCATATAAAATGTCTTTGTTGTCATAGTCATCTGTAGAGTGCAGGGAGAACTGAGTTGTTGTTGAAAGGTGTGACAGTAAACCAAATACTGCTTGAAAGTTCAATAACAGCATGCTGTGGTTGAAAGCCTACAATGATATTCTGTTATAACATATAATCTTCAGCAACTATTTAACAAAACAAGCCAAAATCAAGCAAAGTTTAGCAACTCAGGTGGTAAAGGATGTTTTGTGTTGGATATGGTATTAGATCAATTTTCTAGCCTTTCACAAAATAATCAGATTCCTGAGCAGGTTACAGCGACATGCAGAAGTTTTGTGCCGCAAACATGACATGCAAACGTTTTTGTGCTACAAGCATCACATGCAGAAATTTTGTGCCACAAGCATGATATGCAAAATGTTTGTGTGCTGCAAGCAAGACTTGCAGAAGTTGTTTGCCATAAGCATGACATGAAAACGTTTTGTGCCATAATCATGACATGCAGAAGTTTTGAGCCACAAGCATGATATGGAGAAGTTTTGTCACAAGCAACTTACATTAGAGCTTATTGCAGCCTTTACCCATGGAATGATTGCGATACGTCGAACCAGATTAGTAGCTGACATCATTGTAAGTTTCCTTTTTATTGGAGATCTCATAATATCATCAGTGTTGGTCTCACACCTAGTCTTACTCCTTGCCAGGGAAGATCCTAGTGATAATGAGCAGAACAAAAACTGTACCTAGCAGCTTTCTGTGCTTTGAGCAAGATCTAAGTTACACTACATGGACATGCTCACAGACTTGAGCTCAGTTGAGGGTGGTTTTTTCTCTTCAGGGACTTGACGACATGGACGCTGACCTGTTTGGGGACAGTCTGAAGAAGAAAAACAGCACCAAGGGAAGCGGCAAGGGGAGCAAACCCACCACTCCCACGACGGGGTCCCAGCACTCCTCGCTCTAGCAGTATCACGCCAAGATCTGGGGCAGAGAGGGTGGCTCCCCTACCCGCACCGACACCCCTACCAGCCCTCCAGGGAGTGCGCGGGCAGCTTGAAGCGAAAACCTGTGAAGCCGACGTCATCGACCTCAGCGTCTCTGAACATGCAGCCACCAGCACTGCCCCAGGCAAAATGACAGGTGGGATTTGTCAGGTGTTTTGTCTCAAAGATCGAACTTGTCAGGGTTTATATCATGGAGATGGGATTTGTCTGGTGTTATGACTCAAAGATCGAATTTGTCAGGGTTTATATCGTGGAGATGAAATCTGTCTGCCTTGAAAGTGGGATTTGTGATAGTTTCTGCCTAGCTGATGAGATGCTGGTTTCTGCCTTGCTGATGGGATTTGTCTGGGTTCTGCCTGGTTTGATATATCTGGGTTTGTGCCTTGCTGGTGGGGTTTGTCAGGGTTTGTGCCTTGCTGGTGGGGTTTGTCAGGGTTTGGGCCTTGAAGGTGGGGTTTGTCAGGGTTTGTGCCTTGAAGGTGGGGTTTGTCAGGGTTTGTGCCTTGAAGGTGGGGTTTGTCAGGGTTTGTGCCTTGAAGGTGGGGTTTGTCAGGGTTTGTGCCTTGAAGGTGGGGTTTGTCAGGGTTTGTGCCTTGAAGGTGGGGTTTGTCAGGGTTTGTGCCTTGAAGGTGGGGTTTGTCAGGGTTTGGGCCTTGAAGGTGGGATTTTTCTGGGTTTGTGTTTTGAAGGTGGGGTTTGTCAGAGTTTGTGCATTGAAGGTTGGATTTGTCAAGGGTTCTGCCTTGAAGGTGGGGTTTGTCATGGGTTTTGCCTTGAAGGTGTGGTTTGTCAGGGTTTGTGCCTTGAAGGTGGGGTTTGTCAGGGTTTGTGCTTTGAAGGTGTCGTTTGTCAGGGTTTGTGCTTTGAAGGTTTTATCAGGGTTTTGCCTTGAAGGTGTGATTTGTCAGGGTTTTTGCCTTGAAGGTGGGATTTGTCAGGTTTTGTGCCTTGAAGGTGGGGTTTGTCAGGGTTTGTGCCTTGAAGGTGGAATTTGTCATTTGTTCTGCCATGAAGATGGGATTTTTCAGGTGTTCTACCTTGTAAGTGGGATTTGCCAAGATTTATGTCTGGACTCCTGTTGATGTTCACTGGGTTTCTTGTGTTTTTGTTTTTGTTTTTTCCCCTGCAGTACCTGTCTGTTTTGACACAGATTTGCCCTCAAAGATACGGCAGAATAGAAGCTTCTTCCTTTAAGCCCATTGTTTGTGTGTCCAATGGGCTCCAGGTTTTGTGCTTTGTTTGTTTGTAAGGCAGATAAATCTCTGTTCAGAAAAACAAATTGAACTGATTTTTTTTTTTTTCAGAAATGACCACTCCTTTATCATTTAGACTTGAGATGGTCTCTTAGGATAAATGAGAGATCACAAGGGATGATAGAGTTAAAAGTAGTGATCTCACTGCTTTCCTTCAAACACACACCTCAGTGAAAGGTCCTGCACATATTTAAACCTATTCCCACTCTTTTCTCAGACCAGTCTTGGCGTTACTCTGTTACAGTGCTTGGAAAGCTTTCTACAAAGCATGCACATGTGAAACAGAGCTTTTCCAGTGTCTGTCCACAAAAGAAAAAAAACATCATTCAGTATTTCTTCAAATATCTCCTGTACTATAGCGCAAGATATCACAGCATACAGACATGTCTGAGTGTGTATGTATGTTTAGTGTGTGTCTGTCTATGTCTGCATCTGTGTGTTTGTGTGTATATGTATATGCACATGTATGTGTGTGTGGGGGGGGGGGGGGGGTTATGAGTGTGTTTGTGTGTGCATGTGTGTTTGTGAGTGTGTGCGTGTGAGCATGCGCATGTGCGTGTTTGTCTGTGTGTGTGTGTCTGTGTGTGTGTGTAGTATCCAGATATACACTTTATAGGGAAGGGGGTTGGGGTGTTGACAGATCTGAGTCAGGCCAGTGAGAACCTTCGTCCAGGCCAGTCCAACCGGGAGGACCAGCGGCCAGGCACTGTACCCAGAGAAAAAAAAGAATACGACTTTGGAGAGGTAGGACTGAGAAAGACAGATATACGACTTTGGAGGTAAGACTGACAAAGAAAGAATATGATTCTGGAGGTAAGACTAAGAAAGACAGAAACAGGACTTTGGAGGTAAGACAGAGAAAGAAAGAAACAGGACTTTGGAGGTAAGACAGAGAAAGAACGAAACACGACATTGCTTTGGAGATAAGACTGACCCCACCCCTCCCTCTCTTCCCTTCATTTCAGGTTTGAGATTTTTTCTTTTGCACACTGGGGGAAGAGGTGTTCTGATTAGGGGGCATTTTGATCATCAGATAACAAATTCAGGTTTCTTTGCTTTGACATACTATATTTTCCTTGATCACATAACTGTGTAATTATTTATATAAACATTAGAATTTTCCGTTTCCACAACAGTGTACTATATATAAGTGTACTGGTTAGCATCAGACAACCTGTTTTTTTTTGACCTCTTTTTTTATTTACTCAAAAGGATTGGATATAATTGTTCCTGGTTTAATTAAAAATCATGTAAACAAACCTTTTCTAATCTGTTTTTAATGCTGAAAAGTTATTCTTTACTAAATCTTTGTCATATGGAGAACATGAGTAGGCTTGTCAAGACAGTATCTGAACTTCACAGGTTTTTGGTTTGTTTTGGGTTTTTTTGTTTGTTTATTTGTTTTATAAGTTAGCTGAGCCCATTACATTATCATTTGGTGTGAGTCGAAATGATATGTTATTCTATCACCCATTCTTGTTTTTGTTCCTTTGTATCATCAGTCTTCTTTGTTCTGTCTTTCTCTCCTGGCCACAGACTTTGATGAGGATGACCCTCTGGCGGGACTGTCACTGGACGAGGACAGTGTGTCGCTCAAGAAGCCAGCAGCAAGAAAAGGGGCAGTCACTCCGCAGAGGAGTCTAGAGGAGGATGTCAAAACTGCCCAGGCCTCAGCAGCACAACCAGGTCCACACCTTGGCTCTCACCTGGCCGTCCCTCTGTCTGTCTTCAATCCTCACCTTGGCTGTTTGCTGGCCATCCCTCTGTCTTCAATCCTCCTTTTCTGACTCAGTCTTTGTGTACTAGGTTCTTTCTTTCTCCAAATCCTTTTTCACTTCCTCTCTCTCTCTCTCTCACATTCTTTCACTATTTCCCGTTGTCTCTGGTCCTTCCCCCTTCCTTTCCCTCCACCTCCTGTCCCTTCCACCCCTCCTACTGTTCCTTTTTCTCTCTGTGTCCTTAGTCTCTGAAACTTACAGAAGTGTTAGTCTGTTTTTTTTTTGTCTGTGTCTCCCTCACTCTCCCACTCCCCCCACCTCCCCTCGCTCTCTCTCTTGTCTTTGCCTGTTTCTCTCTCCTACTTTCCCTCCCCCCCCCCCCCCCCCCCTCTCTCTCTCTTTCTCTCTCTGTCTGTCTGCCTCTTTTCCTTGTGTCTCACTCTTTATGTCATCATTTAAGGAACACCCCAGCAAGTTTCAGAGACTAAGGACATAGTTGCTTGTTTTGCATGTGCTGAATAGCTTGTTGGGTAGGTGAATAAGTGTGTGTGTATGTGTGTGTGTGTGTGTGTGTGTGTGTGTGTGTGTGTGTGTGTGTGTGTGTGTGTAAGAACACACACATGTGTAAATGAGCATGAGGAGTGAAAGTATGCATGCCTGTTCCGCTTCTCTTTATAGATCATCCATTTTATGCTGACTGTAATCTTGGCCATATTTTTGGAAGCATTTTTTTTATTTTATATCTGTTGTTTTTTACTTCTGAAGAAGACATACTTGTTTGTTTCATATTTTGTATTAAAATCAGCACTATGTTGAAACTTCTTCTTTGCTTTGGTGTTCAGTATGTACATGGGCTGTATTCAGTCAAATGCATGTGATAGTGTATGTGCATATGTTGTGTGTTTCCAAGTTTTTGCTTTTCAGGCAAGTGATTAATACAGACAGTAGTGCATCACTGTTATTACATATTGTTATTATCATCACCAATGTCATCATCTTCATCACTGTTCTGTGATGCTGGTTGTTCACTCAGCTTGGAGCCATGTTGCTGCCCATCTTCGTCATCATTGCCAACCTCATCCTCATCATCATTTTCATCATTTACCTATCAAATTGAGTGTTTAATCAACCTGATGCCATCTGCATCATCATCAGGAGCAGCAGCAGCATTATCATCATCTTCATCATCATCATCATCATCATCATCATCATCATCATCATCTTCATCATCATCATCATCATTACTTCCCTGTCAAACTGAGGGTTTAGCCAGCCAGGTGTCATCATCATCATCATCATCATCATCATCATCATCATCATATCATTGACGCTACTCTGTAACTTCGGATATTCACTCAGTGTGGTGCTGTGTTGCTCTGTGTCATCTTCATCATCATCATTAACATCATCATTATCAAAATGATCATCGTCATCATCATCATCATCATCATTGTCGCCACCCTGTAACACTGGATATTCACTCAGTGTGGTGATGTGTTGCTCTCTGTCATCTTTATCATCATCATCATCATCATCATCACTGTCGTCAGCATGTCTGGAAACTTAGCAGATGTGGTGTCGCATGTATGGGCTGGTCAGCCTGCAGTGGCACCTCCTTAATAGAACTGAAACTGAAAGATCATTATTACTGCCCTGGGATACTGGGTGTAATTCAGCATGGTGCCCTATTTCACTCTCATGCAGGGTCTCCCAGAAAGCCCAGTCTGTTTGACCGACCCCCACACGCGCAGCGGCAGTGGTTCCGCCATCGCTGAGCCCGCTGTGGCCACTACACCTGCCCCCAAACCTGGTGGGAATTTTACCTGTTCTTAATGACAGTAGTTCTTTTCCCCTCTTTGTCATGTTTGTATCACTTCATGTTGGTCAGTAGGTGAGGCCTGGTGGAGAGGGGGGGGAGGGTGGAGAGAAAAAAATGCTAAATGAAAGCTTCAAACCATGGACGCATCTTTTCTCTTGTCATAGGTGAGATGTAATCCATTGGATCACCACTTCAGATTACCATTGTCTTTTTCTCCCCCCTGTTCTTTGGAGGTGTTTGCTGTTGTTGTTGTTTTGAGTTTTTTAATTCAGATTTGTGACCTCCTGTAGGCTTTTAATCAAGATAAAGGCCATGAGGAGAGGTATTTGTGTTTATTAAGATAAATCAGGTTGAGCTGAACAACACATAAAGGGGTTCTTTGTCACTTTTTTTTTTCAGATATCTATATGAGTCGTTTGTCACATGTTTCTATAATTTCGTTACACAAGTAAACAAGCATGTACACCATTGCTCTGCCTACAGGCAGCACACTTTAATCACCAAGAAAAAGGTTTCAGGAATAAATTTACACATGTTGTAGTTTTTCTGTTTATTTGTTTCTTTTTGTACAAAAATCTAAATCATTCCTTCCAAGATACTTTCTGTTTATGAATTTTTGAGCAATTAAGATACTTCTGTTTTTATGAATTTTTGCGCAGTTAAGATCATTATTATTTTTGGTGTTGGCTTAACAGCAGAGCCGGCTCCTAAACGTAAGGAGGAGATGATCTTCAGTGATGACGACAACTTCCTTGACGGCCTGGGCATTGATGCTGAGGAAAAGAGAAAAACAGGACTCAGCAGGGCCTGCCACTCCAGCTGCCGCTCCGAAATCCCGTTCCCTGCTGGGCGACATGGAGGAGGCCAAACCTGCCAAGTCGGTGCTGGATGGTCTGCTGGGCCGAGGGCAGAAAACAGCATCCAGTTTGCTGGAGACCAAGGAAAAGCCGCGCACCTTTGTCCTGGACAAGAAGTACACCCAGCCCGCAGAAGGCAAGGAAAGAGCTGACTCTGACTGAAAACACTTGCCAAGTAAACAACTAACATACCTTGAAACCCAGTAAACAACAACTAACAGTAAACCTTGAAAACATTGGCCAGTAAACAACTAACATACCTCGAAAACATTGGCTAGTAAACAACTAACATACCTTGAAAACTTTGGCCATTAAACAACTAACATACCTTGAAACTTTGGCCAGTAAACAACTAACATACCTTGAAAACTTTGGCCAGTAAGCAACTAATATACCTTGAAAACATCGACCAGTAGACAACTGACAAATACTGAAAACATTGACCAGCGAATGACTAATCCACATGGAAAAGATTGGCCAGTAAACAACTGACACAGACTGAAGACACAGGCCTGTAAACCACTGACAGGACTGAAAACATTGACCAGCAAACTACTAGTAGGCATTGTAAAGATTGTAAAGATTGGCTAATAAACCACTGACACACACTGAAAACATTGACCAGCAAACTACTAGTAGGCATTGTAAAGATTGGCTAATAAACCACTGACACACACTGAAAACATTGACCAGCAAACTACTAGTAGGCATTGTAAAGATTGGCTAATAAACCACTGACACACACTGAAAACATTGACCAGCAAACTACTAGTAGGCATTGTAAAGATTGGCTAATAAACCACTGACACACACTGAAAACATTGACCAGCAAACTACTAGTAGGCATTGTAAAGATTGGCTAATAAACCACTGACACACACTGAAAAAACATTGACCAGCAAACTACTAGTAGGCATTGTAAAGATTGGCTAATAAACCACTGACAGGACTGAAAACATTGACCAGCAAACTACTAGTGCGCATTGCAAAGACTGACTAATAAGCCACTGACACAGACTGAAAACATTGACTAGCAAAGAACTAACACATATTGAAAAACATAGTTCAATAAACAGTGTACACAGACTGAAGACACAGGCCAGTAAACAACTGACACAGATTGCAACCACTGACCAGCAAACAATTTATACACATTGAAAACATCGGCCAGTAAACAACAGACTCAAAATATAGACCAGTGAACAGCTAATACAGATTGAAAATTTGGACATGTAAATTATTTTACAGACTGAATACATAGACATTTAAATGAATACTACATATTGAAAATATAGACCTATATACAATTGATACATATTGAAAAATGAAAAAACACACCAGTAAACAATTAACGTTGGCTGAAAATATAGCCCAGTAAAGAACTAATACAGGTGAAAAATATGGAACAGTAAATAAATCGAAACAGACTGAAACAAAGGCCAGTGAACCAATTTTAAAATGATTCACGTAACTGTACAAAAGAATGTGACCATCAAAATAAATGCAACTAACTGCCTTAAGATCTGAAAACATGGGCCAGTAAACAACTGACTTATAACTTATAACAAAGGCCACTAAACAACTAATTCACACTGAAAATGTAAACCAGTATATAAGCACAGCAGACTGGAAAACAGGTTGGTAAACAAGTGATTCAGTCTAAAAACGTAAGCCCGTAAACATTTAATACAGACTGAAAGCATAGATCAGTAAGCAACAAATACAGATGGAAAACGTAGGCCAGTAAATAACTAATACAGACTAAAAACAAGCCAGTAAGCAATACAGATTTGAATATAGGCCAGTAAACAATCAATACATTTTCAAAACTTGGGCCGGAGTCCTATTCTGCAGACGAAAGGCCTCTGAGCAGGTGATCTGTATAGTTGTAATTTCAGTTGGACTGGAATGGTCCCCATACGCTGCTGGTGAAGGATTTTATATTTTGTCAACTAATACCCTGATTTTTCATTTCCATTATCTTTCTCAGTCAAGCTCTCCTTAATTTCCTTTTTTATTAATCTTTGTCAAGTCATTTTTGTGGTGACGGAGGAATTGTTTGCCTGTACTTGGTTTTTCCCCACAACTTATTGTTCAGAGCATTGCTACACTGTCATCCTCCGCTTTGAACTTCTCTGAAACATGGGCCAAGCACCACACACATACTCATACATACATGCATGCATGCATGCATACACATGCACTCAACATATTTAAACACACACACACTCGCACACACCAACACACACACACACTCGCGTGCGCGCGCACACACACACACACACACACACACACACACACACACACACACACACACACACACCACACACACACACACACACACACACACACACACACACACACACACACACATATATATACATGTACATGCATACATGCACACAAAGAGGATTGATTTGACATTGTATGTGTATATGTCTTTCAGAGAAGAAGAAGGAGGAGGAGGATGACTTTTCTGTTTGGGAGTTATCAGCCCTCGGCAGCAGGCTCCACAATTGGCAGTCGACCAGGATCCCGCCGTTCTGTCAGGTGTCTGTTTAATCTGTCTGTCTGTCTGTCTGTCTGTCTTCTGTCTGTTATCTGTTGGTTGGTCAGGTCCACTGTTTGTCCTCCGCATGTATGGGTGAGCAGACATGCACATGAGTGTATCAGTGCATATCAACACCTTTTGACTGTCATCTGTCC
Organism: Conus betulinus; assembly: GCA_016801955.1. Classification (NCBI taxonomy): domain Eukaryota; kingdom Metazoa; phylum Mollusca; class Gastropoda; order Neogastropoda; family Conidae; genus Conus; species Conus betulinus. The sequence continues at coordinate 409,248 of JADBJO010000045.1, read as the reverse complement.
CCCCATCTCTGTGTCATCTGTTTGTGTCTTGGTGTGTGTGATGTGGATGCTTAAGCAATGTAGTGTGTCAGTGAAAGTTGTCTTTCTTCCCGGACAGATACTTGATGCTGCTATCTGTGAATCAAGCATCCTGTATTAATATATCTTCGTTTTTGTGTGTGATGCTGTGACAGGTTTCAAGACGATGATGACATCTTCGGGCTAGACAAAACCTTCAGAGCCACGTGGAGGAACACGCAGCGTGCCCGATGACATGAAGTGGCTAGAGGAGCTCACTGGAGGGGCAGGTAACAGCACCCCCTCATCCAATCGCTCAGCAGTCTCCAACACCACCCCTGCATCTCCAGCCAAGACGGCAGAGACTGCCAAGCCAGCGTCACCTGCAAAAAGCTCCGCTGCCGATAAACCAGCAGACAGTGCCCCTTTCAGGTCGCTGATGTCGGAGTCCACAAAGCCTGGAGGAGGTGTTTCAGCCAAAGACAGTCTGCTGGACAGCCTGCCAAGTCCAGCCCCCCAGGGAGACCTCGCCTGACAGGAAGGCAGAGCCCTCCACCGCCTCCAAGCTGGACTCCAAAGACTGGTTAGGCCTGAAGGATTCAGACTCTGACGGAGAGCTCTTCATCCCCAAGCGGGTGGCGTCTCGCAGCCCCGGGGTCACAGACTCGACCCCCAGGACCCCTGTGTCCTCCACCCGCCCCAGCAGGGGCACGCCCAAGTCGGCATCCCCCACCAAAGAGGTGAGCGCCAACAAAAGCGACGATGAGGAAGATTCGTTCATCGCTCGAGCCAAAGCGCGACGACAGGCGGCCATGGGCCAGCAAGCGAAGGAGAAGGAGAGCGGGGCAGGAGGTGCTGGGGAACCAGCTGCACTGCTGTAAGTACCTAGGGTCTGCTGGGATAGAACAGATTGGATCTGTTCCTTTAGTGAAGTAGCTTTATCTGTAATTAGCTGTGGTCTGTTGAGATAGAATAGATTGGCTCTGTTCCTTTAATTATTATAGTGAATTCTTATATAGCGCCTATTCTCGGCTAGAGACCAAGCTTTAATGACTATCTTATGACTGCATTTGCCACAAACTTCAGCCTGGCAGAGCTGACTAACTGCCTTAGAATGCTGCTATGGTCTGACACGGTAAGTATACTAGCCAAACAGGGAGTATGATAAAAACTCCCCATTTTACTCCGAAGGAAAAATCTCTGTACCGAAAATGCCTAGCGGAGATTCGAACCCGCATGAAATAGCTATATCTGTAAGTAGCTGGGGTCTGTTGGTATAGAACAGATTGGATCTGTTCCTGTAAGTAGCTATGTCTGTAAGTACCTGAGGTCCATTGTGATGGAACAGATTGGATCTGTTCCTGTAAGTAGCAATGTAGTAAGTCGCTGGGGTCTGTTGTGATAGGAAAGATTGGATCTGTTTCTGTAAGTCACTATGTCTGTAAATAGTTGGGATCTGTTGGTATCGAATAGATTGGCTCTGTTCCTTTAATAAAAATAGCTTTTTCTGTGAGTAGCTGGGTCTGTTGTGATAAAATAGACTGGCTCTGTTGCTGTAGGTAGCTTTGTCTGTGAGAGGTTGGAGGTTGGATTGGATTAGAGGAATCCCAGAGGAATGCCAGTAAAAACATGCATCCTTAATGAATGAAGGTGGCGTTTGTTGCAGGCCTGGTCCGGAGTCTCCCCGGTTTGAGGGCAAAGTGCCAGCAGCGCTGAAGACAGGGGGAGAGGAGACCAGAGACCTGTTTGCT
>JADBJO010000045.1:362500-405000 GCA_016801955.1 Conus betulinus | reverse complement strand
ACGCACAACCTCGATGCTAAGTGTTCTATTTATTTTGGCCCCAGCTCTAAATTGTCTGGGACAAAACGCCTTTTGTTACATCCACAAGAAGATGCTTTTAGAGAGAGAAAAAAACATGAGCTCAAAACTCATTTCTGGTTGAATATTTTGAATGCTCTTACTATCATTTGAAACAGTAGTGTAATCAATGACATGAGCCAGAGTGGATGCTGTTTGGCCCACAGACAGAGTGTGGGTGATGTGTTCCCAATTTCCGGACTGTGTCTGTGGGTTTTTCAGTGCTGGCAGGTTCGACACACCAGTCCACGGAGGACTTCCCAGGCGGGTCTGACCTCCACGACAGGTAAGGGTCTGAGTGTCAGCTCTGTGGGAACTGTCCGGCGGTGCTGTGTGGACTGCTCTGCTTTCTGCTTCTCTCTGCTTCTGTCTGCTTTCTCTGCTTTTGTCTGCTTTCTCAGCGTCTCTCTTATCTCAGCTTTTCTGCTTTCTCTTCTTTTTCTGCTTTTTGCTGCTTCTCTCTGCGTCTTTTCTGCTTCTCTCTGCGTCTTTCTGCTTCTCGCTGCGTCTTTCTGCTTCTCGCTGCGTCTGTCTGCTTTTCGCTGCGTCTCTCTGCATCTTTCTGCTTCTCTCTGAGTCTTTCTGCTTCTCGCTGCGTCTTTCTGCTTCTTGCTGCTTCTTTCTACTTCTTCTTGCTGCATCTTTCTGCTTCTCTCTGCTTCTTTCTGCTTCTCGCTGCATCTTTCTGCTTCTCTCTGCTTCTGTCTGCATCTCTCTGCTTTTGTCGGCTTTCTCTACTTCTGTCGGCTTTCCTCTGCTTCTCTCTGCATCTTTCTGCTTTTCTCTGCTTCTTTCTGCTTTTCGCTGCGTCTTTCTGCTTCTCGCTGCTTCTCTCTGCTTTCTCTCTGCTTCTCTCTGCTTTTCTCTGCTTCTCTCTACTTCTCTCTGCTTTCTCTCTGCGTCTCTCTGCTTTTCGCTGCTTTCTCTGCGTCTTTCTGCTGCTTTCTCTGCTTTCTTTCTTCTCTTTTTTCACTGCTTCTCTCTGCATGCTTCTTTCTGCTTCTCTCTGCGTCTTTTTGCTTCTCTCTGCACCTTTCTGCTTTTTCTCTGTTTTCTCTCTGCATTTTTTCTGCTTCTCTCTGCATCTTTCTGCTTCCTCTGCTTCTTCCTCTGCTTCTCTTTCTGCTTCTTTCTGCTTCTCTCTGCTTTTCTCTGCTTCTCTCTGCGTATTTCTGCTTCTCTCTGCGTCTTTCTGCTTCTCTCTGCTTCTCTCTGCTTCTGCTCTTCTCTGCTTCTCTGCTCTGCTGTTTTCTGCTTCTCTCTCTGCGTCTTTCTGCTTTTCTTCTTTGCTTCTTTCTGCTTCTCTCTGCGTCTTTCTGTTTTTTCTCTGCTTCTCTCTGCTTTCTCTGCTACTTCTCTCTGCTTTCCTCGGCTTCTCTCTCTGCATCTTTCTGCTTCTCTCTGCTTTCCTCTCTGTTTCTTTCTGCTTCTCACTCTTCTGCTTCTCTGCTTTCTCTGCTTTCTCTACGTCTCTCTGCGTCTTCTCCGCTTCTCTCTCTGCGTCTTTCTGCTTTCTGCTTCTCTGTGTCTGTCTGCTTTTCTCTGCTTCTCTCTGCGTCTTTCTGCTTCTCTCTGCTTCTTTCTGCTTCTCTCTGCTTCTCTCTGCGTCTTTCTGCTTCTCGCTGCGTCTTTCTGCTTTTCTCTCTGTTCTCTCTGTGTGTCTTTTCTTCTTCTCTTTGCTTCTCTCTGCTTCTCTCTTTTTTCTGCTTCTTCTCTCTGTTTTCTCTGCTTCTCTCTGCTTTCTACTACTTCTTCCTGCCTCACATAGCCTGAACATCATTTCTACGGTCTGTCACATCATGGATGTTCTGCGACTGAAAGTTTTTCCCCATGTGTCATAATGGGTAGTAACAGTACAGTGACAGGTTTGGATAGTACAGTGGAAGATGATAGCAGTGACAAATGTTATCTATACAGGGAGAACTGTTAACTGTTACTTTGACTGGTTTATCTGTTTGGTGAAAATTATCAACAATAAAATGAAAGGTGTTATCTATACAGTATAATTATCAGGAGTACAGTGACAGATGTCATCTACACAGTGATAATTATTACAGTACAGAGACAGATGTTGCCTGTATAGTGATAATCATCAGCAATACATTGATAGGTGTCATCTGTACCGTGATGATTATCAACGATACAGTGACAGGTGTTATCTATACTATGATGATTATCAACAATACAGCAACAGATTTTTTATCTATACAGTGATGATTGTCATCAATACCGTGGCAGGTGTTATTTGTACAGTGATGATTATCAACAATACAATGACAGTGTGTTCTACTACACGGTGATGATTATCAACCATACAGTGACGGGTGCTGTCAGTAATTAACAGCTCAGAACTGTACAGTGACAGGTGTTGTGTGTCATCACAGGCATCAGCGGAGACAGCTCAGTACCAGTCCTGCAGTCCACTCACTTTGCTGCCCGCACTGAGGTCAGTGGTGTGTGAAACACTTGCACACAGGCCACTCGCTTTATACCCATTCTTATCTTTTAAAAGGTGAAGAAGCTCGGTGGTGCATTCCATGTCATGTTCCACTCACAATGAAACATATTCTTTTAGATTGTTGGGACTTGCACGATGTGAGACACATAAACACTTTACAACAGACTCCATTAAAACCCTGTTCAGAGATGTCCCACCTAATGTGGTCTTTGAGTTTCTGAAGGAGATCAACCTTTTTCATCTGATCTCTAGGATTTTATGGAAGAAAGATTTTTAACAAAGTTTCTGGTACACTTTTAGAAGATGTATTTGAAAGAGATGTGTGAAAGTGGGTTTTTTTTTATGACTTATGAGTTGATTTTAACATGGTGACAGCCCTGAAATGGCCCTTTGTGGTCGGCTGGGCTATAAGCAACATTATCTTATCTTACCTTACCTCAGTGGTGTGTTCTTATGTCACAGTGTTGCACTATAGTGAATTGTATTACCACTGCATTCAGTGACGTCTACTGTATGGGTGTATATATATGTATATTGCACTGTTATTCTAGCCAGGTCATTGGCTTGAAATACAGTCAAAATCTTTGCACTCAGTGGTTGTGTCTCTTTGATCAGTGCTGCAGGTGGCTGTGTTATATGGACCTCATTGAGGTTAGGATGTATTCTAAAAAGACATGTAGAGTACAGCTCTGCCAAGTTATAAATATAACTCCATTCTGTTATTTCCAACCTTATTTGTTATTATGATGAAAAAAATGTCACCGATTCAGAGGTGTCTGATGATCTGGTCTTGTGGTGAATTCAGTTTTGATTTCCACTTCATATTTGTGGCTGCGGTGAGTTGTTGTCAAACTGATGTTGGCAAGTTGATGGGGACTGTCTCAGTCATTTGTTTCCCATAAACAGTCAAAGGCAAGTGTGCGTTCACACACACACACACACACACACACGCACGCACACACGCACGCACGCACGCACGCGCACGCACGCACGCATGCACACACACACACACACACACACACACACACACACACACACACCTCTAGACACTCAAAGACCAAGCTTTGGTGTGGCTCTGCGCGTGTGTGTGTGTGTGGGGGGGGGGGGGGGGGGGGGGGGGGGGGGGGGGGGGGGGGCTGGCTGGAATGATGCACCAGAGTAATGCCACTGAGAGGGGGAGGAAGACAAGACAGCTGAAGAACAGAATCATGATTCACTAGTCACAGCACACGTAGGTTGAGTTTACTGTATCTATAAAAGAGTATGTTTCCCTGGTCAGCTCTAGTGTTTTCTGTAGAACTTGTGTCACAGCAGATGCAGACTGAGGCACTGTATCCAAAAATTACCTCTCTGCTTTCTCCCTCTAGAATCATCATGGAGACATGTCACTCACAGGCTGTTATCTTCACAGGACACCCACACTGGCAGCAGATATGACAGGTTTTCTGCTCCCGGAGGATCCACCATGCAGGCACCAGAAACATCGCTTCAAGAACTACAGCAACAACAGCAGCAGCAGTTACTCCAACAACAGCAGCAGCAGCTAGAACTGCAGCATAGACTACAGCAGGAGCAGCTGAAGCAACAACTGCAGCTTCAACAGCAACAACAAGCAGCGGTGTCCAGTGTCACAACAGGCCCAGCTCTAAGCTCTGGCATTGGGTTTACACCACAGGTAAGTGTCTGTCCATTGTCCACCAAGAGGACCCCAAAGCCCTGACAGTGAGTTTGTACTTGAGGTATGTGTCTGTCCATTGTCCATCAGGTCAACCCCAAAGCTCTGGCAGTGAGTTCATATCTGAGGTATGTGTCTTGTACGGTGTCCATCAGGTGCACCCCAAAGCTCTGATAGTGGGTTTGTACCTGAGGTATGTGTTTGTCCATTGTTGCATCAGGTGTATTTGTGACAGCACCCTCCTCCACTTAACAGTGTCATTATCTTGCAACAGGGAAATGGCATTGCTAAGCGGAGGAGGGTGCTGTCATGAAAAGAATGAATCATATGGGATGAAAGTCTTCTATAGGTTTTTGTTCTTTGCAAGACATGGGTTGCATGTGTAGAACTGTTGTTTGCATAAGTTTTGGTGAAGGCAAGTGATGTGCATGTGTATAGGTGCTGTTTGGCTGTGTTCAGCACTGTTGATCACATGGCTCTTGCTGGCAGTCTCAAACTTGGTAAAGCTCAGTTGGTAGAGTGCCGGACTCATAATTCTGGTGATCCTGAGATTTTTCCCTCAGAGTTTACATTGGTTCTGACTCCATTTCCTGTACCGTCCTTTGAGTGAGACTACAAATGGACGTTCCATGTGTGAACGCATGCATAACATCTTGCACATACATAAAAAGCCCATCACCAGCTTTAAGAAGAGAAGGCCAGTTTGGGCGTTGGTATGGATGACACGTTACACATAGCATACACCCTGCGTGAAAAATCAAAAAGAATGAGGAAAGAAAAGTGAGTGGCTGATGTTGACCGAATGACATGGGGAACAACTGAATGGAGCACTGTCAGGCAGCTCTTTAGGTGACTCTACCTAGGTAGGCAGTCTGTTGTGTAAACAAGAATGTGGAGTGTAGAGTGCTTACAGACTGGTCTGTAATTAAGGGTAGGTGCTACACATGTTTTGTTCATTTTGCATTTATTTCTATAAGGATATGCATATGTGCAGGCATAATCAAATACTTCACAACATACATACATGCATGCACAAAAAACAAAACATAAACATAATTCTACACATGTGTGCATGCATACGTAATTACATCACAACATGCATACATTGAAACATGCCAACTGTATATGCATGAAAAATGTATCTTCAAAATGCAAATGCCCTTGTGCGTGATATATTTACACATAGATATTTGAACAGAAACAAAACAACTGTGATACCAGACAAGAGAAAGTATTTAAGCTAGGACATTATTTGCATACAGTTCAAGCCTACTTTTGATGTAAACACATGTCAGCATTGTACCATCCAGTCAGTTTCTGAGTACATTAAGAGTGTAGATGTTGAGAGAAGTTTAATGGCTTTGGTAAAGAAGTGGCACATGATTTGTCCTTTTGGAAATCAGTCAATGTGCAATATTCACAAGTGATGTGCACTTTTTTAGTGTTACACCTTAATTAAAGACAGCTTCTTTGGAAGCTTTTCAAGATGAGGTTGTGATTTGTTGATTCTGCACCTCTGTACATAAAGCATGGCAATTGATACAATGAGACTGAACACCTCATCAGATGCATAGTTAGCACCGTGGCCAGGTCCTGTCTGCCTGTTCCAGCTGCAAGGCTTGGGGGTGAGTGGTCAGGGCGTGCCGTCATCCAGTTACCTGACGGCACACCACCACCCCAAGGTCCCCTCCCCACCTCTCTACAGGACGCCATTGCACAGGTAAGACAATCCCAACCTGCCGGCCCATCATGATGAGCCTCTGTCTTTGTATGCACCACCTCAAGCTGTTCAGTCCGTCTTCATTCTCTGACAACACAGTGGTACCTCTGAAGTTAAATTGATGATTGGGTGCTGCTAAGTATGAAAACAGGCGAGGTTATTTGGCTCAGCAGAGGAGACTTCAGTGTGGACACATTCAGATGTGTTGTTTATGAGATCAGTATGCCATTTTTCCAACTTTGGTATTACTTAGTTATCATATAAGCCCACAAATCTTGTTTTGGGTCAGAACCGGTTCTGACTCATTTTCATCAAAGAAGACTTGCAGCACGCACTTGCAGTAGCATGAGAAGTTACAGCACCATCAAGAGAATGATTTGGAGGTTAAAAATATAGAAGTTAGCCAATGTAATGGTGGGAATGGAAGGACTGGTCCATTTGCTGGTCCCTTGGAACTGTTCATACATGTTGGCCAGGCTGTATCTGCTGCAGACCATGTGCCAGATGACATGGAAAAAGAATCCAGTGGAAGAACTGATACATGCTGATCTAGTCGTTAACCCCTCACTCTCTTCATGCATGCCTTCACACTCTGTGCCAGCGTCACCCCTCACCTCACTCTCTTCATGCATGCCTTCACACTCTGTGCCAGCATCACCCCTCACCTCACTCTCTTCACCAATGCCTCCATGCTGTGAGCCAACTTCACTGCTTCCCTCACCCATTGTGGTTTCAGTTGCGGAAGCTGGAGATAGAGAAGCAGTATTCAGACTCCCTGCTGGAGAGTACCAGGAAGCGCTACGAAGAGGAAATCCTGGCCATTGAGAAATCTTACAAGTGAGTTGGAATGTCAGTTTGTGTTACTTGTAGCCCTGTCAGTGACACCTGGCCTTACTGGAACTGTCACCACATAGAGAAGAAACTCCTTGTAATGTCCAGCAACCTGCCACAACTGGTAAAGCACTGTTCAGTAAATACTGAAAAAGAAAATCAGGTCACATTATTCTAACCACCACACAAGTACGCATGCACACATGCATACACACACACACACACACACACACACACACACACACACACACACACACACACACACACACCATCCCCACCCCCACACACACCCATACCCTCCCACACCCCACACACACCTCCCCCCCCAACACACACATATGGGATTTCAAGGCTGATTTTTTTCCCATCAGTTTTTTTAAAAAAGGCAACATTTAAAATTCCTTCACTTCAGAGAATTACGTTTAGTGATCTGGCACTCTTCACTGCAAGGATGTGTCTAGGATGTGACTTTGAGATCAGCAAGCATAACACAAATGAAGGTTTGCTTGTGAGTTTGTGTGTGTGTGTATTGGAGGGGGGGGGGGGGGGGGGCTAAGGTGGTGGTGATGTGGATGGGGCTGGCATATGTTTATTATGGTATCATTTTGAGGAAACCATTTCCAGAGGTTTCTTGGTGTCTTGTCTTTTTCCACAGTGACTCGGATATTGATTGTTTTGATTGAAAATTTACAGTCCTGATGCAGTTCATGGGTATTTGCAAAATAGGATTTCTATGTCTGCTAGGTCTGTGGGTTTCCTTTGGCTGTTGTAAGACCCTTGGAATACAGACATTAATGCCTGTGATAGCAGTTTTGATCATACTCTGTGTGTGTCTGTGTGTATGTGTGTGTGTGTGTGTGTGTGTGTGTGTGTGTGTGTGTGTGTGTGTGTGTGTGTGCAACAGAAACAGAATGCAGATTCTGGAAGAGTCCAATCAGAAGTCTGAAGCCAGGTGAGTGTTTACTTCAAGGGGAATGTGGAGGCTGTATGTGTGTGGACACACTGGAAGGCAAACAGCATTGATCCAGTGTTGGTGCTTGCCTGCAGTTTTCTCATCATCATTTACATTAAAACAGAACAGCAATGATCATGCTTGATTATAGGATCATTGTTGAGGATAGGACTATGGGTGATAATAGAACCAATGTGATGATAGGATTATGGAAGATGATAGATTCAACGGCATTGACAGGAGGAGAGGAGATGACAGAATTATGGGTTACGATAGAATTGTGGGTGAATACAGCTGTATGGGTGATGGTAGGAATATGGGAGTTGATAGGAATATTGTTGGATTTAGTGTTACAGGATTAGATTATTAGTGATCATAGGATTATGGATACTGATAGAATCACAGATGATATGATGTTATGGGTGATTACAGAATTATGAGCAATTGTAAGATTATAGATGAAGAGAGAACTATAGGTAAGGAAAAGTGATACTAGAATCAAGGTTGTTAATAGGATCATGGGTGATGATAGCATTAGAGTGATGATGGGATTGTAATCATTGAAGGATGAGATGTGGTGAAAGGAAGATGGCATTGCTTCCCTACAGGTTACGGGGGGAGGCAGAACGCCTGATGGAAGAACACTTGGCGAAGGTGAAGCGGATGGAGCAGGAGAAGTCAGAACTGGCGGCGGAGAACTACCGGCGTCTGGAAGATCAGGAGCGCACCTTTGCCCAGGACATGGAGAAACTGAAGGAAAAACACAGGTAAGGCACAGTCCGTGTTCTCCACTGGGCTTCTCTGGCTGAGGATGCATGTGCTTTTGTGTGAGCTTGCAGACTGCATGCCATGAAGAAGAATATACATCAAAATGTGATATAAAAACCATGTAAGGGCTTTGAGGCATAGCAAAGTTTGAGAGACCTGCAGAATTAAGCTGCATGTGGCTCACATTGATCAACCCTCAGCCAATCATTTCACATGTTTATAAGAGTTGCTACCAGTGGAATCCCTCACATCCTTGGAGTATGAGAATTATCCCATACTTGAGGTCAGGCTTCAGTCTTTAAAACTCATGATTCACATGATGATGGTGTTTCAGACAGGTGAATGATGATGGTGTTTCAGACAGGTGTATGATGATAATATTTCAGACAGGTGTATGATGATGGTGTTTCAGACAGGTGTATGATGATGGTGTTTCAGACAGGTTATGGTGATGGTCTATGATGTTTCAGACAGGTGTATGATGATAATGTTTCAGGTGTCTGATGATGGTGTAGGATGATGTTTCAGACAGGTGTATGATGATGATGTTTCAGACAAATGTGTGACAATGGTGTTTCAGACAGGTGCTGCAGGAGTCGAAGAAGGAGCATGAGGAGGCCCAGCAACTACTGGCGGAGGCCAAGAACAAAGAGATCCAGAAGGTGGCTCCTCCCATGACACCTCCAGGTGTGTCCTTGTCATCCTGTCTGTCTGTCCATTGTTCACGACGAAAGGGGGAATGTTTGTTTGATGTCATAGGGTGCTTGCCAAGTCAGTGTCTGCAGTGGCCGACGTTGTGAGTTGTGCAGGTAAGAAGCAGGTGGAGATGGTACAGGGAAAAGGTGATGGTCATTACTGCTTCCAGAGCCCACCAGGGCCATGGACCACTGCCATGATGGAGGCTGCACCAGTCAGGTCCACCCCTGTCGTTGTAGGCAAGTGCCAGGGGATTAGTGACACTCTTCCTGTTCCACTTTGCAATGGTGTCTGTCTGCCCTTCTCTGCCAGCCTGGTCTTCTTTTGACCTTCACTCTCCCTTTGAGGAGAGTCTGTGTGGTCTGCCCATGTCCACACCGCTACAGCATTCTTCTCACTGTGGTCACCAGTCTTCACAGGGATTCCCATGCTGCCAGATGGTTCTGCAGACTTTGTCTCTTGCTACATGCTCAGTACAGGAGATGTCAAGTCTGTTCTGAAGTGCCTCCTCTCCGTGATTAGACTCTTCCTTTGCAGTTCTGAGATCAGTGCCCATGATTCACATGCAAATAGGAAGATGACTTGCATGCCAAAGCTTCAGTAGGGATGAGAGTGGTGTTCTTTCTGTAGATTAGTTTGTCGATAATAGGTATTGAGCAGGAAATGCTCAGTAGCATTCGGTGTATACCTTGTTTGATTTTCCTCATGGGGAAAAATCTTGTACAGACAAAAGATAGCACGGGATGACAAAGCAATTCATGACCATGCTGTTTGGCAAAATGGCAGGGTGTGGAACATGTGGCCAGAGACAAAGGGAAAATTTCCATGTGGCATGGTGACATGCGACTCATTGACTGGTGTCCCTACTGTAAAAGCAGAGGACTAGGGAAAGTCAGTTTATTAGCATATTTATTTCACATTGTTTTCAGTTTTTTTGTTGTAACATGTGTCTGTTGATTTGCAAGTGTATTTTAATATGTTTAAGATGTTATGGTTTGTAGTTTTTAACTTTTCTTTTCAGCCATAGTTGTCCTTTCAGGACTATGTGTAGCCATCGATTTACTTGAAGAAATTAATGTGGAGAGATCAGACAGAAAAATCACTATGTTTTGTGTTTTTTCAGACGATTTTTTTCTTTTGCTTGAGACCCTTGGTTTTGTTCTGGTGGTTAGTACTGTTTTCTTATTTAACTCCAAAAGGCTCTTAAGACTCATAAAGATTAAAAACTTCTAAAATCACTCTAAAATTCTGTAAAACTCTCTAAAGGTTCTCTGGATCTCAGCTGTTTTTTTTTATCTTTCATGTGGTTGGGTGTGGATAGGCCATACTGTTGGAAAGGAAATATTTTGGGCTGATCTGGGAAAGTTTTGTTTCTTTTTGTTCTCCGTTATTATTCTGGCTTAGTTAGTTCCTATTATTCAAATAAACGCTTTGTTTTGTTTTACTCTGTTTGTGGACTCAGTCTGTTATATTGGAAATTTGTTTGAGTAGTTAGTAACAAAGATACTTAACAAGCACGCACCTCACCCAAAAAATTGTAACCCAAGGGAAGGGAGGGTTATCAAGAGTTAAGTTCACTGGAACTGAAGAAATTTAAAACCGGGTTACAGTAATGTTCCATGCCACCAAGTGGGTATCAGGCATTTGTTTGGACAGTAAGTGGGGGAATTTAGTTTAGATGAGATGTCCAATGTTCCTGGAAAAGCTGTGAGGAGCGGACTGTAATTCCCTGAGTTGCCCAGTGAGAGCAAAACACCTGGTCTTCACAGGCTCAAAATGAGTGGCCAGTCAACACCCACCTGACCATTTTAACCCCTGGTGGTGCCACTTTCTGTTTCCTTAGTTTCACGCTCACTGGCTAAATTAACCCAAGTGCAGCTGCTGAGAAAGTGAGTTAGGTGTGGAAAAAAATGAAAAGGACTGTTTGTAAAAAGGTTCATGATTAAGTTGTACACCGTTAGAAAGCTTGATGAAATGACTGCTTGATGATGTAAATGTTTGTGATGACATCTTTGATTGCGGATGTAATAATAGAAAATGTAAAGTAATATAGGTGTGTGTGTATGTTCACACAATGGGAAAAAAATTTGTTTGCTTTGTTGTTGTTGTTTTTTATACAAGAATTTAGAACAAGATGTTTTAACTCTGCACTTGATCTGTTCAGCAAGAATGAACAAGAGTTCAATGAATATTTCTCAAGTAAGTACACTCACCAGAAATAACTTTCGCAAAGAAAGTGAAAGCTATATGGCGCACGTATTATAGTCAGGGCTGTGATAGGGGCAGTGCAGAGCAAACACACAGACATCAGAAACAGGTGCGTGCACCATGTCAGAGGTGTGTACGTGTTGTTGTGGTCAGGGCTGTGACAGGGGCAGTGCAGTGTTTAAGGGCAAACAAAAAACGCCAGACAGGCGTGTGCACCCAGAGTGGTGTGATGGAGGCATTGCAGTGTTTAAGAGCAAAGACACCAGACACGTGTGTACACTATGTTAGAGGTGTGTGTTGTTGTGATGGTCAGGGCGCTGACGGCGGTGGTGGAGCAGATAGAGAACAACGCGCGGGATCTGGGCCAGCTGCAGTTGAAGCTGGATGAGTGGAAACGTTCCGGGCTGGACGAGCGAGAGATCGCCTTCAGGTCCAAGGATGAACAGCTCAAATGTAAGACCACTTACCACACAGTAAAGTCTCACACACACACACACACACACACACACACACACACACACACACACACACACACACATATGCACACACACACACATGCACACGCATACACACACATCATACACACCCACGCACATGCGCTTGCGCACCGCATACAGTGGAACACACACATGGGCCCGTGCCCACACACCCATACACACACACGTGTACACTCACCACACACACATACAATGATAATAATAGCACAACCAATGTTAGGTAGTACTCGAGGTCTAACCAGCATGTTAGGCTAATCCGACATCTGCTAAATCGTAGCCACAAGACCCTCTTCTTAAATTTTCTCATTGTAGTCATTAGTTCATGTATCCATCAGCTTTGAATCATGCATAGTGTGGTCTCAAAGCGTAGCAGATGTGGTGTAGCGTATATGTAGAGACAGGAGAGTATGAGTGAGTTGTATAAAAGGCGTGCGGTCAACAAGGCTCGTGCGATTGTTAGTGACAGTGGGCATACGCTTGCGCGACAGTTTGTGCTCCTTCCATCAGGCAGACGATTTTGTGTTCCCAGAGCTAAGCTGATGCGCCAAAAAAAGAGCTTTGTGTTCAAATCCATTGCGCTTTTTTTTAAACAAACACAGCGTGCAAGAAGAGGCGATGGATCACCTGTGACACAAGCATGTGCGCGGGTGTGTATGTCTGTGAGCAAGCGGGAAAGTATAGATGCTGGAGTGTGGGTGTGTTTCTGTTTTATGTGTGCATGTCCTGGAACAGTGAGGAATAGAAATGTCTGGAATATGTCTTATCTCAATGATTTTTAATGATAAATCACCTCTCTCTCTCTCTCTCTCTCTCTCTCATCATATATGTGCACACATTTATGTATATATATAATTATGAGTGGCTGAGTGCATACTTTATTTGCACTACCAAAAAGAGAAAGATTGAATTCCCATTTTGGTGTTACACGCATGTTTTATTGTTTGTAAGTAATTTCAGTTTCCAGTGTCACGTTTGTAACTATAAATATGTATGTCTTAACTTTTAGGGCAGTGGTCACAAATGTAATTCTCTTGTAACGAGAGATAATAAAGTTTTCTGAATGAATCTGAATGTAGCGCACGCAGTGACGCCTCCTTGAAAAAACTGAAACTAAAACTCAAGTCAGGGACACTGATATCAGAGTGGATGGAATGATGAATTCGTTAGGTTCTTGTTTCTCTTTTTTTTTTTTTTTGTGAAACTCATTTGTTGTTGTTGGGTGTTGTTTTTCATTGTGCATATCGAGCAAAATTGTTTCTTTATCTTTCAAGCTTACAGTGTAGTCTTTGGTCACATTTACATGTAAACTGGAGTATAGGCTAGGATTGTGTTGTTGTATATTGAATTGTACTTTGTTATATGTTACTTTATTGTGGGCTGAGGAATGTGTTGTGTTGCGGTGTGTTGTGTTGTACTTGATTACATAGTTTGGGATGAGTGCTGTGTTGTATTCTATTGTATTCATGAGACTGAAACAGACTGCAGTGATGCTGAAAGAAAGCACACCAAGGTGTAAATAAACACACAAACAAGGTGCAAAGTAGCACATTTCTGATATACAGTAATACACTGAACATGAATTACTTTTCAATAAACATGTCATCTGATTTCACAAAAAATGCACGTGAAAAAAAGTACCAGACACTACTGGCCAGTTGATCGTCAGCAGAATGACCATGCAGACAGACAGCTGTGGAGTCACAAGAATATTTAGACAACAGGAGCAGCCAATAAGACAAAGAGAGGGAGGGATGGGGTGGAGGACAGGATGTGTGTGTAAGATATTGCGTTGTTGTGTGTAGCACAGTGTGGTGTGTTGAAGTGTGTTGTGTTGAAGTGTGTAGCAGTGTGGTGTGTGGTGTGCAGTGCTGCAGGCTCGCCTGGTGAAGCAGGAGGAGGACAATGAGCGGGAGAGGCACCGCCTGGAAGACCTCATCGCCCGCATGGAGTCGCAGAACAGGGAGCAGCTCAGGCAGCTGGAGGAGGTGGGACAACTCTGGCACCACACACACAGATACTGGCTGACACTGCGCAGTGTGTGTGTGTGTGTGTGTGTGTGTGTGTGTGTGTGTGTGTGTGTGTGTGTGTGTGTGTGTGTGTGTGCATGGGTGGGTGGGTGTGGATGTGTGTGAACTTGTAAACAGACATGATATAATAATTGTAATAACAGTAATGGTAACAATAAATAGCATGATGGCGCTGTTTGCAATATCTAAATATGAATTAGCTCCAAGGGCCATACACTGTAATGTAAAGAAAATACATATTTGCACTTACTTAGTGTACTAATGATCCTCTGACTGCTCAGGGACCGCTGACTGGAGACCCAACAGAGAACAATGGAACCAGTTCAAACAGATGGTGACAGAGTCAGCCAAAGCCACTCTAGGCCTCAAGAAGCATGTCCACCAGGACTGGTTTGATGAAAACAATGAAGATATCAACAAACTCTTAGAAGAGAAACACACTGCCTATATCAACTGGCAGAACGATCTATCCTCCATCTCCAAGAAGGATCGCTTCAAGCACTCCAGAGCAAAGCCCAGAGAGAACTGCGCACAATGCAAGACAGCTGGTGGGACAGGAAAGCTGATGAGGTTCAACGATATGCCGACCTGAATTACTCCAAAGAGTTCTTCAACTCGCTCAAGGCTGTCTACGGACCACAGAGACCCAGCACCACCCCACTTCTGTCTGCAGATGGCAAGACCCTGCTGAAAGACAAGGACAGCATCACGCAACGCTGGAGGGAACATTTCTCCACCTTACTCAACAGACCGTCCACAGTCGACTCTTCAGCCTTGAACGCTATCCCGGAGAAGCCGGCCCTGGAAGAGCTTGACCTCCTACCCAGCCTCGAGGAAATCACTAAGGCAGTGAAGCAGACGAGCAGTGGTAAGGCACCAGGCATGGACGGCATCCCAGCCGAGATCTACAAGGCAGCCGGTCCAGTGGCCCTGGACACTCTCCACGACATACTCTGCAGCATTTTGGGGGGAAGAAACCATGCCACAAGACTTTCGAGATGCCACTGTTGTCTCCCTGTATAAAAACAAGGGCAGCAAGTCTGACTGTGGTAACTACCGAGGCGTCTCTCCTCCTCTCAGTCGCTGGGAAAATCCTAGCAAGAGTCATCTTAAACCGCCTGATCAGCGCTGTGTCAGAACCGTCACTGCCAGAGTCACAGTCTGGCTTCAGACCAGGCCGCAGCACCATCGACATGGTCTTCTCGGTGAGACAGGTCCAAGAAAAGTGTATTGAGCAGCGGATGGACCTCTACGCTGTCTTCATCGACTTAACAAAAGCCTTCGACACGGTGAACAGGGAGGCGCTGTGGGTCATACTCTCCAAGCTTCGCTGTCCGAGGAAATTCACAAAAAATCATCCGCCTATTCCACGACGACATGGTTGGTCTTGTGCTTGTTGGGGTGTGACAGCTCTGCTCCCTTTGAAATCTTGAACGGCGTCAAGCAGGGCTGTGTCCTCGCTCCGGTCTTGTTCAACCTGTTCTTCACATACAGGCTGAACCATGCCCTCAGAGATCTCGACAGAGGCTTTACATCAAGTACAGGCTGGACGGCTCTCTGTTTGACCTTCGTCGGCTGAGTGCCAAGACCCGAACAGTCGAGAGACTTGTGACTGACGCACTGTTTGCCGACGACTGTGCTCTGATGGCACACACAGAAGAAGCGGATCTCCAGTTCATTGTCAGCAAGTTTGCGGAAGCCTCTCGGCTTTTTGGCCTCACAATCAGCCGTGGAAAAACGGAAGTGCTCTACCAACCCTCCCCAGGCCTAACAGTACAACCTCCCCCCACCATCACCATCGGAGGCACCATTCTGAAAACTGTCGAGCACTTCAAGTACCTTGGGAGCGTCATTTCCAGTGATGGCTCTCTTGACAGAGAAATCTCTGCCAGGATCAGCAAAGCCAGCCAAGCTCTTGGCCGCCTACATACTCGTGTGATGACCCACAAAAGCATCAAGCTCGACACAAAGATCAAGGTCTACAAAGCTGTTGTTCTCACTAGTCTCCTCTACGGCTGTGAGTCCTGGACGCTGTACCGAAACACACGAAACAGCTTGAACGCTTCCACACGAGATCACTACGAGCGATTATGGGCATCAAGTGGCAAGACCGAGTGACCAACCTGGAAGTCCTGGACAGGGCCGGTCTGCTCAGCATCGAAGCCATGATAATGAAGGCCCAGCTTCGCTGGACTGGACATGTCATCCATATGGAGCCTCACAGACTGCCTCGGCAGTTGCTATACGGAGAACTGAGGCAGGGCCAGAGACCCAGAGGCCGCCCCAGAAAGCGCTTCAAAGACTGTGTAAAAGACAATCTGAAGCACAGCTACACGCCTGCAAAAGACCTAGAGGTTTGTGCCCAAGACAGAGCAGAATGGCGAAGTCTAACCAGGAAGGCCCAGGAAGAATTTGAAGACAACCGCCGCAACCACATGACTACTGCAAGAGAAAAACGCAAGGCCTTGGTGTCCTCCCTTCCCACATTAGCCACGTTCAATAATCGGTCTCTCTCCAGCCACACTCGTGCCCATGGGAGAAGGTCATCTGCACAGTGACATTATCGAAATCGATAGTCTACCACGAATGTGCATACATGAACGCATACACATGCACTTACATTCATACATAAAACCCATGTCTATATACATATACATACTTAACAAACTTACAGTCTCATACTTCATGATTTGTATCTTATTTAACGAATGAACCTAATGTTGGAATGACTTTTTTCCATATTTAGGTGTGATGACGTTATACCTTATCTAGATGTGATGATAGCGTGGCACTGTTTCAACTGTAGCTGTGATGACATTGTTTTAAGACAGTCAGTGCAGAACTGATTAACTGCTGAAGAAAGAACAGTTGAAAGCAGGAAACTACAGCACCAGAAAGGGGATGGAAGTCTTCATGTGTGCAGGGAATACAGACAGCGTGGTGGAGAAGGCAAGCTCCATGGTGTTTAGGCAATGGTGACAGTACGCAGTGTCTGTGTCCCCTCTCTGACGCTGTCTTTGTTGCCATGGTGACAGGAGCGGTGGAAGCTGAAGCAGGAACAGAGTCGGGTGGAAGCGCAGCAGCAGACGTTGGAGAACGAGCGCCGCACGTGGGCTGAACAGCATGCCAGGGAACGCCAGTCCCTGGACAGAGCCCGGTTGGTGAACGTTCCATCCTCCACTGTATCACCCTCATAGTGTCTTTCTGTCTTCTGTCTCGCACTGTCATCTTTCTGCTCTTTGATGTGCAGCTCCCTCTGATGTTCCAGATCATTGTATTTACACAGCCACATAAACAATTTTCATTCTCTCTCTCTCTCTCTCTCTCTCTCTCTTCTGTGGCTCTCTCTCTCTCTCTCTCTCTCTCTGTCTGTCTGTCTGTCTCTCTCTCTCTCTCTCTCTCTCTCTCTCTCTCTCTCTCTCTGTCCCTGTCTCTCTCTCAATCTATGTCTCTCCCTCTTCCTCTCTCACACACAGACTCACACATGCACACACACACATTAACCCCTTGACTGCCGCTGTTTTGTATCAGTTTTGTGCTTCTGTGTGCCAGAGCAAAATTTTGACTTTTTGTGGTAGGTTCACTAATTTGATCAGTGCTCATTTATTTGTGGAGATATCTCTTAGATTTTTGGCATGTTTTTTTCTTATACCCAGGGCTATAATGTCTGCAAATAATATTTGATTTTGTTCATTCTGAGTATAATAAATAATCTTATAATTCAACTTTTTTTTTTAAAAATTATATTTTTTTGCAGCATACAAAACCCCAGCAGCAGCAAAACAAAAAACATACAAACCCAGCAGCAAAAAGTGGTTTTAGTGTTTACTGAACACCTGTGTAAATATTTGGTAGTGAATTTACAACCCACAATTGTTGTTTTTTTGATAAATTATGCATTTCTGGGGTACAGTACAATCCAGGTATCAAGGGACACAATTTTGTTTTCTTAGGTAGGTTCACTGATATGCCCACTGCTCTTTTCAATTCTTGACATATATCTTAGAGATACTTGGAAAATTTTCTTGTTATATCCTTGGCTACAGCCAGATATCACAATAGTTTGATTTTGTTGTGTAATGAGTAGACCAAAAATATACATAATGATGAAATGTTTGTTTGAAAAAACAGACACTTTCAGAACATTAACAAAAAACTATAGCACTAAAATTACAATGAAATACCACAAAAACTGGTGTTAGTATCCTTTGAACTTCAGGACAAACATCTGTATTCACAATCAAGCTTGACAATGCATAAAATGTTTAGCAACCCGTATCACAGAGGGCACTCCAGCCCAGGTAACGCGGGAAAGAAGATGGGAATTGCACATTATCCACAGCATCAGTCTGCACATCTCACAAGCCTCTTGGGAATTGGTCTTGTTTAGCAGAGATGAACTAACAATAACAACACTAAGTGTAACTTCCAATTATTCTGTCAGTTTTCTTTCACACATGTGGTTTGGTTCACTCATGAACTGAGTGCGATTGATAAAAAGTCATCACCGCAGAAGGTAATAATAAAAACATTGCAAAACCAACACACCAAAAAAAAAAGAGACTGCTAAAAAAGATAGGACTGAGCTACAAAAGGCCACACCACAAATGATGAAAGCACACTAACAACTGAAAAACACACCGGTGTTGCAGAGAATACACCACACCACAGAACCTATGGACAGAAGGATCAGGATCCCACACTATTGCCAGTAAATGCCAGTTATAGTTGACTGACTGACATACATTTGGGTACACACACACACACACACACACACACACACACACACACACACTGTGAACAAGCACCATATTCAAAAGCAACACACACACACACACACACACACACACACACACACACACACATGTACACACACACACACACACACACACACACACACACACACAGAGTGTATACCCACACATGCATGCACAGGCACTGCTCTCTCTCTCTCTCTCTCTCTCTCTCTCTCTCTCTCTCTCTCTCTCTCTCTCTCTCTCACACACACACACACACACACACACACACACACACACACACACACACACACACACACACACACACACACACACACACACACACACACACACACACACACACACACACACACACACACACACACACACTCACCAAAAAAAACAATGAAATCCATAAGCTTGAAATTGTCAATGTTCAACTTGATACCTGGTTCACCCATGAAAGAAAGGTCGAGATTTGGGCAATCAGCACTGGCCTCTGTCCATTCTGAAACAAGTTCAGACTGACGAGTGCCACACCCTCTTCCTCTGCCATGCCCCCTCACACTGGACCCTCGCCGTTGTCCTGAACCCCCTCCCCTTCCTCAACTCTCCTCCCGACCTCTCACGAAAGGAGGGAGGAAGGCAATCGACTTAGATGGAATCGGCTCGTTTCTCTCCGATTCGGGCCTACTTGCGCCGGTATCGCTCGGTTTGAAGTCGGGGATCAGCTTCGTCATCAACACCAATCTCCGATAGCAAAGGGTCGTGTTGATTATGATCACTTTATTCCTCCTCCGAATCGCTTCGTTCCACTTCTCTGAAGTCTTCATCATCACTTTCACGGTCTCGGATAACTTCTTGAAGCACTTCAAGAGCATTAGATCGTTTGAAAACGGCACACACCTGATCAAACTGCCTGCTCGACTCGCCATCTTGAACCGAGAATGACTCAGCCAAGCTTTGCCGAAGTTATCGTCCGAGCAGACACGAGCCGCTCAGTCAGTGACCCATGAAAGGGAATAAAACCGTCCTTTAGGTCCCTACAACCGTTTTTAAACCATTTTTCTCCTTGCCTCCCTTCTTTAAATCGCTGCATTTTGATGATGAAATTACCTCAAATGCCGTTCGTGCAAGGGCACACAGCTTTCCCGAAACCACCACGAACGCCGTTCATGCAAGGGCAGTCAGCGGGTTAACAGTACGTTCTGTTATTCTTTTGCCTACAAAGCATAATGTTTTCCCATACGCTAATCATAGCCTTTTACCCTCTGAAACAGTAAAATTGATAGAAGAATATAACAATCAAGTAGAGTAATGCTCCCGTGATGAAAATAAACACACGTCCATTGCTCCAAGCGAATGCTTCTTACGACACCAAATCGCTTAGCAGAAATGACAGCACAGAGCACACACACAGAAGAAACAGGAGACAGCCCCAAAAAAGCATGTTCCAGGCTTATGATATTCCCTGTACTTGATACATCTACACAGCAACAACAATTGGAGAAATGAAAAAAACCACAAATTACCACTAATTCAAGACTGGCACAGCCTTTTTCATCTTGAGTGTAGTCAAACAAACACACAGACAAACAGTAACAAATACAGGTATCCTTGGTTTGATTAGTATGAAAGGAAAGTTTAAATGAGGCAGGAACAGTAAACAGTAAATATAGAATGCTTCAAATTAAAAAAAAATGGTAAATATCAAACAAATATGGTAACTCTTGTTCCCATGAGGAAAATCAATACACAACTCCAAACGAATGCTGCTTACGACAGTAAGTCAGCCAGTAGAAAACAAACAAGGAGAGACATTCAAATGGAGTGGACAGCTGGTGATAAAGGAGTAATCCATAGGACCAATCATGGCCTGCCAGCCGGCATGACAACAGTCACTATCATATACCCATCACTTTGAATAATCTGCATTTTGCTTTCTGAGCTGCATTATGTTACCAATGCTCTCTACGCCATGTTACCCGCCAGTGTGTGACTGTTCACCATGTAACAATGGGAATAATTGTGGGGGCAGGACATGTTTCTGGAGGAGCAGCAGTCGGGGTTGTCTCACCTGACGGATGAGCGGAGGAACCTGGCGGAGGAACGCAGCAAGCTGAACATGGAGCAGAAGCTGCACCGGGAGAAGGTGCAGCATGAATCGGTGCGACTGGCTCAGGTAAACCTGTCACCTTTTCATGTCTGTCTCCCTCCCCCAAATGCCTCACTCCCTCCCCTACTCCTCCTCAGCCTGTTTCTTCTCTCATCTCTTGGTCTCAAAAATTCATGCATGGATAAAGGAGCTGAATTACCTAAGAAACTGATGAGGTAGATCTCGTAGTCTGGAGCAAAACTCTGTCTCGTCATTGTCATTCCATTATTTGTGTCAAGCTGCTTGTCCAGCACACAGTATCACTATGTTGTTGTTTTGTGTATTGACTAGATAGCTCACAGCTCTCCGTTCATAGGCATATAAATATGATGAATGTCTGTACACATTTTATAGAGAAGGCAGTGTGCTCCAAGCACAGTGTGTGCAGCTACCTGCACTATTCAGACATAAAAGCTTCCCTGTTTCCAACCCATTGGCCGGTCACGTTTCTCCTGTGGGATTGGTCGGTTGTCTGCATTCTGAACGGTGGGTGTAACAACAGTCACAGACACTGACATCTCACAGGGGCCTGGCTGGTATAGTGGGTACAGCATCAGACTCTTGTTCCAAGGTTGGAGGGGTCAGTTCCTGCTCATAGCAGCCAGGTTGAGAGAGGCTTTGCCGTCAGTGGTAATCTCTGTGCAGACTGAAACTCCTGCTAGTTCTTTGGAGTCCCAAGTGTGAATGCTTGAATGAAAAAGTAGAGCATGTGTTCAATCCCATTCCACTGTTTGGAGAAAGGAAGGCCATCATGTGGAATGGGATGGATGATGCAGAATTAAAACATGTGCCCACTGGTGTCATGTTCAGACATCATCCCCAGAGTGTGGCTGCCTTAATGGTGGGATGTAAAACTGTCACATACAGGAATATTTCACCAGGGATGAACCTTGGAGTTCTAGCCAAAGAAACAACAACAACAACAAAAAACCCACCCCTGAAATCTCTGTTGTGGTAAGCTTCAGCAGTCTGTCAAAGATAGGAAGAAGATGAAATTTGCAAGGTGAATTTTTTTTTTCTTTCAGTTTTGCATTTTGTATATAAAGCAAGAAAAAGCAATACACATATTTAGAAGTGTAAATTGCTGTATTTCTGTTTTCTGTGCAGGCACAGGCAGAATATGACATCCTGTCCAAGACGATCACCGAAGAGAAGGCACAGGCTGCAGAACGCATGCGAGAGCTGCGCAAAGAGGAAGAGCGCATCGCGGGAGAGCGTGACCGTTTCCATGACCGTGCTGCGGCCCTGGAGCAGGAGAAGCAGCGGCTAGAAAAACTGGCAATGAATGTGAAACAGCGCTCAGCGGAACTGGATGCCGTCAGTGAGGTAGGGGCTTGTGGGAGCCTGTGATCTGATTGTATCTGATACAGGTGATGAATTATGACCCTCATTGTACCCATTCGATACTCAAGATGAATTGTGTCTATGGTTATACAGCCCTGATAAGGCCCTTTGTAGTCAGCTGCTCTATAAGCAGCATTATTTTACCATTTATGGTTGTACCTGTTTGAATCGGGAGTTAAATCTTGTCTGCGACTGCACCTGTTTGGTACAGGTGATGAATTTATGTCTTTGATTATACCTGTTTGATTCAGGAGATGAATTATGTCTTAACTATATCTGTTGTTGTTTTTTTTTATATATATAGAAGATGAACCATGTCATGATTGTACCTTTTTTTATACAGAAGGAGCGTTATATCTGTAACTGCACCTGCTGACGCTGGAGATGAATCGCTGTAGATGCAAGGGGTGAATCACTCATGGTTGCGTCTGTTAATGCAGGGGGCGAATCACTCATGGTTGTGTCTGTTCCATGCAGGGGGCGAATCACTCATGACTGTGTCTTAATGCAGGGGGCGAATCACTCATGACTGTGTCTGTTCCATGCAGGGGGCGAATCACTCATGACTGTGTCTGTTAATGCAAGGGGCGAATCACTCATGACTGTGTCTTAATGCAGGGGGCGAAATCACTCATGACTGTGTCTGTTCCATGCAGGAGGCGAATCACTCATGGCTGTGTCTGTTAATGCAAGGGGCGAATCACTCATGACTGTGTCTGTTCCATGCAGGAGACGAATCACTCATGGCTGTGTCTGTTAATGCAAGGGGCGAATCACTCATGGCTGTGTCTATTAATGCAGGGGGCGAATCACTCATGGCTGTGTCTGTTCCATGCAGGGGGCGAATCACTCATGGCTGTGTCTGTTAATGCAAGGGGCGAATCACTCATGGCTGTGTCTGTTCCATGCAGGGAGTGAATCACTCATGACTGTGTCTGTTCCATGCAGGAAGCAAATCACTCATGACTGTGTCTTAATGCAGGGGGCGAATCACTCATGGCTCTATCTGTTAAAAGGAAGGGGTGAATCACTCATGACTGTGTCTTAATGAAGGGGGCGAATCACTCGTGGCTGTGTCTGCTCCATGCAGGGGGTGAATCACTCATGACTGTGTCTGTTAATGCAGGGGGTGAATCACTCATGACTGTGTCTTAATGCAGAGGGTGAATCACTCATGGTTGTGTCTGTTAATGTAAGGGGCAAATCACTCATGGCTGTGTCTGTTCCATGCAGGGTGCGATTCACTGATTGCTGTGTCTGTTCCATGCAGTGGATGAATCACTCATGGCTGTGTCTGTTAATGCAGAGGATGAATCACTCATGGCTGTGTCTGTTAATGCAGGGGATGAATCACTCATGGCTGTGTCTGTTAATGCAGGGGGCGAATCACTCATGGCTGTGTCTGTTAATGCAGGGGATGAATCACTCATGGCTGTGTCTGTTAATGCAGGGGGCGAATCACTCATGGCTGTGTCTGTTAATGCAGGGGGCGAATCACTCATGGCTGTGTCTGTTCCATGCAGGGGGCGAATCACTCATGGCTGTGTCTGTTAATGCAGGGGGCGAATCACTCATGGCTGTGTCTGTTAATGCAGGGGGCGAGTCACTCATGGCTGTGTCTGTTCCATGCAGGGGGCGAATCACTCATGGCTGTGTCTGTTAATGCAGTGGGTGAATCACTCATGGCTGTGTCTGTTAATGCAGGGGGTGAATCACTCATGGCTGTGTCTGTTAATGCAGGGGGCGAATCACTCATGACTCTGTTCCATGCAGGGGGCAAATCACTCATGGCTGTGTCTGTTCCATGCAGGGGGCGAATCACTCATGGCTGTGTCTGTTAATGCAGGGGGTGAATCACTCATGGCTGTGTCTGTTCCAAGCAGGAGGCTAATCGTGCCCACAACAACGGGGAGCAGGCTCTGGGTGAGGCCCGACTGCTTCATTCTCAGCTGGACCATCGACATACGGAGATACAGGCGCTGCAGGCCAGCGTTAAATCCACAGAAGAACACCTGGCTCAGGTGAGAACTACTGGGTTAGGGAGACTGACCTGCCTTGTCCTTGGTTGGTGTTGTTTCACCTGTTGCAGGGTGTATTTTGTGTTGTGGAGATTGTATCATTCAGTATGCTTTTGTGTTTCGAGATTCCTGCTTGTCAGATTTGGCCTGTTAATTTTGCAAGGAGCTTTTAATTCTGCAAGGAGCTTGCTGTTATAGTGTATCAACCTGTTTGTTACTTCATTACTGGAGTTGTTACTATTGTTTTATTTTCTTCCTGTGCTTTTATTTACTGCTGGACAGGACTTTGTTGAAGGAAACTGACTTCCTAGCCAAAGTGCTTGCCATACAGGTTAGACCAAAGAGGATTGTACGCTAGTCTGCCAGTGATATTATGAAACAGTTCTAGATGTCAGGTGAGAAGAGGACCAGGGCCATGAAAGGCAACTGCAGAAACGGCTAAAAAGAGTTTATTTGAATCTGGCCAAGGAAGAACAAAAACCGAAATTCGTAAGGTTTACAATTCACAGTTTAGAACAGGTATCTGATACCTATGTGGCTCACACGGTTGTCACAAGGTAGCATGGCCTTATGTGCCCAAACATCTATGAAGAGCAGGTTCGAATTTTGGATGTGTCAAAAAAAATCTGAAACAACAGAAAGGCGTCATGACCAGAATGCGGAACCCTTCTTTTAAGAGTGTGAAAATTTCAGGGCCAAAACACTTGTCTGAGGGAGGTTGTTCTTCTCAGTTGACCTTCTGGTGTTAAGCTGTCCTGAGTTTCTTCCCACTTCCTGTATCTTTCTTTATGAGAGGCCCAACAGGCAGCATGTGATGCTATGGTTTCCTCTATGGCCACTTTACCTGTCTGGGTGGAGGTGCACTATTTTTGTGCACATCAGCTAACTCAAGAGAAGAGAACTGGTGGAGGTGGCAAGTGTGGCCTGTAGGTCGTGACACCTGACTTCCCACACTGTTTCCAGTCTGGCTTGTTCCCCTTGCACCAAAGCATCCAGCCGACTGCTGGTTTATGCATCAAGATGCACAATCATAGTATCCTGGTACAACGGGAAAGGGGACTGTAGGAGCATGTCTGTAATTCACACTCCTTCCTTTTTGTGTAGTAGTTGTTGGTAAGTGAGTTAGACTGCTGCATCTCTCTTGGTCTCTCCATCAATCCTCGCTACCTCACTCTCTCTGTCTCCCTTCATCCCTCCACCCACCCATGCCTTCACATCTCTTTCTCTGTCTCTGTCTCTGTCTCTGTCTGTGTGTGTGTGTGTGTGTGTGTGTGTGTGTGTGTGTCTCTCTCTCTCTCTCTCTCTCTCTCTCTCTCTCTCTCTCTCTGCGAATCTGAAATTCTCCAAAATATTGCCACCATCATCAACATATTCATGACAGAGGGAAACCAAAAAAAAAATCATAATGTGGAGAGAGTTAGCTCCCTTGATCAGGACAGGCTTTATGTGGTTGAGGTGGTCTTATGGAGCAGGAAAGTGCTCTGGTGTGGTTTTTATTTTCTGCACTATTGTAGCATGATAACAGTTGTCAGAGACATTGATTTAGATGGGAACTGATTCTGTTCATTAACTGTGTTTTCTTACTTTTGCTATCAATTGATTCTTCAAAACATTTTAGGTATAAACAAATTTATCATAAATTTGATTGAAATGGCTGTGTACAAAGAGTCTATGGCTCTGCATAGAGCTTCCTAACTAAAGAGTCTGATAGAGCAATATTTGCAGCAGCTGTAAGGTGAACCCTCAGGCTGTGTGTGTGTCTGTGTAGTGATAGTTCGCAGTTTGAAACTGTGGAGAATGTGCGCCTGCTGTCTGCTATAGTCAGTGAACTGTTGTTCTGTCTGTGAATGGTGGCCCAATATCTTGATTGTATTCTGGTCAGTTAGTGTGGGTTGAATGCTGAGAGGTGTGTGTCTGCAAATCGTATGAAGTAATCATCAGTGGAGTGAGAAAAGAGAGTTGTTTTTTTTCATTGAGATGACATAAACTCTGACAGACAGAACTTTCTATTCAAAATGATTGTCCACAACTTAGCAGGCCAGATGTGATTAATTCCACGCCACTGTCCAGAAAGGAGTGGACACAGAACAGCAGTGGCTGCTGTTGTTATGAATTGAAGTGAAGTGGCAATGTGTGAAGTAAGCTAGAACTGGGAAGCAGGGGTCAAGTGGAACAGTTTCTGAAGGGTGGGGAGTGACCATAGCGGGTCAGTCATCACATGACATACATGCATACAGATAATGACCACCAAATGGTCAGTTATGCACATTAACAAGACACGGAGAGACACCACAATGGTCTGTCATAAACACCATCAACACACAGTGACTACCGTGGTCACCTATAAACATCAACAACACACACAGACAGACACATGCATTTCTATCTGATTTCGTCACTAGCTCTTTGTATGCAATATGATGCATTTCAGACTAATGTGATTTTTTTTTTTTTTTTTAGAAATAGTAACCCAATTTCATTTAGTGCATCAAAGGATCTATACAGTCATGTTTAGATTGAGAACAACTCAGATAAGACCCATATGCTTCCATTTATTTGGAAACAGCATAAAAACATGTTCAGATATACGTCAAGACCAGGCTATGTTTTATTGAGTTCCAACACTCAGGAGTAGGTGTGATTGATATGGGCCCATATACAGTGCCAGTACTGAATTTTCATATCTATGAAATCATGGTCATATTTTGCAATGAGGATTTGTGGTTTATCATTGCAGAACATTTTTCCTTTGGCATGACTTGGGTCTGGCAGATGTTCATGGAAGTCGTTCTGTTAACTCAGGTGTTCATAGCTTGTGTCTGGAATAGCTGTGAAGAGTTTCATCTTCACCCACACCTTGCGTTGAGCATTGTCTGTCTTGTCTTGCTGTAGTCATGTATCTACTCCCTCTGTTGTTAGTCACGAGTTCTGATGTATAGTCAACTGAATTCATGTCTTTGTTCCAAGTATTGTACCTTTATCATGCATTGTTCTAGCGGTATTTTCAAGAAATCTCATTGTTCTTGCATGCATGTGTGTGTGTGTGTGTGTGTGTGTGTGTGTGTGTGTGTGTGTGTGTTGTGTGTGCACATGTGTGTGTGTGTGTGTGTGTGTGTGTGTGTGTGTGTGTGTTTGCAGGAGAAGCTGCGTTTAGCCAGGAGAAGAAAGATGTGGAGAATCTCAAACAGGCAGGCCTGTGCATAAACTGTCGGAACATGTTTCAAGGGGCAACCACTCACCTTGTCCAGAAATGTGAGTAGAGTGTCTTGGTGTGTATGTGAGTGTGTCTGTCTGTCTGTCTGTGTCAGTGTCTGTATTAGTGTCTGCATAGGCATACATTATATGTATATTCATGTTTGTGTGTGCAGTACTGTGGTTATTCTCTTTTGCACAAATCTCTTTCACAGCTGTATCATGCAGAAAAGGACATAGTGACAACAGTTCCATGAAGCTGATCACAAGTCAGTGAAATGCAATATGACAAAAGAAAGCGAATGGTAACAATTCTAAAAGTAAAATTTTTAACAAGTTTATGAAATATTTATCACATAGCTTCAAGTCATAATAAGCACAAGAAATCTGCATTATTTCAGATGGAGCACTTGCATTAAAGTGGGACCTCATTTATTCTGTGTTCAGTGTTATGCATTGCCCGTTGATCTCTTTCACTGCATGTTTCTCTACCTGTACTTCCATTTGTTTTTTCTTTTTTGGGGAGGGGGGGGGGGGGTTTTTTCTTCCTTTTCTTTTCTGGGGGGGGTGGTGGGTGTGTGTGGGGGGGGGGGGGGGGGGATAGCGGTGGTAGTGATAGTGGTAGTGATAGTGGTGTTTTTTTCTTCTATCTATCTTCATCTGTCTGTTCCGTTGTTTCATTTGCCAGTACCATCGTTGTTTCTTGTTTTTGTGTTCTTGGATGGAGCAGGTTTTGAGGGGTGGGGATAGGGGTAGGGGGTGCTGTTTTTACAGTAATTTTCTGTATGAATTTGATGATTTGTTTTATCTCTTTTTTTTCAAAATCAGCACCTGGCAGTCTTCTGCCGGAAACCCCAACCCTGTAGCTGTCAATCCATTGGCTGGTACCCCTTCCTTCCCTCCAGCTGTCCCCCCTGCCATGCAGGATGGTGTGACAGTGTCCTCGGTCATGTATGAGTCCATAGCATCATCTATCGCCAGTGATCGTGCTGTACGAATGTGGAAAATACAGGCCATAAAAGTGAGTACTGGGAGAAAGCTGAGACATGGAGTTGACAGATAGCTGATCAATTGCTAGATTTTCTCTTGGAATGAACCACACCCAGACATAATTTCCGAATGTTTTCTATTCACATGTAGAAGTATACAAGAGCTTTATGAATTTCACACACATAAACAGTCTTTAGCATAAACTTAAATGTTTTGACACAAACATTTGCAGATGAAAATTGTTTGCAGTGTCTTTCAGCTCATTGCATTTATCTTGTATCCTTCTCCTTCTTCTTTTCAAAACATATGAAAGTATGTGAAGCTGAAGTGGACAGATGTTTTTATCATATAACAGTGTAATGTGTAATGTGAAAAAGAGGAGTACTTTAATGTCTGTTCATACATCTACCAATGTGTGTGTGTGTGTGTGTGTGTGTGTGTGTGTGTGTGTGTGTGTGTGTGTGAAAGGTACAGTCAAAGTCAACATTTTATTTGAAGATGGTGCACAGAATAAGCAAAGCATTTGCTTGTGCGTGTGTCTGTGAATGAGTATGCGAATGTGAAAGTCACAGTCAAAATTAACTTTTATTTTGAGGTAATGCATTGGATAAGCAAGGTATTTGCTTGTGTGTGTGTCTGTGAGTGAATGTGTTCTAACAAACCATGATTGTTTACTTGAGATCTCTGACATTGTGACCAGTGTGTCAGGAGTGGGGAGGTGGTGGTGGTGGCATGTGCACATGACTTGGTGAGGAGTTGTCAAGATGATGCACGTTGGTGTGGGCAGGACCAGGAGTACCTGGAAGAGGAGAGCATGTTTCTGGAAGGCCTGCGCCATTCTCCCTACCACTCCAACTCCAAGGCATGAACATCTACCACTCCAAGGCTTGAACATCCTCCTCCCTCCCTCACACAGACATGTTAAAGCTCTGTGCCTTCTTCCTACCACTCCAAGGCATGTTAATCCTCCTCCCCCTCCACACAGACATGTTAAAGCTCTACCGGTCTTCCTACCACTCCAAGGCATGAACATCCTCCTCCCTCCACACAGACATGTTAAAGCTGTGTGTCATTCTTCCTACCACTCCAAGGCATGAACATCCTCCTCCCTCCACACAGACATGTTAAAGCTCTGTGTCATTCTTCCTACCACTCCAAGGCATGAACATCCTCCTCCCTCCACACAGACATGTCAAAGTTCTGTACCATTCTTCCTACCAGTCAAGGCTTAGAAGTTGCCTCCATTTATTCACAGAAGTGTTTATATATCTTTTGACGGTTTAAAAAAAAAAAAAAGCCTGTCCTGTATGGTCTGTTGTTGAGGGCCATGGTGTGCGTGTCAGATCAAAAGACATCTACAGTGTGTCCTAGTTATGGGGCCAGTGCTGGCTGACCGGATGGACATGGAGACTGCCTGGCCATGTCCTCACAGTGGCTGGACATTGGTGCTGAAACACAAGTGCCTCTGGGTGTGGGTGTGTGTGTTGTATGGCACCTAAGTCAAAACTGTTGTGATAGTTCACTGTAACTGAGTGTGCATCATTTTTTTTGTATTTTGTTTTACTGATTCAAGCATGCAGCATATCTCCCTTTTCATAGTTTCCTTTGGTGTAACTCATATGATAAGTCTAATGCATCATTTTTATAATTGTCTGCTGTTGCCTTTAGGCTTTTAGGATTTTATTTTTTTCTGCCTGGTGAATTAATTTATGTGTTTCACAATCTTGTGATGGCCTTTATAACTAAAGGCTGCTGAACTATATGTCCTTGAATGTGTGTGTATGTGTGCATGCACTTGTGTGTGTGTGTGTGTGTGTGTGTGTGTGTGTGTGTGTTATGCATGCATGCGCATAATGCATCTTTTTTTTCTATCTTGTTCCAACATTTGTTTCGGTAGCAGTGAAAATAATGTCAATTTTTATAGATACTGGTAAAATCCCTAAATCTGTCATTCTCATGTGTTGAACAGCCACCAGTTCCCTTTCTATAAATCTATGCGACTTGCCTGTCCATTTCTGTTTGAGGAACAGTGTGCTGAAGTGACACCGACCATTAGGAAAGCCAGTTCTCCTGACGACCAGCAGGGATCAGTGGTGGAGGCATCATGGGTAACGCCACCTGAAGGGTCCATGCACTATTGCACACAACGGCCTTCTGTGAAACAGCCAAACTACAAAAGTTTTATCTTAAACACCGCCAGCAATTTCTACCACATGGTGGCTCTGCCTTCACCTTCTGCTTACTCCCTCTCATCGTTGATTCTTCCGTTTCACAGCTGTCGAAGTGATGCAGATTCTGTGGTCAATGATGTAGAAAGTACGGCCTCCTTCAGTGGAAGCTGATCATGGATGACACATCCTAATTGTCGTGCTGGCTGCATGTTTTGAGCCATGTCACATGTATCAGAGCAGGGTGATGGGGGAGAGGCAGTATGGAAGGTCACCTGTATGGAAGGTCATGTCTGCCGGAGTGGCTGTGCCCCGTTCTGTCTGTGCACTTCTGCTGTGGTCAGCAAGTTGTCTGCCCCTGTCCTAAGGTGGAGATGTTGTGTGCACAACAAAGGCAGATGCGGTTGCTCTTGTCCTTGTAAAGTGACCCACAGGTCTGGCTTCCAAAGAAAATCAGTTGGATTGTACAAGTATATCTGAAAGGAAAAAAAACTTACAAATAATACAAAGATAACCCAAACTAGCAAAATAAAATGGCTCACACAACCATCATACACATTGCTTGATTTATTGTCAACAGTTGTTTCCCTTTTGCCTGTGTTTCTGGCGGACAAATGTTTCATGAGGTATGTTTTGGTTCTGTTGATTGGTGTACTGGGTGCAGTGCCTGACAGAGGGCTCTTCTGTGCTCTCTATGCCTGCACTAGACAGGGACTTGAAGTCACCATTCACATCGGTGCTTGTCCCGTCATTGCTCAAGGCTGCAACATTCCAGTCAACTGCTTAGAAAAGCAGTTTTGGTAGCATGGTTGTTTTTGGTGTGTGTGTTTGTTTTTTAAATCAGACTGCACTGTTTGTTTTTGTTGTTGTCAATGCATTAGACAGCTGGGCAGGGATTTCAATTCCAGTGCAAACATTAATAAATTTTCTGACCTAGCATGTAAGTATTCAAAGACAGAATGTTACACAAAAGAATATTCCTGTGGAGTATATAGATTCTTTTCAGTTGATCTTTACCAAAAAAAGAAAGAAAAAGAAAAAAAAAAAAAGAATCATTGGTGTAATTAGAGATTGTGTTGATGGGTATCAGTGTTGTGAACACAAAGACCGTTCCCAGAAAAGGAGAATTTATCAAATGTAGATGTAGAATCTTCATGGTGATTATTACAAGATGCTGAAATAAGCTCTGATCAGATGGACCAAACATCATTTTTGAGACATCATGAGAATGTCTGCTGTTTGTATAAGTAACAAAGGCAGATGACCACTGGACAGACACAAGTGACTATGGTGTTAGTGCAGTCCAACTCGGCAGAGTTGAGATGCAAAGGGGAATCAATAGAACTGAAATAATTGTACATGGTTTTGTGGACACAGAGAGAATTTTCATTATTTTCAGTAATTTTTCGAATGAAATTTCCAGATATGTCTGCCACATTGTACATGTATGTAAATCGATGGTTCAGAAAAGGAGAAATATAGGGCTAGTTTCACATGCTGCAAATTCAGTGCACCTTCTCTCAGAAGTGGACAAAATTGCCTGTAAAGAAGAAGTCCTAGAGCAGTATGCTGTATAACCTGAAGCTCCCTGATGCCCAGAAATGTATGTCCAGTGAAAAAAAGTTTAGCTGCATTATTTTTATGTTTAATAAACCCAGTGCTAGGTCTTTACAGACAGACCATTCACGTTGTGAAGAGGCAGAGAAACAGCAGAGTTATGTCTGCCATGACAACACTAGGCATCACATAAACAACCAGGTCTGTCAGACTCCAGGGGAGGTAAAACTGGTGAAGACAAACCTCTCTGGTGTTCATGTTTCCCTGATGATTCAGGAACTGCCCAGAGAAAGCCATGTCAGTGAAATGCCCAAACCCTGGCGGCAAAATGCTCGCTAGGCAAATCCCACTAAGACAGATGATCCAAGAGCATTCCACAGTGTGATGATGTAAGAGTGGATGTCTTTCAGC
Source organism: Conus betulinus (assembly GCA_016801955.1). Taxonomy (NCBI): domain Eukaryota; kingdom Metazoa; phylum Mollusca; class Gastropoda; order Neogastropoda; family Conidae; genus Conus; species Conus betulinus. Next base: position 372,540 of record JADBJO010000045.1, on the reverse strand, counting down.
ACACAGAACACTGCTCAAAGTGAACAGCTGAACCAGACCTCACAGCCATGTGGTGCAGGACTCCAGACATTGTCAGACTGATCTCCAGCTGCCCTGCTGTTGGTCACAGTATCCCTGTCACCTGCAGCCATTGGGTTGGTCAGGGCACATATGGAAAAAAAAAAAAAAACAGTTGATGCCGGTTTTTAACAAACACTGCCCGAGTTGAAAAGAGCAGCAGACACAAAAAAAATCAACCACTGTAAGGTAGTAGCTTTATCTGTTGGCATCCTTGACGTGGAAAAGGTAGGCTGAGGGTCCCATATATATACTTTTTTTTTTAATGAATAGCTAATGAAAAGAATATGATGATGGTGCCACCAAAACATTCACAGGCCACTTGAGCAGATAGCGACTGCAGAATGGACAGCTAATATCCACTCTGGATAATGTTTGCATTTTTCTCTACCTACTCACCTGATTATATCATAAAAAGCTGGTATTTGTCAGTGGTAAAGAGAAAAAATGCATGTATTAGAACACGAACAGGTAAACGGGGACAACAGCAGAAAAAACTTTGGACTGTTAAGAAACAACAAAATATGTGAAATAGGTGGAGTCAGAAAGAATGACACAAAAATGGAATTTATTTGCACATTATTTCCAGAAGGCAGGGGTACAGTCTTCTCTCCATCAACGCTGGCCTTACAATTCTGTTGTCTCTTCCAGATTACTTTCCCTTCATTGATCATTGCCGTTCTCGTTGGCTGGTCTTGACTTCTGTGTGTGTGTGTGGACATGAACTGTGCGTGTGGCAGGAAATCCGGTTTGATCAGCTAGTTCACATATCGGTGAATTCCAGTTTTGTGTCTCCACCTCTTTTATTTCAATTGAAAATACCCCAAATCATTGTAATCTTCTCTGGGTAATATTTTTCAGTGCAACAGTTGAACTGCCAGTTGAGCAGATCTTTTGCAGTCTGTTCTTCCTATTGAGTTAGAAAGCATGTCCTATGTATAAAATCCTTTCTTAAGAATATTTTATTGCTTCAATATTGTTTGAATTAACAGGTGTTTTGTGCACCATCATGAGCATAGTTATGAATAATTGTTTCATCAGCCACATAAAATGTCTGTGATAAACAGTACTGGTTGTCATGTCTTCGGTTTTAACTGAATTACTGTTCCAATTTGTATCACAGTTTGCTGCATGCGTTAAAGTATTTAACGTTTGCTTTAAAGTATTTAACACACTGTGAAGGGTTTTGTTGTTGTTATATGGTGAATGTTTTACCCATTATATGTTTAATGTTTTAAATAAGGTTTTACTTAATTTATCTTGGTTGTGATCTTTTTGTAGATACAAAAGCATCATAATGCCATGCTCTCTTATGTTGTGTCAATTCCATCAATTGCACTTTACCAGGACAATAAAAAAAGTCATGGGGTCTTTTCAGTTCATTGTTTAAATCCAGTCAATGTAGTTGGTGTTATGGCACCCTCAGTTTCCATTTTCACCCTGTTTATTGCTGAGGGCTAAATTGAAGATACTGCCTTCAGCACTTGTGTCTACACACACAAAGTGGAAAGTAGCATACAAATATTCATATACAGCCCTTGAACAAAACGTCTTGTTATGATGCACAATTTGTGCTCTTATTATGCATGCTGTAACTGTATGAAATGCAAGACTACCAAGTAAGTGACACTTTTTACATGAATCCCAGGTATTTCACTGCTGTAACAGCATCGGTCTATAGCATTGTATTCTAGCAAGCCTCCTGCTTCAGTCCTACTTGTATAACCATGTCTTCATATCACACAGCTAAATCAAAACTTGTTTTGTCAATGTAATGGATTTTCTACAGCAGGGTCAAGCTGAATTCTTATTCACCCTGTAAGATCTTCCAGTTCAATAGAATGTTTGTAAGCAAGTTGAACATAAGTTGAGACCTTCACACTCAGCCAGACCAATGCATGTGAAAACTTGCAATATTGTTGTTGTTGTTAGTTTCCTTTGCTAGAACAATGAATCATGTTATTTCAGCCATCATGTTTTGTATGTTTCTGTTGTGCTTGCCTGGCACTATCTGAATAATGACCACACCAAAGGGGCATTCAGGGCAAGCAAAGGTCATTCCCGAGACTCAGGGCTATTAGCAAGGCTAGCAGAGTACCAAAGAATATTCCAGAGCTGTTGATATGGCATTCAACATTGCAAATGCCATGGAAAGGATAGAGGAGAAATTCTGTCTCCACTTATAGCTAGACTTTATATTGATTTATTTTTATGTACTTCTCCATGTATATCATCTGGGTTTGCATTTTATCCCAAAGCCATGCCATGGATATTTGACCATGCGCCTTCCTGTATGTGAAAGCATGTTGAGTGCCTTCTCAGCTATCTTTAGCCTCACTATCCAGTGTGCACAGGCTGCCACAGGTTACACATATATCATCTTCAGACCTGTTTACCCTTATGATTTTGCTGTAATTTTTACGGAAAAAAAATCGAAATTACAGGAGTTACGCCCCCCCCCCCCCCCCCCCCCCCCCCCCCCCCCCCCCCCCCCCCCCCCCCCCCCCCCCCCACGAGAAAAAAAAATCAAAGAAAGAAAAAATTGTTAAATGCGAACTTTCCTCTGCTACCGTTTCAGTCAAAAGCAGTAAGAAGACATTTTCCAGCATGCCTTGCGTCTTTTACCTTGTCAAAGATGGTGAGAAAAGCGGTCTCATGCGCCAACGGCCAGCTATTCCAAATCTTCAAAAGTTGCGAAAGTTTTGTGATTATGAAGATTAAGGGGTTTTTTTTTTTTTCCAAAATTACAGGTTTTTGTCTGAGATATTACAGGTACACAAATTTGGGGTAAACAGGTCTGCATCTTTAAAAATGATGTACAAAAGATAGTATCTTTGTTTTATTGAACTGATCCCCATGAGATCTGTATTGTTCTTATTTATTCACTTCATCACTAATATATTGTGTATGTTCTCTCATTTTACATTGTAAGTTATCAGTTCATTCCTGTCCAGCACATTTATCGGAGATGCTGTTGATGTAAAGGAATATGTAATTGTCACTGTGGATGATACAGAAATAAAAGGCTAACCACATGTAAAACTTATTCAGACTGTCACATTTTTTTGTGAGTTAAGAAATGTGGAAAGAGGGAAAATGGTTTTGAACTCTAAACAGACCATTAAAACAAATGTTTCAGATGATCCACACAACAGACTACATTATGATACAGTTTTGAATGACTGATTTTGTTGACAACCACCATGAAGTCCTGCAATCTGCAATGCTGAATATCAATGTATATCCCTTGTGAAGCAAGGCCTCTGAATTGTCGTTTTCTACAAGAAGCATGATGATCATCTTTGTGTGTATAATGCCTCACACATCTGATGAGGTCTACCTACTTTAAAAAACATAGCTTTGGCACTGTGTGTTTACTAACAAAAAGAGCGGCATTATTTAAAAGGGACAGAATTACACACCACTGTAAAACCTCTATTTGCAGGGCTTATAATGCCGGCTAACCTGTGATCTCTTTAAAAGGTGCCATGTATTCCATGCCTTCCCCTGGCTTTTAACTGAGAGCAAGGGTCAAATTTGCATAAAACAAGTCTTGAACAGCTTGGCTTCAACAAGTTACGTAGCACACAATGAAATGAGCAAGGTATGTTACTAATAGTGTATCCTTGCACTGTGAGATACAAACACACACTGATTGTAAGTCACAAACCAAACAACTTGGGACAGTTTTCGGCTTTATTACCCTTCATTTTCCCACACTGCACATACCAAGATCCACCTGTCCGTCCCCTAGTGCTATCCACACAATGCTACCAACGCTGTAAGCACAGCTCACTCCACTGTCATCTCCATTACAGCAGCTTTTCAGTGCATATTGTTTCTCACCACATATACATCCCTCGTTAGCAATCATGGATTAATCACATAAACCCAAGGAAAAACGAAAAAAGAAAAAAAAAAAAAGCCCATATGGACATGCACGTCTGCTCCACTTAAGTAAAAGAAAAATTAGCAACAGGGGAATCATGTGTGCCAAGCACCATCGTTTACTTTTCTCATGTTTCGTCATCTTGGCCTGCTTTCCACTCTACCATGTGAAGAGAACATACAGACTGAAATATCTGTATTGCACTTTCACCAAAGATGAAATCCACTCTCTATCAATTGCACTATCATGCATTTATGGACACTATTTCTGATGTCATCATGAGGCGGAGAAGAAAGAAAGAATACGGATTCTTCATCCAGGTAAAGGGTACTGCTGTATTAGCTATTAATTTATGAAAGAGTAAACAGAGATGCTTTGTCATTCAATAATCGATAATTTAGATATAACTGATATTCATCCCACAAGTTTAAGAGTATACAGGAAATATTTCATCATTCAATAATCAAATTCAGATATAATTGATATTTATCCCACAAGTTGAATAGGATTAACTCATTATAAGTTGAGTTCAATTTCCTCCTGTACCCCCCACTTCATGTTATCTAAAACAAAAATACCAGGTCATGGTCTTCAGATGGCAAAAAGACCTCTGCCGTCTCTTCATGTATCTCTATAACACTGGCTTGTGCCACAGAAATGCTGTGAGACTGGAATTCAGACCTTGGAACATAACCATCAGGACTGTCCGCTCACACAACATGTGCCCCATCAACGCTGTTTTTTACGCAGTGGACCTCCAAGGGACACTATGGAAAAACTGTAGAGGTACAGTGAAAGACAGCAGTCTTCGCCCTTAGTACCAGTAGAGGTACAGAGAAAGACAGCAGTCTTCGCCCTTAGTACCAGTAGAGGTACAGAGAAAGACAGCAGTCTTCGCCTTTAGTACCAGTAGAGGTACAGAGAAAGACAGCAGTCTTCGCCCTTAGTACCAGTAGAGGTACAGAGAAAGACGGGAGACTTTACCACCACTACCAGCAAAGGTACACTGAAAGACAGCTGACTTCATTCTTAGTACCAGTGGACTGCAGAGTTCATCTGTGGAAGACAACAGAGTTCACCCTTAGAACCAGTGGAGGTACAAAGAAAGACCACAGAGTTCACCCTTAGACTTAGAACCAGTGGAGGTACAGAGAAAGATGACAGAGTTCACCCTTAAGACCAGTGGAGGTACAGAGAAAGACGGCAGAGTTCACCCTTAGAACCAGTGGAGGTACAGAGAAAAAGACCACAGAGTTCACCCTTAGACTTAGAACAGTGGAGGTACAGAGAAAGATGACAGAGTTCACCCTTAAGACCAGTGGAGGTACAGAGAAAGATGACAGAGTTCACCCTTAGAACCAGTGGAGGTACAGAGAAAGATGACAGAGTTCACCCCTAGAACCAGTGGAGGTACAGAGAAAGATGACAGAGTTCACCCTTAGAACCAGTAGAGGTAAGAGAAAGATGACAGAGTTCACCCTTAGAACCAGTGGAGGTACAGAGAAAGATGACAGAGTTCACCCTTAGAACCAGTAGAGGTAAGAGAAAGATGACAGAGTTCACCCTTAGAACCAGTGGAGGTACAGAGAAAGATGACAGAGTTCACCCTTAGAACCAGTGGAGGTACAGAGAAAGATGATAGAGTTCGCCCTCAAAACCAGTAGAGGTAAGAAAAAGATGACAGAGTTCACCCTTAGAACCAGTGGAGGTACAGAGAAAGATGACCGAGTTCACCCTTAGAACCAGTGGAGGTACAGAGAAAGATGACCGAGTTCACCCTTAGAACCAGTGGAGGTACAGAGAAAGATGATAGAGTTCGCCCTCAAAACCAGTAGAGGTATAGAGAAAGACAGCAGAGTTCACACTTAGAACCAGTGGAGGTACAGAGAAAGATGACAGAGTTCACCTTTAGAACCAGTGGAGGTACAGAGAAAGACCATGCAATTCGCCCTTACAACCAGTGGAGGTACAGAGAAAGACAGCAGAGTTCACAGTTAGAACCAGTGGAGATGCAGAGAAAGACAGCAGAGTTCACCCTTAGGACCAGTAGAGGTACAGGGGAAGACGGCAGAGTTCATACTCTGGACCAGTACAGGATACACAGAAAGATGGCAAAGCTCACCATGAAGACCAGCAGACTTTCAGAGAAAGCTGGAATTTTCCCTCAGGTCAAGTGTAGGTACAGAGAAACACAATGGATCTCACCCTCAGGAAAAAAGAAATTGAGGTGCTGAGAGAGTAAACACAGTTCACCCTTTAGAACCAGTGAAGGTAATGAGAAAGATGCAGAGTTCACTCTAAAGCCCAACGAAGGTACCGAGAAAGATGGCAGAGTTCACCTTAGGACCAATGAAGGTACTGAGAAAGATGGCAGAGTACACCCTTAGGATCAATGAAGGTACTGAGAAAGGTGGCAGAGTTCACTCTAAAGCCCAACGAAGGTACCGAGAAAGATGGCAGAGTTCGCCCTTAGGACTAATGAAGGTACTGAGAAAGATGGCAAAGTTCACTCTAAAGCCCAACGAAGGTACCGAGAAAGATGGCAGAGTTCGCCCTTAGGACCAATGAAGGTACTGAGAAAGATGGCAGAGTTCACTCTAAAGCCCAACAAAGGTACCGAGAAAAATGGCAGAGTTCACCCTTAGGATCAATGAAGATACTGAGAAAAATGGCAGAGTTCACTCTAAAGACCAACGAAGGTACCGAGAAAGATGGCAGAGTTCGCCCTTAGGACCAATGAAGGTACTGAGAAAGATGGCAGAGTTCACTCTAAAGCCCAACGAAGGTACTGAGAAAAATGGCAGAGTTCACCCTTAAGATCAAAAAGGTACCAAGAAAGATGGCAGAGTTCACTCTAAAGCCCAACGAAGGTACTGAGAAAAAAGAGTTCACCCTTAAGATCAACAAAGGTACCAAGAAAGATGGCAGAGTTCACCCTTTGGGAGCCATGAAGGTACTGAGAAAGATGGCAGAGTTCACTCTAAAGCCCCAACGAAGGTACTGAGAAAGATGGCAGAGTTCACTTTAAAGACCAATGAAGGTATCGAGAAAGATGGCAGGGTTCACTCTAAAGACCAATGAAGTACTGAGACAGATGGCAGAGTTCACTCCTGGGACCAGCGCAGGTACTGAGAAAGATGGCAGAGTTCATCCTTAAGACTAATGAAGGTATGGAGAGAGATGGCAGAGGTTACCATTAAGAGCAGCAAAGGTATTGAGAAAGATGGCAGAGTTCATCCTTCATGATGAGTGAAGGTACTGAGGAAGATAGCAGAGTTCATTACTTTGCCCATCTGGACTTACCCTAAGGAAGCAAGAGAAAAGAAAAAAAAAAAAGGAACAAGACATGGCACTGGAAAATCAATGGCATGACTGACTTGCTTATTTGCTGTAGACACTAATATTCACACCGCCTAGTAATAAATGTTATAAGACCAACAAGGAGAGGAAAAAATTCTCCATGTATAGCACATAGTTAACATACTACTGATTTTCTAGGTAAGGAAAAGAACTGAACAGGTCCACTCACTGCCCTGTTCTGCAACTTAAAATAAAGCATAACTGAACCAAACCCATGATAACGTCATGAGGAGGACAACCATATGATCGATCATCAACAGCAACTAAATTTGTGGCCTGACACAACAGCACAGCACACATATTCAAACACTGCAATCCACAGCCACAAAAAAGGTAGGATAGCTTTGTCCACACATTTTTTTTCCCAATAACTTCCTGTACAGATGGTATACACATACCTTCACGTATTTCCGAGCGCTAAAAAGCAATTTGCACGGTAAACAGTTGTAGTCATTTAGCAGGTTGAAGAATGATAAGTTGAGATCAAAGCTAGTCAACAAAATATACACATTTTACTATGAACATTTTGGACTGTGAATGGGCACAAGCAGCAAGATTGTCCCACCACTTCCCTTCATCTCCCCTACCCTCCCTACCCCCCAACCCTTTAGCATCATTAATACCCAGATCAGATTCACAGATCATGCAGCAACAACTGTTCATGTTTTGCTTTGGATTTTATTCCAGGTGACGTAAGCATTAACAATGGCAATACAGTCAAGCAAACTTGTGGAAGAACAAACTAGGGAACTGAACTGAAGACAATCCTCTCTACTTCCTCATCCATGGCTAAGGGAAAGAGATGCTTGACTGACCACATGACTGTCATGGAAACACTACAGCCTGCTGTGATGGGACAGTCATGGCAACACACATCAACAGCTTATCATGCTCATGATAATGCTCATCATATTTATAATCAACTGCCAATGTTTATGATTTAATGGCAATGTTAATTATAATCAACTCTTACAGGTGTTTACATCCACTCCTGATGACACCAATAGTCAACTGCCAAAGATGTTCATAGGCAACTGTCAAAGTTTATATTCAACTGTCCATCAACTGCCAAAGATGTTTATAATCAATTGTCGATCTTTATCACAACTACCAAAGATGTTTTTTCAATCAAGTGCTGATAACTGCCAAAGATGTTCATATTTAACTGCCAAAGATGTTTATAATCAACTGTAAAAGAAGTTCATATTCAACCGCCAAAGATTTCCATAAACAGCCAAAGATTTTTATAATCAACTGGTAACGATGAATCAACTGCTAATGGTGTTTATAAACTGCTAAAGTGTGTATGCAAACAATAATGTTTGTTTTCCACTGCTAATGTTTTTACACAACCACTAATGGTATTTGTTGACAATGATGTTTGCATTTCAAACTGCTAATGGTGTTTATAAACTGCCTAATTCTCAACTGCCCACCATGTGTACACTGATCATTCTGAAATTTACCCTCGCGTATCGCAATATGAAAGCATCAGCATTATGCTTTGCTCACACACTGGCATCCTGCACTGAGTGCCATAATCTGAGTGACAGCAACACGTCATATATATATATATATATATATATATCCGTCTCAAAAACCTGATTATCAAACTAAGTCAGAAGTCTAGCATGGAAATAAAAGAGAAAAGCAAATGGCTACCTGTGGAATGTAAGCAACGGTAGAGCAATCATGCATAGAGCCCATGCACTGGGAAAGACAGTCTCCACTGGTATTAGCAGATAACGAGTTAATGGGCACACCAGCACCTGTGCATGGCATTGCATCAATACATATAACCGCCAACCTAGGCAACTGTCAATGACTGTTACCCACCTATTATGTTTTTATACTAACCCAGATGACATCACACAAGCAGTTCTCACTGATGCCTACATTACTGTGGATGCCTTTGCACACCACCAAGTGTCAGCAACATCTCCATTATGACATAGGTAATGGTTCCAATGCCAGTCTTTCAGCTTCTGGTCAGGATTACAAGAACTGGCAGTCTGTTGTCTCAGACCCTAGATCCTCTGAAAGTTCCAGCAAAGTCTAGACATGTGCGTAAAGGAAGATTGCGTTACAGTACCTAGACAAGTGTTGTGCTTTGAACAATGGCTGATCCAGCCACTGGGAGAGTTGTTTGGGGTATGTAGAGATCTCACTGTTTGGGTTTTGATACATTAACTGCATGTTAACTATAATCAAACAAGTTTAAAGAATATGCCCACTACTCCACCATCTTGCTTGTTTTATTGCGAAGGCCATGGTAAAACATTATGAGCAATAACAAAAATATTAATTGCAAAACACAAAACAACTTCCTCAATGCAGCCATCACTGAATTCTGTCTGAAGAAATTTTAACTCTCCAATGAACAAATTTTCATCAATTTCTTGGACAGCCTCTTGGATAGTATGTCATCATATGGACAATCCATTTAAGAATAAACAATGGAAGAGCAGAAAGAGACCAAATCTATAAGACCCCACAGAATATTCTCATTTTAAAGATTACAAAAGAAAAATTACAAAAACTGTGATCACCAAGACATTTTACATCAAAAAAACACAAAACTCCATCACGAGGAACAAAAAGCCCTCTCAGCCAAATCAATGTTTACATTACCAAAACACATAACGCATTAGCTAAAACATTTTTTTCTGCTGTGAACTGCCATCTTTGTTCTTGAGGACAGCGGTCCCCTGCTCACCTAGAGAATGCAAACCTT
>JADBJO010000045.1:337500-360000 GCA_016801955.1 Conus betulinus | reverse complement strand
CCCCCAGGTTCTGGGTGGGGTTGATCCGGCGTCATAGGGCTTGTTGCCCCACATGTGGGCAGCACTGTTCACCAGCCAGGTGGCATTCAGGCCCAGGGTGTAGCGCAAGATGGAGGCCAGGAAGTAGGCGTTCCACAGAGTCTCTCCCCACATGTACCATGGCACCAAGGCCGGTATCACAAAGCAGCTGAGCAGCATGAGAGGGTAGTACAACCTGCATGCCGTCATCCACTCATTCAGACATGTCAACAGTCATCATCACTACCACACCATCACTACCATCATCATCCTAACTAAACATTCAGTATCAGCAGACCAGCCTCTGTCACTGGAAGTTGTGGGTAACAAACACCTCTCACTCTCTTCACTTCCTTGAGGATTCAGCTTCAAGGTCTTTCATTGTTAGGGTCATGTTCATTTCAAACAAATCATCTAGGTTGAATAGTCTGCCTCTACATGCCAAACCCTTTCCAGTCCCAGATCATCTATCTTCCCTTCCTTACACTGTTCATCTTTAAGTGATCCACAGCTTCCAAGGTCTCAAAAGCACAATGTGCAGCATTATGACAATTTAAGAGTAGCATTCCAAATTTATGCATATCATTAATATGTGATGCGACTAGTCTGAATCAACAGCACTTTCAGTTGCACTTGACTTTGCACATGACAAGATGGTGGACTAGGAATATGAAACTCTCCCTAGTTTTCACATGGTTTTGATGACCTTCAAAAAAATCAAAATGAAGGACAACAAAACCTATCCACAAGGCAGCAAAATCACAATCATCATTAATGATTTGTTTTTTCTAATTCTTCATCCTCTTCTCATTAACTTGGCCATTTTTGAATAAATATGTCTCAGTATAAAGATATACAATGTTTAAACCACCATTAAATCTGCGAAAACCTTTTTTTCTTTTGTTTTTGTTCTTTTGGGGTTTTTTTTGCATTCCTTTAGGTCACATACTGTTGCAAAATAGCATTGTCAACAAAAATTGTAGCATGCTACACTGAAAGCGTAACAACTGGCAGCTCTGGTGGTCTGCTAACATCCTTTCCAAAGTCTTGGTGTTGTTAGCTTTATCTCTGGAGAGACATACAGCTCAGTCCAGAAGACTGGGGGAAGTGCACTTCCATCCATCACCCTGTTCTGTGTTCAGGCACATGAATGTGATCTAATTAATAGGGGAATAGTTTCATCCCCCCCCCCCCCCCCCCCCCCCCCCACTCAGTCCCCCATTTTTTTCCAACAGTTAAACGACCACAATAACATTCCTTCCCTTGTCCCTGCCATAAGACTAACGAAAAAGACTTAGAAAAAGTACATCTATGGCAGATAGTGTGAGACATACTCATATCCAGGACAGCATACTCCTATGAAGACCAGACGACAGAGCTCCCTGAGGCTTTTTGTTTGTTGTTCTAGTCAACTGTACCTAAACTGGGTCAGTGTGGTCAAGCCAGCATCAGAGCAACATGCCCCCAGCCTACCGGCTGTAGAGGCAGTGAACTGTCAAGAGGTTCATTAGGTCTTGGGCATGGCTTGATGGAAGGGGGATCCCTTCCCTGTCTTTCCACTGCTTTAACCTCCTTGAACTGAATCAGGTACTCATTCACCACTGGGTGGACATAGAGGGTTTTCAAGCAAAAAAAATCCAAACTCACAAGTCGGTCAGCTCTGCAAACACTCTGGCCATCTGACTACAGGCCCCTCTTGCTATCTTACTACATGGTAAACATATATTTCTTATGCATTCAAGTGTCTTAATGATCAGACTTGGAAACATTACAAATACATTTTTTATCCAAGTAACCGAAATGGTGAAATGGGAGACAGACCTTCATTATAAACAAAATATAACTGCATAGTAGTATCTTTTTGTTTAATCCCAACTATACTGATAAAATGAATAGCATGATGTTTTAACAAATCACAAGGACAGAATTTAAATGCAAGCACAGGGTCACAGCTGACACATGAATGGAACACAGTCAAACAACATGCAACGGGCCAGAACTCCAAAGTCTTTGACAGGTAAGATACTGTCCTACCTCTCTTTATCCCCATCTCACCATTTTTTTTTCATTCCCAATTCAACCCTCCCCTTCTATTTCCTGTCCCATCCCTCCCCCCCCCCTTTTCTTTCTTTCCTTATCTCTGCCTTCCCATTTTCTTACCTTCGTTATTTTCCCCTCCCCTTTTTACTCTCCTTCCTTTCCTTTTCCATTCTCCCCTTTCCTTCCCTCCCCAGTTTTTTTCCTTCCTTCCCCATCCTTACCTTCCCCTTTTATTTCCATCACCATCTCTATCTTCCCCTTTTGTTTTCCTTTATCTCTACCCTCCCAAATTTTATGATTAAACTTCCTAATCAAGAGAGAGAGACAGAGAGAGAGAGAGAGAGAGAGAGAGACAGAGACACAGAGAGAAAAGAGAGAGAGAGAGACAAAACGGCTAGTTATACTGTTGGATGAAACTGAGCTGGTCAATATGGATGACATTCTGACCAACAGAAATGCTTCATGATCTTCTTCTTTTAATTGTCACAGTGCCCCCACTCCCAGCCACACTCTGGGCACCCTGCATCATGGGTATTCCCACAGCTCTTCCTATCAACTGCAAGGAAGTGCACAGGCTCTGGTAAACACATGCTTGTACTCTTAAATAGGAACAGTCACAAATTAAAGAGACCGATATGAAATAAAGAGCTAAAACAATCTAGTTTCTATTTCAGCTTGTTTCTATCAGAAGCCTCTTCATCTATACAGAGTTTAATCTAGCATTTTTTAAAAAAGGGGACAGTCCCCCTCTCATATCAAAAAAAAGGGGGGCATCCTCCCCCCCCCCCCCCCTTCAAAGGCCACTTCTTCAGCCAATCGTCTTGAAACCGGTGTTTCCTTGCACTGGCACTCTTTTCAGGCTGCTTCTCCAAGCTTTTGGATGCAGTCGACGTTTCTTCATGATCTCCACCCTTGCATGGTGCAGAATCCTTTTTTTTTTTTTCACTTTTCCTCCACGAAAGTCGAAGCTGAATTGGGTGGGTGCACGCTTCATTTTGGAAATATCCAATATGACGCCTTAAACTCTTGCAACTTCTCGTCGGTGGTCGAGATGGAGGAGATGAACACCACCCGCAACGATCAGTGAACTGGGCAGGTAGTCCTGCAAATGTGCGGAGTCTGCCCGCGTTAAGACTCGATAACTGCAGGAAGGAACAGATTTTCAGGGGATTGTACCAATCCTGAGCTCTAGATTAAGCTCTGTCTATATAACTGCCAACCTTCAGGATTTAAATTCAGGAACCAAAGGATGAAGGGGATGGGGTGGGCTGAAAAGAGGGCAGTTCAGCTTTTGACTAAAAGCATTTCTTATTCCCTGATATTTCAAATGACCAGTTAGAAACTAAAATGCATTTTCCTGCTACATATGTGCCAAGATCCACAAGGCATCATTTGGACTTTATTCTGCAATACTTTTACCATCCCCATTTAAAAATGACACACCACTACCACCCCTAAAAACCCTTCCATATTTCTATCATTACATTCCAAAACGACCCTTGAACCCCACATTTTCCAACAAAATTTTCAAAATTCTGGATTTTTTCCCCACTACATTCAGGATTTTGGGACTCATTTCTAAATTAGGAAATTCCTGAAAAATTTGGGAGGGCTGGCAGCTATGCATCAAGTTATATGTTGTCTTCAAGGCCTACAGGTCAAACAAGACATTTGTTCCAATTCTCTTCACCCATTAAATTCACCTCACCCACTACAGACAGTACTGTCATCTGGTTGGAAGAAAGAGCCTCTGGAGCATTTACACTCACTTTTGCAAGCTCAGTACTAAGTAAATGAGCAGAGTGGGTCTATAAAAAAACATCTTTTTGAGGGGTTGGAGCAAATATATCAAGAGTCCAGCTGCCTGTCCTATCTGCCTCACCCTACTAAATTCGTCAGTAGCAGTCAAAGGGCTACAGATGATGAACCAATCCTGCTTACTTGCGCTGTAACATGACGATGGGATCCCTGTACAGGTCGGAGAGGTCAATGGACTGACCCTTCAACTTGACCTCAGGATGCTTTCTGACGAGTAACCAGCCAATGTGAGCAAAGAAAAATCCTCTTCTAGCATTGTGTGGGTCTGCATCTGTCTCAGAGTATTTATGATGCACACGATGATCTCTGGCCCAGTCTAGGATGTCATTCTGAAATCATTTCCAGGTGCACAGAATCAGAGGGTCAAGGTTCATTTCAGGGGATGTTGAACACAAGGGTGGTATTGAGGAAAGCAGAGAAAACATCAAGTTAGTACTGCTCTGGAAACAAGCTACAATCAGATGGATAGCAACACTGGTTATTAAGCATTATTGTTGCATCTACACACACACATACACACACACACATACGCACACACTCACATACACACACACACACAGCAGGCACACACACACACACACACACACACACACACACACACACACACACACACACATATATGCTCACACACACACACGCACATACACACACAGTCTCTTTCAAAATGCACACTGTATATTTTTCAGGCAGCATGGGATGGTGACATTTTCTTTTCTCTTGCCCCTCTCAGCACTGGCATAGGATACCTTTTCATCAAAGAAACTAAATGCTATTGCTGTTGGTTCACCTCTTCCAAATTGTACGAGTACAACGAGCACCTGATGAAGAACCTGTGATTGCTTTTATCACTCAACACTGCATTGAGCACAAGGCATTACCAACATAAAATCACTGTGTTCCCAGACCCAATCCAAAAAATCATACAAAACGATGACCTTCTTACTTGGAATGCAGCAGCATTGAAGACAGCCAGCAGAACACGAAGAGGTACCCTGGCCTGTAGGAACGGTGAGCCCACAGTCTGTGTGCCCCTGCTGTAATCCCTAGACCAGCCGTCACATACACCAGCACAGCTGCAACACCAGACACATAAAACATCACTGGTATGGTCATTAACTGGCTGCATCAGGTGCAGTTTTCTTAAAGTTATAGGTAAAAAAAAAAAAAGAGTTGAAGTTCCATACTCTAATGGCCACAGGGGCAGTGAACTGGAAGTGGTTTACAGTGTCTGGGGCACAGTATGAAGAAAGACAGAACCAATCTTTCTCCTTCAGCCAATCTTAAATCTTCCCTAACCTGATTCATGTACCCTGAATTATGCTGCAAGGGAGAAAGAGAGGTTTTTCAAGCAACACACACACACACACACACACACACACACACACACACACACACACACACACACAAAATCAACAACAGTGGTTTGAACTCATGACTGTCAACTCCATAGAAAAAAGCTCCGACCATTTTGACTACATGCTTCTCTTAGTTGTAGGGGCCTGTCAATAACTCCCTAAAGGAACCTAAGAGGCATTGTGTGTGTGTGTGTGTGTGTGTGTGTGTGTGTGTGTGTGTGTGTGTGTGTGTGCACTCACATAGACACACAAAACACACAGACACATACACCAGTAAATATGCACACACACTCATTCACTCACTTATTCATATGCAAAGCCCTTCCCAAATCTCAACTGCCTGTTAACACTTGTGATTGTCTCAGCAATGTCAATACAACAACAATTGTTAAGATATCATGAAGCCTTTCCTCAAGCGAAGCTAAATGTCTTAACGTGTATCTTCCAACAAACACCCCTCTCAACCTGACAGATACACATATTGGTGTACTCTTTCCAAACAAAGCATGGAATGTTTCCTGACCAGTTCAAAGATATGTTCATTGCTAATCATTCAAAACTATTTTTTATAGAAATATTCTTTTTTTTTTAAAACATTTTAGAGATTTTCAAAAACCACCTAAAAGATAGTGAAAACGAACATTGAAGGGGATATGAAAAGGGGAGCATGAGGTCCAAGCTATACAAACCAGCTCTTGAAATAATCATGACTACTATAGACAGCTGTCCACAGTGTGAGTAAACTTGAACCGGCAAGCCAAACTGCACATTGACAACTATCTGAATTACTTACCATTGGTAAGTAAGTAACAAATATGAAGGATCTCACCAGCTGCAACACATCACATTCTAAACAGCACTTTACTGCTGTCATGACAAAACCTTTTTTACACTTGGTGTACACAGTTCTGTTCAAAGTTCTGGACATGATCGTATCACATGAAATGATAATCACAGTGCATAATGTTAAGAACTTCAGTGCAGTGAACTGCCAATGAGCTTAAACACATTTGAATAAATCTGCATATCCTGTGACACAGTAATCCAAAGGCAAAGGTCAGGAGCATAGCAAGCTTCATCCTTTTTTCTACGATCGATCATTTTTTCCACGTCAGTTGACACAAACGAATGCTGGACTGAATCAGTGGCAATGGTCCCAGTTACACAACATAAAGCAGATAGGTACTAGCAGTCAGACAGTCAGGTCAGGTAATACAAAACATCCCTTTCAAATAAAATTTTACTTCCAATGCAAGTCTCTGCATCCATTTACTCAGACAACAGACATCACAAAATGTACCGTTAGTCCCACTCTCTGTTTTCACCCTTCCTCAAGATGTACACATGGCGCTGACAAGTAAAAACATACGTTAATTTGTTAATACTATGTGAATACAAATGCTGTTAGGGGGACGCTCACGCGCACTGGGGAATAAAAAAAAAGATTTTACATCACAGCCAAAACTGGGGATGAACAAAGTCAAACAAGAAATTAGGTGCTCCAAATAAATTGCACCAATACTTACTCCAAAGCCATGTCAGTGGGTGAGCCTGTGGAATGAGAAACACAGCATAGACGGAAGCCAGGTGCAGAGCTGTGAACAGGACGACGTTTCGCCACACTATGACCATTGGTGGTGGTTCTTTATTGACCAAGTTCTCCTCTGTAATGACTGCGTCCACTTCATCATCAAGGCCTTCAGGGGATACCACATCAACCACAGGAGTTTTTGGTGCCATTCTGTTTCTGATTCTGTTGTCTCTCTGAACAAAGAAGCATCTCAATCAACATTTTTCTGTCCCAGAAGGTCCCAAAAGGACCGAAATACTGGACAAAAATTAGAAAAAAGAAAAAAAAAAAAAAAAGGAGACAACCAAGCATTTTGTGGTCCAGTTCTTTCTTTTTTTTCCACTTCTTACATCATCCAGTGACATCTACAAAACTGACCTGTTGGCAGTGAGAGAGTGGTTTAATCTGGAGTTTTAAAGTCTACACACTTTATTTCATATATATATATATATATATATATATATAATGATTGTGGCAAAATGTACCATAAGGCAAAATCATACTCAATTAAATGATCTTGAAAAATTAACAATGTTCTGCATTTCAAGAATATTCATTCGCTACTAACACTCCCCTTAATGTCTGTGATCCTATTACTCCTCATGACATTTGAAGAAGACACGATTGATGATAAAATCCTAAAACTTTCAGCTCCAGTCATATCTGAACACACTAACATACATCTACAACTTTGCATCGAAAAATGTCACTTTCTAACATAGTTCAAAGTTGCAAAAGTCATTCTCATCTACAAATGTTGTGACAATTCTGAGCCAACCAATTATAGACCAATACCTACTTTGCCAGTGTCATCCAAACTCCTGGAAAACACATAAATTAACACATTTCCAATCACCTTGAGTCATGTAATCTAAGTGACAGTCTGGTTTCAGGAAAAATAATTCATTTCATATTGCTCTCACACACTTAGTTCATCATTGGCATATGAATATCAATGAGCATAAATTTTGTGGAGTAGTGTTTGCTGATTTTACATGTCACAGACTACAAGTTATTATACAAAAAATCATCATTGTATAGGCTAATTGCATGATTCAAAGACAGTTGTCAAACACTTTGTCTGTCTTAATTGTTCAACATCAAATGTATTACCTGTCAGACATTGAGTACCCTGGGGGCTCAGTTTGAGGTCTTCTCTATTTTCAATCTATGTAAACAATCCCCATCTTCATACTGAAGAATCTTGTGAACTTTTTTGTGATGATACTGTGATTCATACAAGCAGCTCTAACCCTTACATCTATGTATGCATCATTACAAAAGCCTGTTGACAACTTAGATAAATGATGCTGTGTGAATCATATGCTACTAATCAGTAAGACGAAAGTCATGCTAGTTAGTTTTTATAAACAATGTAAAAATTAAAGAAGCAGACAATCATAGTCTAGGCATTACAGCTGACAACTATCTTTCTTAGACTGCTCAAATCAAAACATGCAAAACAACATCAAACAAATATATCAGTTAAGTAGGATTAAGCACTTTTTGAACTTTCATGTCAGAAAGTTATTCCTGAATGCATAAATATACTCTCTTCAAACTAATTACTGTTTGACACTATTTGCCTCAGCCAGCGCAGATTCGGTGGAACCTTTAATTAGCATCTACAAATGTGCCCTTAAAGCAGTTCTCCTGAAATACTTGAGCCTTACAGAATCAGATAATATTCACACTGAATATCTTCCCGTAAGGGATATGCTTGCTATCAACAAATGAATGTTCATGCAAAAACTTGTATCTGGTTTAGTCCCACAAACTCTTCAACCTATATTTAGCATGAATTCTAGGAATTCTACCAAACTCCAGGTTCCTCTACCTAGAATTGACCAATTCCAAACAAGTCTTTGTTATTCTGGTCCTTGGAACGCACTTCCGCATAAGTTTTAATGCCACTAAAGCTCAGCATCTAAGAGAAGAGAGTTGTTTAAATATTTTGCACACACTCACTAATAAAGGTTCTACGAAATGCAATACGATTCATCCCCATGCATGTGTTATTACTATATTATGATCAACATAGTTTTTCTGCTTTCCCAGAGTGATCATTACTGTCTGCAAGTTCTATTGTTTTAAATAATTTTCTACTGTTGATAACAAGACATGCTATGTCAGTGAATGCAAATGACAATAGGTGAAATTAATATGACATGCAAGCCAGTGTACTGCTCATATTATCATATATACTTTTACGTAAGGGATGGAGAAGAGGAAGAGGGGAGAGGATTATAGTATTATTTTTTTTTTTCCATTTACTTTTCTTGTATTTGACTGTACAAGTTTCTTTTGTTTAATTTCTTTCTTATATTTTTTTTTTTTTTTCTTTTCCTTTTTACTTTTTTTGTATTTCACTTATCAATATCTTTCTTATTTCTCAATCTCTCTCTCTCTCTCTCTCTCTCTCTCTCTCTCTCTCTCTCTCTCTCTCTCTCTCTCTCTCCAAGAAAAAATCATCTCCTATTCCTCACTGCCTTAAAAACAAACTTGTTTTATGAACAAGAACATGCTTGTGTACATAAACATGGCTACCTCATGAGTCATTTCATTCTTCTTCTTCAGGCTATACTAATAATGCCGTTTTGGTGTGTGTGTGTGTGTGTGTGTGTGTGTGTGTGTGTGTGTGTGTGTGTGTGTGTGACAGACAATTTTAGTATATATCCATATTTTTGTTGTTTTGGTAACTACAATCCTGTTATATGCATTCTATATTGTGTAATAGTACTCATGTATTACTATCCTTAGTTCCTGAAGGGACATGGGCTAGATAAAAAAAAAAAAGCATCTTTTACTAGTTTTAGCTTATACTGGGATGGGATAAAGATGATCATCAGTCAGTCAGTGAGTCTCTTGTCCCTCTTTCCACACACACACACACACACACACACACACACACACACAGAGTGAAAGTCAATTTAGATGTGAAGGACATGACTTTCATTCCCACTAATGTTTAATACACAATCTGTTTTTGATGTGTTTTTGTGACATGATGTGTCAAAGCACAGCACTATCATCAAGTGTTTCTGGCAGTTCAGTCTAAATGTTTTTGTGTTTGTGACCTATGTCAAAATACTGCACCAGTAAAACCATATATAAATCACACCAGTACAAATTTTAAACCTTAAAACATCTTTCAGCAGACAGTTTCTTTTAATACTCCACACTTGTCATGCAAATATTTTGAAATATGTTTAAAAGTAAACAGCAAAGGAATCATTATATACAAGAAATCTTGAAAGTGGTGGGACAAATTCTGCTTTTCTTTTTACTTTTTTATCACCAGTGGCAACAACTGAACATGTAAATGATGTAAATGAAATTTATAGGGCCATTATCTGTTGGGGCCATTTTGGTTTACTTTTCTTTTTATTAGGGTCAAAGCATCTTATAGCATGTGAAATTTAAGTGTATCTACTTATCATTACATTTTCATTTAGAGATATCAATGTAACATGTGTGTTACATTTCATGTGCATGCATGTGCATGTAACATGTGTGTTTGCGTGTGTGTGTGTGTGTGTGTGTGTGTGTGTGTGTGTGTGTGTGTGTGTGTGTGTGTGTGTGTGTGTGAGCTGCTTTCAATATTACAAAATACATACAATACGCTTCTGTGTCATCAGCAAAAAAGCAGTCAACAAAGCCAGGTACACTATTTATGAAATAAATACTAATGAAATAGCGTGGATCTGAACTTCACTGAGAGACATGCTAATAATAATCCTGTTCTCCAATTCTATTCATTACTATGCAAAGACAGACATAAACTCATTTCATTTCTTATCCAGTAAAAGTAAATAATTAATTTCAACAAAGGCTCTGTTTGATGAAAAAAGGTATACAAACAAGTTTTGACAACAAAATAATTGTTCGAAAATCTGAGAATGCCCTCTTAAGTTATCTGTCATGAAATGATTTTCAACGGTTTGACATCGACAGTCATGTAAAATTTTTAAGGTCTGCCTGCATATCGGCGATTTCCCCCCACCGGCACGGATCTCTACAGTCTAAAAGAACGTACTCAGCAAGACCTTTCACCTGTCCTGTTACGTACGCAATGTAAACCCACCATCTCTTGATCTGCCTGCCTGTAGGTGGATCTGTCGATTAAAATAACAAATCCTGAAAAAGAAACGTTACAGCGCTGTGCAAAAACATGCACGTAACCCAGAAGATTTTCGTTGATTTCACAGATGTTTAGAACAACCCTTCCTCAAACATCCATCCCCAGTCAGTCAGGCACTGCATTAACCGTCTGGCACCGTGAATATTGATTTCCCCTGAACAATATTAAATGAGGAAATCAACATTAACATAAGTCAATATAATTATAATGAAGTTGCCGCGTTTGCTAGAAACAGGCTTTAAAAAATAAAGGGAAATTAAGAAAAGTCAGAAATACATACATGGCAAAGGAACAAACAGTGTACTAACCAGCGTCAGACTGATCACCGGTGTCAACTTGCACGTTCTTATTTGAAGCAGACGATAGAAATGATGCGCCAAACGTGCGTTTTTGTGGTGCGATAAAAGTAGGCCCATGTGACGCGATGGTTTGGAGGCTCGAATGGATTTATTGAATACGTGTCGTGCACTAACGATGAACATTATCGCTGTCTCTTGCTTTTTTTTTTTTTTTGACAAAAATAACAGTTAAACAAAACGGATAATCTACTATCAATATAAGATCTACAGTTTGACTTTTTAAAAAAACAGTACATGTGTACCATTCTGGAAATCGATCCATTCGAACCTCCCCCAAACATAACCACGTGGGCCGGTTGAAGGAGTGTACGCAGTACCACTGAATAAGCACTCGGCAAAACCCCTGTCACCAACCGGACTTTAATCTCACCATTATCATAACAACGTGTGCATGAGGTCATGTATCTATTTTGGCAACCTAAAAGAACTGAATGGTGAAATCATACTCCCGTCTGTACCAATTCAAACACATGCGTATGGAAAACCATGCCGCTTTTCGGCGGCATTTCTCATACTCTGTGTGTGTGTGTGTGTGTGTGTGTGTGTGAAGAGGAGCGCAGGTAGGTATTTTTACTATGCTGATTTTCTCCACTTTCTACAACAAAAAGAAAAAAAAAAAAAAAATCCTACTCTATGCGGTCACTTTTAGGATCTTAAAGATTTTGTCTCACGCATCCTGATAACGTTTATTGTAACTCTGTTGTGTTGTGTAATCTTATATGTTTAGTATTCTTTAAAACTTACAATGCTAACGTCATAATGATCTCAAAGATCTGGGATATATGTATATCAGTTGATTGATGTGGGTGCAGTGCAAGTTCATTTTGTTTGTTTTTAGATAATTGTTCATTATTTCATGCACTGTCCCCTGCTACGCATGTTCTATTTGTTGCACTTGGTCTTTATTTCTCGTTTTATATATATATATATATATATATATATATATATATATATATATCACACTGTTAAAAACACACACTGAAAGTGCTCACACCTTGGGGAGCACATCTGTTAAAAAGGATGATAAAAGGTTTTAAAAAATATATATATATATATCTGATGGTTTGATATTCTGATGATAAAATGGGGAGTTACCTATTACAAAGAAACAAAACTGGGTCCTGTAGGGTATTGATCCGGACCCAGATCCAGATGCAAATCCGGAGTAATCAGCTTGCGAAAAGTTCTAAACTTTTTTCGCACGTTCTCTCCGGAATCTGAGTTTTACCACTGATATCAAAAGAGGTATACAGATGAACAGTATGACACAAAAGGTCAGCATGCACAACAACCCTGTCCAGCCAATTTTAGATGTGGCAGGGAAGGTCTGCTTCGTAAGCCTCCTTTTCCTGTCCCGCTTCACGCTCCCTACTTGTGGCATAGCAGGGAGCGCCAAGGAAGAGGTGACAAATCTCCTTTCAGGGACATTGTGAGAGGTCATTGTCAGGTGGCAGTCAACCTTGCAGCCGCATGGGTGACTGCAGGTCTTGCCTGTGTCGCCGGCGGATGGCTGCTGGAGATGTGGAGCGGTCGGCGATGGAGCGCTGCCTGACTGCAATTACCGTGGCCTGGGATTCCCGTGATTGCCAGTGGGCATGGTGGGCATCCGCCTTTGGGGCTAAAAAATTGCCCTCTCGGACGTAGTCAACGACTTTTCCGTCAGTCTTTTCAGAGACTTCTGCTGCGCTCCAACCGACTTTCGTTCTGCGCTCTCCTTGAAACGGCCTCATGCGGCTCAGGACCATTGCCAACCAAGCATGGAGGAGCCACATGGTGGCCCTAAAAACAAGTTTCTGGGGGAGAAGGGGGGGGGGGGGGGGGGGGGGGGGGGGGGGGGGGGGACCGACGCTCACAGTCGGCCGCCAGTGCTGAATTCCAGTTCACACGGAACCGGAACCCAGTGAACAAGAGATGTCAGCCCCCATCCATGCGAGACTACTCCCCACGATGCCTTGTCCTTGAAGCCTTCTGTCAATAGGACCTTAATCTTGAAGATCGACTTGATTCGTGTCATATATATACATATATATCTTACGGAATCAAGTCGATCGACCGTAATGATTCGTGTCATATATATATATATATATATATATATATATATATATATATATCTGTACAATTCGTAGCCACTGGCAATGCTTGGGTTATTGAACAGCAGAGCTGACCTCTCACACTGTTCCATATCTTTTGACCTCCCTTGCATCCTTGAATGGATCCTCAAGCATAGGCTCAAAGATTGTCCCCCGCATCTTATACTGTGTGCATAATGTTTTTAGTTTTTCAGCAACTTTTTTCCTCTCCACACTTTCGTTTTGTTCCATTTACTACCCTTCGCTGGCTGCTTTGGGGGTGCTGTTGGATTCTTTTTTTAACCCTTGGTGCTGAGAATACCACAGAATTATGGACTGTGGTGTGTCTCTATTTGACGCCAAGAGCGCAAGCTGTGTCCCCCTGATAAGTCCCGATACCGCGGATGAAAAGCTTAGGAGCAGGCAATACTAATAGGTCTGCCTTCGAGAGGGATTCCGATGGTTCCCACAGAGAGTTAGTGAAAGGTTTCTCATATTTACGATATATTTTCCCCCCCCCCCCCCCCCATTTTTTTCATCTTCCATTTGTTTTTTTCTCAAAGTTCAAATCTTTGTCAAGTCATTATATAATGACTAAAGAATTGTTAGCCTGCACTTGTTTTCACCCACTAATTAATTGTTCATATATATATACATATACATATCATATTTACGATATATTCCCCCCCCCCCCATTTTCTTCATCTTCCATTTGTTTTTTTTCTCAAATTCAAATCTTTGTCAAGTCATTATATAATGACTAAAGAATTGTTCGCCTGCACTTATTATCACCCACTACTACTTAATTGTTCAGTGTTATCTATATATATATGTGTGTGTGTGTGTAAGACAAAGTGGGAGGAGGGTCGAACTTTTGTTTTAAGATAATACACTGACAAAACAAGGGTTGTTGTTGTTTTTACACCAGTCCATCTGTTAAAATAAAAGAAAAAAAATGAATACACATAATGAATAGGGAATAAAATTGCGCGATAAAACATAAACAGGAAAAATGAAAACGCTTATGCGCATACTAGTTCCATTTAAACACACACTATCAAACACTCGAAAATGTGCTCAACCGATAATCATGCATACAAAAAATATACTCAAGCACATTCATGCTTGTATACCTGTGATGCGTACATACCTGTGACATTCCTTAAATGTGACTAAAACGGTCAGAAGAAGGCTGACTATTTGTGAGAGTATTTTTCAGATATTTCTGAAACTGATTTTTATTCTTGATATTTTTCAGTCAGTTACTTGTAATATATTCCATAATTTGCAATAAAGTTAAACAAACTAGATTTATACATAAATATATCTTAGTCCAGACCATGAAAATGAACAATTATGTATGAGGTGGTTAGTCTTAAACACTTTTCTAATCATTTTTGGAGCATGCACTCTCAATGAAACATGAATGAGTTAAAATTTGTGGGACTGATATCCGACTGAATGACACGGGGAAACGACTGAAAGTAGCAGCAGGAGACAGCTCTCCAATTGGCTCTACCCAGGTAGGCAGCCCGTTGTGGAAACGAAAGCGTGCACTGTCCCCCCCCTTCCCCCCCCCCCCCCCCCCCCCCCCCCCCCCTTTTTTTTTTTTCCAGCAAAACTTGCTCTTTAACCAGGATAGGCACTATATAAGTACACTCAATGATAATAGTAATAATAATGAATACCAACAATGATAGTTCAGAAAAAGTACAATGCTTTGAAAATACTTTTAAAAGGGACAGACTAATAAAAAAAAATATTAAAGCTATGAACATGAGCTCCAGAGGAACAACAGGGTGGAGCAAATTTTATGAAAAGAAGAAATGATTTTTTTTTTTCTGAAAATTAAAACACAGTAAAGTAAAACTAAAATAATAACTCGTACTGGTGCCCTTGCAAAGAAGGAGGAGCTTTTGCTCTGAGTGATAATGAGAAATCTCTCGATATTTTATTGTTTTAAACTGAAAAGTTTTGGCGCACGTGCCAGATATTAAAAGTTGTTGTCGGTCTGACAACGTATCAGTTCGTGACACAAAAGTCACCCCTCTCTGTTACCACTGCAGAGGAAATCAAAGAACTGAATTCCATCAGAGGCATAGAATCAGGTGGTATAGCACCTCGTGTCCTGAAAGATCTGAGTGGGGAACTACTTTCCATTTCCAACGTTTTCTTTTTAGAACCTGTATGCATTCCTAGAGATTGGCAGTATGTTGAATTAACCGCAGTGTTTTGTTTTGTTTTTGTTTGTTTTTCTTCTTTCTTTTTTTTTTTTTTTTAAAACGGTTCTATTACAGAACAGGAAAACATTACAGATCATTTAGACTAACGTGTATGTTAGTCAATATTTTCGTGTATTTTGAGAGATGCAGCGGTGACACACATGACCACTAGCTCTCTATATTCTATCAGCATGGATTTAGACACAGAAAATCACTTGAATCCTAATAACTTGAGGTAACGGAAGACACGTAAAACGTTTTTAGATGAGGAAAATGCGGTTGAAGCTGTCAATCCTTTGACTCAGTCCATCTTGTAATATTACTGATTTTATCTGCGTGCAATATCAGCGGTCAAATATTAACCGATTAAGAACTTTTACCGCAGATACTGACGTCACAGAAGCTTGAATCTGGAACAGAGAATATCAGGTAGTTCGCAAATTATTCCACACGACACTAAGATGTATAGAAATGTTCACATAAAGGATAACATCCAAACAGACATTTCATGAATTACATAGCGGCCTAGTAAATGCAATTTATATATATTGTTTTTTTTTAATGTGTTCAGCACACTGGCCCAACCTTTGGCAATTTGATTCCAATATTGCCTACTTGAAACCGCAATACCGGCACAAATGATGATTCAAGCGATATACAGATTTTAAGAAGGACATTTGATAAACTATAATGCTTTGACCGACATACTGATATAATGTTATTGAGGGGAAAAAGTAAAAAACCCAGCCAACCCGGCTTTTGAACTGATAAAACCGATAAAAGGAGCTTTCTCTTATTCAAACAATGATAACATTTTGGGATCAGACATTAATCAGTGGTTAGCCTAAATATTGAAGGTATTGATATCACCTAGTAATACGGCACCCATATTTAGACGGGCAGTCTAATGCAGCTGGAAAGCAAATCCGAAGAGCAATCGAGCTGCCTAAATGCAAGCGTTTCTAATTCACACTCACACAGATACAGAGGATCCTCACACAGACACAGCATTGTTAGCGGGCTTACGACATTACTTTGGCGAGATAGTCACTCTTGCCCAACTACAGTAAGAAATGTTAACAGTAAAAAGGTCCGTATAAAACATTCACATACAATTTCATACAAAACAAATCTGGAATTCACTTTCTATGTAAAACATTTACAATCTAGCTTGAGGAGGGGAAATCATACAAAAATGAACGCGTCTGCAATTCACTCTCCGTGTAAAGCATTCACGAAGCAGCTTAAGGGAAAAATTCACACAGAAATTAACACATCTGCAATTCACTTTCTTTGAGGATAGAAAGTGTACACAAAACTAAAAATTCTTTTTTTGATCTTCTAGATGAAGATATCACATCAATGCTTTTTTTTTTAACTGAATAAGTCAGCGTAACTCGATTAAGTCGGCGCATTCAATGCATTCATTACACCGAAAAATGAAGGAAATCACTGTAACAAAGATGGGATGTACAAAGGCCAGAGAGCCTATGGCGGTTTCGAGCTCCTTCAGCAGCTACTGGTACTGATACTGCTACTATTACTGCTGCTGCTGCTGCTGTTGTTACTGCTGCTGCTGTTGCTGCTGTAAAAAGTCCAGCGCTAAGAAATGCTCTGCCAGCCGACGTTTTGAAGGCTACAGGAAACTGTCCAGAAATGCCGAAGCAGAGTCAAGTCACCAAAAATACAATTAGTATGTACGTCAGAAGCCCAGGCTGCACACAAAGACTGAGACTGGATGACGTGGATCCACAAAAAGTAGCCCTTAAAACGACCTTAGAAATGGAAATGCAGGCACCAAGACTGCACAGGAACACTCCTCAAACTAAATTAACTTCTCTGCGAAGAGTACCTACAGAACCTCAACTTGTCATTCAAACTGTCCTACTCCAACTTAATCTGTCCTAATCCAAACTCCCATACACTGACCAGTCTCTTCTCATTCAAACTGTCTTACACTTGTCCAGTCTCTTCTCATTCCAACTGTCTTGCACTTGCCCAGTCTATCCTGATTCAATAGGCGTTACACTGATCCAGTCTGTCCTAACCCAAACTGACTTACACTGTCTTAACTTGTCCTCATTTAAACTATCTTAAATTGAAGCGTCTGTCTTCATTCAAACGACTTTACACCGACTCCAACTGTCTCATCCAGACTGCCATATACTGACCCAAATTTCTCCCTGGCCAAAGTGCCTGATATTGGCCTGATCTGCCGCCTCTACTTAAGCACATTTCACAATCTTGCACTGACCCAATCTCTCATAAAAACAACATTAAAATAGCCATTCCTGTGATCACCCTAACTGCGAAATACCAACATAGTTTATCCTCTTTTAGACTACTTTACATTTCCTCACGACACTGCCATATACTGACCCGTCTGCCCTCTCCAAAACTGCCTTACATTGATCTAATCAGTCTTATACTGACTAGTATGGATAGGCACAAAGCGGGCTTTCTTGTAAAAAAAAAATAAAAAAACATCAGCTGACCTTTTCAGGATGTTGTTCCCACTTCGATTCACTAAACACTTGAATGGAGACACTCTGTTTTTCTTACCTCAGTCATGTCAATACTGGAGGGGAGGGACTTGGTCTCGGTGCCTCGATTCTGTCGACTCTGAATTGAAAGTGCTCTGTTGTTCTGCCTCAGTCTGTCAACACAGGAGGAGAAATACGTCTGCAATAGTGTGGAAATACGGTGTTTTTCTTCCTACCTTGTGGCTGTAGTGGAGTGGAAGTCAGCTTTTTCTTGCCTTCTTTCTAGAGTAATTCGGAAGTAAGCTTTTTCCTTTCTGTAGTGGAACGGGAAGTACACTTTTTCAGCCCTCTGTCTGAAGTAGAATGGAAGTACACTTTTTTTTTTTTTTTTTTTTTTTTTTTTTTTTCCTTTTTTTTTTTTTCCAACTTTATGCTAGGGTCCGGAAGAACGCAAATTTGTTCCTTCTGTCTTCTCTGGTCGGCATTATACTCTCTCTCTCTCTCTCTCTCTCTCTCTCTCTCTCTCTCTCTCTCTCTCTCTCTCTCTCTCTCTCTCTTTTTCAATGGAGCGGAAGAAAGCTCTTTTCTGCTGAGAACGGAGAATACTCTCCTACCCCCCTTACCCCCCCCCCCCCCCCCCCCCCCCCCCCCACCACCACCCCATCCCCCCTTCTCCCTCACCCATCCTGTTATTGTCTGCAATTGATCGGAGTAGGCTTTCGCTCTACCTTCTTTCCTGCAGTGGACTAGGAACAAGCTCTCTCTCTCTCTCTCTCTCTCTCTCTCTCTCTCTCTCTCTCTCTCTCTCTCTCTCTCTCTCTCTCTCTCTCTGTGTGTCTGTGTGTGTGTGTGTGTGTGTGTGTGTGTGTGTGTGTGTGTGTGTGTGTGTGTGCAGTTAACTGGATTTATGCTTTTTGTTCTGCCTTCTTTGTACTTCAGACTGGCAGTACTTAGGCTATTGTTTGGTTCACTTTTTTGTTTTTTTGTTGTTTTTTTTTTTCCTTCTCGATGCAGTGAAGTAGAGCTACAGTTTGTTTCTGATTTTTTTTTTTCTGCAATGAAATGAAAGTACGCCTTTTCACATCGAGTGGTTCTTCTGCCTTCTTCCTCCTGTGTATCAGGTAGGAGTGCTGGAATGGAAGTACCCTGTTTTGTGTTCGTGTGTTTGGTTTTTTTTGATTTGTTTTTCCTGACTTCTCTCTACAGAAGAGTAGAGGTAGGCCTACACTCTATTTTTGCTTTCTTTCTGCAGAGAAGTGGAAGTTTGTAGTTTTTTTTTTTGTTCTTTTTTTTCTGCGGTGGAGTGAAAAAACACTTTTTTTCTGTCTTATATCTGCAGAGAAGGGAAGATACGCTATATTCTTTTTTTTTTTTTTCTGCCGTTTTTTCTGCTGTGGTGTAGAAGTACTTTCTAAGACGGGAGAGGGGGGTGGGGTGTTTCCTGCCCTCTCACTCTGAATAGGAGTATATGTACACTTTCTTTTCTGCTTTCTTTTTTCACAGTGGAATGGTACGTGTGTGTGTGTGTGTGTGTGTGTGTGTGTGTGTGTGTGTGTGTTTTACCCTGCAAGGGAATGGAGGTATACTTTTATTTTTCTGCCTACCGTCTGCAGAGCAGTGGAGGTACAGTCCCCCCCCCCCCCCCCCCCCCCCCCCCCACTCCCCATTCCTTGTTACTGCAATGGAGTGGAGGTATGCAGGTATGTGTGGTGTGCGCGCGCGTGTGTGCGTTCGTGCGTATGTTCTACAATGGACTGAAGGCGAACAGTTCTTCCCTTTTCTTCCTGTAGTGGAGTGGAGTGAAAGTACACGTTTCCTGCAGTGGAAACTACGCTAGTCTTTCCTCGTCTCCTTTCTACAATGAAGGGGCTGGATTGCAGCCTATGGCCATCACCACGGTCCAAAGTCTGCTAAGAGAAGGTAACCCAGGCACACGACGTGCACTTGCACTGACAAAGGAAAGAAAAAGTAAACGGGTCCTCTAAAGAATCAGGGGGGGGGGGGGGGGGGGGGGGGGGGGGGGGGGGAAAGGAGGTGAAGTGGGGTGAGGCACACTACTGGCGGCGTTGTTGGGATTCCCATCCTGCTGGAGAGGAGTGACAATTTCATGAATGTGCCGCTGGTTTTAGTCAAGAGAATATAGACTTCGGGCACATTGTATTGTAAACCTTTCATGATGTCATAGCAGATTTCTCTGTACAATTTACGCCGTTGCATCCAAAGCTGAACTTGTCGCAATATTCTAGAGCCATCTCTCTCTCTCTCTCTCTCTCTCTCTCTCTCTCTCTCTCTCTCCGGTCTTTTGGCCGATCTGGGGGAAGGAATATTGGGGGTTAACATGACGTTAACCCGGTCACAGGATGTGAAGTGACCTTGTCACATATGACATTTACCGATGTCTCTTGTGGGCTTGTGTCGCATGCATTGTTTGGCTTTCAGAGATCTGACATAGCGATATTTTCCGAACACCAACTGGCACATCACATATATAGCACTGCGGGCGTTTAAACGCATTTTTGTGTCCGGTTTTTTGTTTTTTGGTTTTTTTTTTTTTTTTAAAAATCATTTTCAAATATGTAATAGCAGTCCTCAACCTAGAAAATGACATATTTGGTTTCGTTGTTATAATGATTGGCAAAAGAAACGTTTACATATATATGTCGCTTGCTTGAGCGAGCGCGCAGGTGCGCGGTGTGTGTGTGTGTGTGTGTGTGTGTGTGTGTGTGTGTGTTTGTTTTTGTGTGTGTTTGTGTTTGTGTGTGTGTGTGGATTTACCTTTGATTTGATCGCCGCGGGAGGAAGGAATGTGTGTGGGTGTGTGCGTGCAAGCGTGCGTTCATGCGTGCGTACATATGTGCGTGCATGCCTGCGTGCGCGCGCGCGCGTGTGTGTGTGTGTGTGTGTGTGTGTGTGTGTGTGTGTGTGTGTGTGTGAGAGAGAGAGAGAGTATGTATGCATGTGTGCGCACTCGCTCGGGCGCACTTTTTGCAGTGTTTGTGCCGACGTACTTAAACTACATCCTCACGATATTACTATAAAATTTTAATCAATGTGTTGACAAAGTGTTTGACCTGTAACTTTGATTTGCCTCGTGACAACCAAAATAAATCGAGGTCAGATAAGTAATCATGGATTTATGCGTCAGCGACAAGAAGACAAGAGTGACACCTTAACACAAACAGATGGTGTGTGTGTGTGTGTGTGTGTGTGTGTGTGTGTGTGTGTGTGTGTGTGTGACAAGGAGACAAGAGTGACACCTTAACACAAACAGATGGTGATGGTGTGTGTGTGTGTGTGTGTGTAACTGTGGGAGTGTATGTGTTTAACTGTGGGAGTGTGCATTGTGTGTGTGTGTGTGTGTGTGTGTGTGTGTGTGTGTGTGTGTGTGCAAGTGCGTGCGTGCGTGCGTGCGTGAGCGCGCGTGCGCGCAAGCATAGGTATATGTTTTTGTGTGTATTTGTGTGCCTGCGTGCGTGCGCGCGTGTGTAAGTCGAACTAGCAAATATATGAATCAGTTTGTCATTAAAACAATACAAGATCAGTTATTGTCGCACCGTAAATTAAACTGAACAAGACACCCCACGCCCCCTCCCCCGGGCCCCGCCCCCCTGCCCCCCCCCCCCCCCCCCCCTCCCCCCCCCCTTGACCCATAGAAAAATACTCTGATGCAATCCCTGGTCAAACTGAAACTGTGCAGATAGGGGTAGATAATTATGTTGTTGTTGTAATCTTAGTTGTTGTTGTTCTTTGCAGATTTCGTTGTTGTTGTTGTTGTTGTTGTTTTGTCAATTTCCGTCACGTGCTGGAAAGCAGACATTTGTGTCCGTGCTGTCCATCATGACGCTATTTTTCTTTTCCTTTTTTTTTTTTTTTTTTTTTTTTTAAACTTGTAAGACATAATGAGTCAGACCACGAACACTATGGGCCTACTAATATGCGAAGGAAGGTTCCTGTCTCTCATCATTGTTTCGGCAGAACTGTGTGACAACTTACTTCTTGTTCTGTGTTCCCTCTGAGAGGCCAAGAAGCCGTTTGAACTATTTGTCATGAATGCCTCGATATAGTGTTCCTTTTTTTTTTTTTTTTCTTTTTTTTTTTTTTTTACTATGTTATATATTGATATTTGGTGTCTTATCATTTCATATTATATCATATCCGCATCACGGTTCTTCCGACGTGCTTTAAACGTTTTCATTTTCTATATCGTCACACACACACACACACACACACACACACACACACACACACATGACCTTAAAATACTCTAGGACTATGACCTTGTTAGCTTCTCATTGCAAAAAGGTGTTTGAGAAGCGGTGTTTCAAGAATTAAATGCTACCTGCATTAACGACCAATACCCGATTGTTGTGTTTATTCCATATTCCATACATTTAGCCCATCGTTCTGCAAGAAACGATTTTATAT
>JADBJO010000045.1:330000-332500 GCA_016801955.1 Conus betulinus | reverse complement strand
TTCTACCAGAGGTCATCAAACTGATCAGTTGTAAGTGAATCAAGAAAGACAACAGGGGTAAACCAGAGAGAGTGAACGTTTATCTCACCTACTCTGAACCTGTCTAAGATTCACTGATCACTCAGAAGAAGGTAGGTTGAAACTGTTTCTAAATTTTGAGACTATACATTGATTGTATGTATGCCATGTGGTTTAACAGTACAAATGTATGCCAATATCTGGTGACATCAAGCAAGATGATGAATGAGTATTCTATTGTTAGTTTGTTTTGCCACAACTTGGTAAAAACTATTAAGATGCTTGGTTAAGATTCTTTGTAAACAATCTGGTTAAGATTCTTCGATAACAATCTGACTTTTGCCAGTGTTCACTACTATCTGTTAAGGTGTAATCGACTGATACATTCTGATCAGAAAAGCAGTATGCCTGTACTAGGTGAAAACTGTAAGTTGAAGTGGATTTATGAATACTGTTGGGTGTCAGTATGCCTTGAAGTGTGTGACTGTAAGTCCACACCAGTCGTGTACTTGGGCTAGGTGTATTCCAAGTACTGCAATTCAATTCACAAGAAAAATTGAAAATTTATCTCATTAAAATTGTTTAGCATTGTATTACTGTCTCCTACCCTTTGTTACACTCCACTCAAAATCTGAACAAAAGTGGAGATTGATAATTACGGCAGATGTATTTCATGCTGGTCTAATCCTTCGTTGGCTGAGAACTCACATATTTACTGAAAGCCAGAGGGCAAGTGTGAGACTTCGACATGCCAGACTCTCAGCTGCTTAAGTACAGACCAGGTTCTGTTTGTTTTAGAAACCTGGGTTCCTATCTACCCTGGGCATGCATGGTAGTGGACAAACACCGCAGCCCAGCACTGATCAGCAGGTCTACCTAGAAGTGGATCAGTCACCAACGACTAGAGAGAGATCAACTATCCTCTCCAGCATCAGATAAGTATTGATATTCCAAGTGGACTCCAACTCAACTCATTCAGAACTTTCCCTCTCTTAATGATGAAACAGTGGGAACCAAAACTCAGCCTGAACTGACTTAGTGAAATTGATTTGAATATTTCACCCTTGTATAAGCAAAGTTGACGTGTGAAAGTGCGCTTAACTTGTGCCAGTTCTTTGTTCTTCATTCAGTATTGAATGTTTGAATTTCACTCTAATTCTGCCTCTCGGAGCTACAGGTACTTTTAAGTGTACAAGCCTAAGGAACATTATTCGTTATCCACTCTTGAATACTTTCAACAGTCCTGAGAAAAAATGAAAATTTCTTTCGATGACTAGTACTGGAAAGTTGCTCCTTCCATAACTAGTAAGAGAGAAGGTGGAGGTGAAATTTTAATATAACTCTATCAAAGAAAGTATTCCAAGTCCTTCCCCTAGAGGACACACTGACCCACCCCTAATTCTTGTCACAATGCCACAGTTAGCATTTTGTGCTAAAACACTACATAATCCATGTAAGCATTTTGAGGCCTGC
Organism: Conus betulinus; assembly: GCA_016801955.1. Lineage (NCBI taxonomy): Eukaryota > Metazoa > Mollusca > Gastropoda > Neogastropoda > Conidae > Conus > Conus betulinus. The sequence goes on along the minus strand of JADBJO010000045.1, from coordinate 331,009 downwards.
ATAAGTTTGAGCCAGTATTTAATGTTAAACTGATTATTGATCAGAAGAACAACTCTCTACCAATTGTTTCCCTTGTTTGTGAGGATTCTCACCGATGAAATCAATTTCTTCGAGTACTTGACCTTCCCCTTAGTTGACGTCTCATTTCAGGCCTTTCCACGCACCCGTGACTTTATCTTTGCGTCAGCTGGAAGCTCCCAAATAGTCCCATTCCTTTGATTTTAATCTATCTGCTTGGAACCACCTGGCTTGTACCTTGATGGGCATATGAAAGAATTTGAGGAGAATCAACTTTCAGACACAATAAAAATTCTCAACGCAATCTAATTGTTCCAGTCTACAAATACTCGACTCCTTAAACAAGGTCTTGGCGCATTAATTTTTGGTGTGCAGCCTGTGAACTTTGACCACCACTGTTCATTCTCTATTACCTACAGAACTCGCCACAAGTACTACTTCCTCTTTCCTCTCCGTTCTGTCTCGACGGTGAGCGATTCTTACTAAATCCCTCTTCCGATTCCTGAATCCTGTTGCTTTATATTTAGTTCATTCACTGTTGACTGCTGCCATTTCTTACCGCACACGGCAGTTTGATTGTTTCAGTTCTAACTCGCCAAGAAAATAAACAGCAAGAAAACAGCAGCAACTGACAACCGAAGTAGAAAAAGATGGACTGAAGGAAACGAGAGAGAGAGAGAGAGAGAGAGAGAGAGAGAGAGAGAGAGAGAGAGAGAGAGAGAGAATCTTTATTCCCGAGGGTAACACATAAGCAAGAAGACTTTTCTTCTTTCATCTCGCCCTTGTCCCTTCAGGGACTAAGGATACTAACGTAGAACACTTTTACACAATATAAAACTTATTAGAGGCTAACAAGAACAGCGGTGGTTCATGTTAGCATTTAAGAGAGAGAGAGAGAGAGAGAGAGAGAGAGAGAGAGAGAGAGAGAGTGTAGAGAGATTCCTACGTGGAAAGAGGATATAAAAAAATTCCTACGTGGAAAGAGGATCAA
>JADBJO010000045.1:322500-325000 GCA_016801955.1 Conus betulinus | reverse complement strand
AGTCATGTAGGGTACATTTTCTCTATCTGATAGTCATGAGTGGAGCATTTTTATCTGCCGACTGTCATGTAGGGAGCATTTTCTCCTGCTGACAGTCATCCAGGGAGCATTTTATCTTGCTACTGCCTTCTAGAGGGCATTTCTCCAGCTGACACTCATCTGGAGAGCATTTTCTCTCGTTGATATCCACCTAGGGAGCATTTTTCTCCAGCTGGCAGTCATCTGGGGAGCATTTTCTACAGCTGGCAGTCATCTGGGGAGCAATTTTCCAGCTGGCTGTCATCGGGGGAGCATTTTCTACAGCTGGCAGTCATCGGGGGAGCATTTTCTCCAGCTGACAGTCATCTGGGGAGCATTTTCTAAGCTGGCAGTCATCTGGGGAGCATTTTCTTCACAGCTGACAGTCATCTGGGGAGCATTTTCTCTCGTTGATATCCACCTGGGGAGCATTTTTCTCCAGCTGGCAGTCATCTGGGGAGCATTTTCTACAGCTGGCAGTCATCTGGGGAGCATTTTCTACAGCTGGCAGTCATCTAGGGAGCATTTTCTCTAGCTGGCAGTCATCTAGGGAGCATTTTCTCCAGCTGACGGTAACCAGGGAGTATTTACTCCAGCTGACAGCTATCCGGGGTGTATTGTTTGGAGCATCTTTGTATCTGTTCAGTCTGTTTGAGTCTCAGGTACCACACTAAACTCTTCTGTCCCAACACAACATGCTGCATAGGACTGACAGTCTCCAAACATGGTGTTACAACGGGTTGGACGCTTCGACTGGCTTTTGCTGCTGCTGTTTTGTGTCTTTGTTGTTGTTATTGTTTGTTTTTGTTTGTATGATGGGGGAGATGTTCTTGTTGTTTGCCAAATGTATTTAAAAGAAGCGAAATTAAATCCTACTCCCTACCCCCCCCCCCCCCCCCCCCCTCCCACTGCCCCCTCCTATCCCGTGCACATATTGCCCTATCTCTGCAAAACACCTACAATTAATATAAAAACACAAAAGCCAACAACAGCCAACCAACCATTCAAACAAACAAAAGTCTCTGACTATGAGGCTACTTTGAAAATATGAAAGAAATAGGGTATGATTTGTACGTGTGTGTATGTGTGTGTGTGTGTGTGTGTGTGTGTGTGTAGTTACGAAGTTAAGATCAAACAGATCATTGGGGGGGGGGGGGGGGGGGGGGGGGGGGGGGGGGGGGGGGACAGAGCATACATAAAAAAAACAAGTCGCAAGTCCCACATGACAGACTTACCGTAACAGATCCTCACCATTGTTTGTTGTGTGTGTGTGTGCGTGTGTGTGTGTGTGTGTGTGTGTGTGTGTGTGTGTGTGTGTGTGTGTGTGTGTGTGTGTTCAATGACATTTATGTGTGTGTGTGTGTGTGTGTGTGTGTGTGTGTGTGTGTGTGTGTGTGTGTGTGTGTGTGTGTGTTTTCAATGACATTTATGCGTTGACTTCAGTCTTCTAATCTCACTTATTTCTTGACTGATCAGTATGGATATTCATTTACTGATCTTTTAGGTCAGGATTTTGTCTGGTCACTCTTTTATGAATTTTGATTGTTTTTTTTATCGAACCTACTTGAACAAATTGTCAATTCAAAGACACATTTCCACATCAGTTTAGTACTTTCAAAAGCGAATAAATAGGGGGCCTACCCTTTTATCTTGGATTTGGAATTATTTTCAGTTTAATATCCGTTTTTGTTTTTCTTCATATTCACCTTTTAAAAGTTAGATGTTTATACATTTCTTCAAATTCTTCCTTCCAACTTGGTTCTGTGGCCATGGGTTTACAAATGTTGTGGTGTGTGTGAGTAGGTGTGTGTTTGCACGCATTTATGTAAACATGCATGCGTTTCCATATACATGTTTTTTTGCAGTGAACTTGAATGCAGGAGTAAATATGTGCGTGTTTGTGTATCTCTCAGTGTGTTTGTATGCGTGTGCATGCGTGTGTGAGCGCGCGCGCGCGCGCGTGTGTGTGCGCGCGCGTACGTGCGCCCACACGTACAACGTATGGTTAGCTAGAAATAAAATGGTGTGTGTGTGTGTGTGAGTATGTGGTGGATGTGCGCGCGCACGCGCGTGCGCGAAAGGCCATGAACAGATGACTATGACGCAAGCCTATGCCAGCGTGCACTTCCCAAACTACATGAAATGAAAAGAGAGCGAGCGATGACCGTCCCCATACTACCCTTCACCCAACTAGCGGAACACGAGTTTGCGGCCGTCCCTGCCAGTGGCGGCCAGCCAGGCCCTGAACTGGTCATCACAAGTGGCCTTGGCCCGGCTGCACACGTCGTAACACATGTCCTGCTCGTTGCAGCGTCGCTCGATAGCCGGCAGGTGCGTGGTGTCCAACTGCACAGCTCGTGCACCCCAGGTCACTGGAACGACTCGCCAAAGGTCATAGTGAACCCAGTGCACCCAGACAGTACTTCGCACCGGTCGCAGAGGTCACAGAATTTGGCAAATCAGGTGTATTTGAAAATGTGCT
>JADBJO010000045.1:300000-317500 GCA_016801955.1 Conus betulinus | reverse complement strand
TGAGGAAAAAATTGGGTGGACACCTATATGTGTGTGTGTGTGTGTGTGTGTGTGTGTGTAGACGAACTGGGAATACAGATTCAGGATAACCATTCTGGGTATAAGGCGAATCGGGGAGAGGCAAATCGGGATAACTCCATTTAGCTTTCGCCAGTCATTCAGAATAATGTTTTATGTCCTTCAAGTGCCCTGCCAATCATTTGAAATGGAAAACTGGGTCAGGTTTTCGTCCTGATATGCCGGTTAGAGTCCGTACTCCTCGTCTGACCCTGGGAGGCGTCGTTGCTAGCTAGGTTCACTGAAATCTGTTTTTCTTGCTTTCTGTTTGGTGTTAGCTCGACTTTCCACAAGGCGTTCAACTCAATGCTGCCTTGTTCTCAGTGTGTTGCTGGATTTGTTGCTGGCTGGCTTTAGGTTGATTGGGAATATACTTCCGGTTCCGAATGGTTTGGTCGGCAGGGGGTGGAGGGTGGTGCAGAAGGGATGGGGCGGGGGTGCGTTGCTGTGTGGGAATAAGGCCTATTCTTCCTCCTGTTCCTTCAGAAAATGAGCAGCTAGACCAGCGCTTGTGTGCTCGTCTTTCTCTTCAATGTTGAAGACATTGGATGTATTCACGTGTCTGTCTATTATGCATCCCCTGATTGTAGTCTGCCTGCCCCATTCAGCTTTTTTTGTTGTTTCGTTTTTTTTTTTTTTTGTTTTTTTTTCCCTCAGGCAGTCACCAGACTTGGGATCATTGTTTTGTGTAACCTTTTTCAACAGAGTGTAAAACGGGGATATTTTTGGTCGTGCATCGCAGCATGTGAATGTACCCATCTGTTGTGAATTCTTGTCACTTCAGCGCTCTGGGCTTGCCTTTTAACCAATTACACATTCCCCGCACGGTAATTTGTGTTACAGTTGATGAATTCCCCCCTTCACTCCCTCTCTCAATCTTTGTGTCACCAGGTTCATCAACATCTCCCGGTTTCGCATGGATCCCTTAATTGACCAGGATTCAAGTCATCACAGTCTTGGACACCCCACCCAACCCCCAACCCAACCTCCAATGTTTCCGCTTTCCAGCGGACTGAATTCAGGGGTTCATGTGGCTTGGGTTTTGTATGTGTGTGTGTGTGTGTGTGTGTGTGTGACGGGAGACGAGCTGTCATTCTCTCTCGTCGGCTTGACACTAATCTCAGAGTCCCTGTGTCATAAACATCTGAAATACATCCGGATCTAATGCCTCTTACCTCCCTCTGACACCCCCCCCCCTCCCTCTGTCTCCTGCCAGACTTTACTTTTAATCCTTATTTTCTGTTGTCCTTATGAGTCTTCATTAACCCATTGTTTTGAAGCAGTGAGAGTACAGTCTGTAATTAATCAGGAAGTTTTTGCGGGGGGGGGGGGGGGGGGGGGGGGGGGGGGGGTTAAAAAGGGAAATGATTCTTAAAACATTTCTTGCTAACATTATTAATGTGGTTTAAGTGTGAATAAACAAAATCCTTTTTAGATAAACCTTCAGCACAGTCTGTTCTCTCTTAGGAGCTCCAGCATTATCCAACACATCAGGAGTTTATCATTCTGCAACGGGAGCAGTCAAAGGTCAGTGTTCTGACGTCAGTCTGCCTGCTGTGCATGACTTGGAGGTCACACTGAATGGTCCATGGCCAGTTCAGGTTTTGCCATCCTCATTGTCTTGTTCATACGGGTGTCCGCCAAAGTAGCAGTTTGTCAGACATGAGTGGGTAAGAAGCATGACATAGTACGGTCATTTCAGGTCCATTTTGCATATGATGAAGGGTGTGCGAGTTTGACCGGACAACTTCCTGACTTCCTCGTTGACGATGAAGTCACTCAACTTTGTGCCCAGGATCTTTCTAGGGCAGCTGGAGTCAAAGGCATCAAGCTTGTTCTCTCTCAGGCAGCTTTCATGTGCCATGGTTTACAGCTGTTGACCGTACAATAGAGTTGGCAGGTTTCAGGTGTTATGGATTACAGCTGTTGACTCTACAATAGAGTTGGCAGGTTTCAGGTGTTATGGTTTACAGCTGTTGACTCTACAATAGAGTTGGCAGGTTTCAGGTGGTATGGTTTACAGCTGTTAACTCAACGACAGAGTTGGCAGGTTTCAGGTGTTATTGTTTACAGCTTAGACTCTACAATAGAGTTGGCAGCTTTCAGGTGTTATAGTTACAGCTGTTGGCTCTACAAAAGAGTTGGCAGGTTTCAGGTGTTATGGTTTACAGCAGTTGGCTCTACAGTAGAGTTGGCAGCTTTCAGGTGTTATGGTTTACAGCTTAGACTCTACAATAGAGTTGGCAGGTTTCAGGTGTTATGGTTTACAGCTGTTGGCTCTACAAGAGTTGGCAGCTTTCATGTGTTACGGTTTACAGCTGTTGACTCTACAATAGAGTTGGCAGCTTTCAGGTGTTATGGTTTACAGCTGTTGACTCTACAATAGAGTTGGCAGCTTTCATGTGTTATGGTTTACAGCTTAGACTCTACAATAGAGTTGGCAGCTTTCAGGTGTTATGGTTTACAGCTTAGACTCTACAATAGAGTTGGCAGCTTTCAGGTGGTATGGTTTACAGCAGTTGGCTCTACAATAGAGTTGGCAGGTTTCAGGTGTTATGGTTTACAGCAGTTGGCCCTACAATAGAGTGGCAGGTTTCAGGTGTTATGGTTTACAGCTTAGACTCTACAATAGAGTTGGCAGGTTTCATGTGTTATGGTTTACAGCTGTTGGCTCTACAATAGAGTTGGCAGCTTTCATGTGTTATGGTTTACAGCTTAGACTCTACAATAGAGTTGGCAGCTTTCAGGTGGTATGGTTTACAGCAGTTGGCTCTACAATAGAGTTGGCATCTTTCAAGTGCCATCGTTTACAGCAGTTGATCTTTCACTACAGTTGGCAGCTTTTAGGTGCCATGGCTCCTAGCAATTGATTTTACAATACAGTTAAGAATCGCCTCACATAGAAATGAATTGTCGTTAGAAGATTAGCAAGTATGGATGAGGGGATCAAGCCCCCATCAACACAGGTCACAATCACAAGGCCTTTTAAGTGTTTGGCTCTATCTCCTCTCCCTCCCTCCTTCTCTCCCTCTCTGCACACACACACACACACACACACACACACACACACACACACACACACACACACACACACACACACACACACACACACACACACACACACACAAACACGCGCACACACACACACACACACCAATCATGTTTGCTTGTGTTTAATTCATGAATAAAATCAGCAAACACAAAAAATATTTTCAGCCCATGTTAAAAGAAAGCAGCTTGAATGGTGCACCATTGCTAAACAAAGAAGCCAAACTAAACCAAATGAAATAATGCAAATGCTGACAATATAAAACATGCTGCATGCTTGTCAGTTTTTCCATTTCCAGTATGTACCTGTTTGTTCAGAGATGGCAAAACCCCCCATTATACTCACAAAAATACAAACACACAAAAATGCATGTTTAACTTGCATGTACATTCATAACAAAAAAAGGATACAATCTTAGAGTTGAGCGTATTCACACACACACACACACACACACACACACACACACACACAAACCCCCATTATACTCACAAAAATACAAACGCACAAAAATGCAATGTTTAACTTGCATGTACATTCATAACAAAAAAGGATACAATCTTAGAGTTGAGCGTATTAACACACACACACACACACACACACACACACACACACACACACACACACAGAAAGAGTAAGAGGATGGCAAAAAGACTGAGGGGGCGGGGGAGGGGGGAGAGAAATAGAGAGGGGGAGGGAGGGAGGGGGGGAGAGACAAAGAGAGAGAGACAGAGTGAGAGAGAGGGGGGGCAGAGAATATACACACACACACACACACACAGACACACGTGCACGCATGCACAACATACACACAAGCATACATACACACACATGTGCAGGAACACAGATCAGAGGAAAAAAATACAAGATGAGATCCAGTCAAAGAAACGCTACCCAACACTTAAACCAATCCTTCCCCAAGTAAAACTACCCCTTCCTCTCAGAATCATTCAATGTAGATATCACAGATGTGGAGGAGTGCAGGACTCAGCCTCTGCCCACAGTGTGTTACAACTCCTCGTAGGACGCTTTGGAGGGACAAAGGCAGGCGGCTTTCTGCGACTCTTTGTACGGCTTGCAGCCCAGAGCCATTGTGGCAGCATACATCAGGTCAGCCGACGACTGACAACCTGCGGTGAGACAGAGAGACATCACTGGTCATTGACTGACAACCTGCAGTAAGACAGAGACAACACTGAGTCAGTGACTGACAGCCTGCAGTAAGACAGAGACAACACTGGGTCAGTGACTGACAACCTGCAGTAAGACAGAGACAACACTGGGTCAGTTTTGTAACAGCTTGCAGTAAGAGACAACACTGGGTCAGTTCTGTAGCAACCTGCAGTATGACAAAGACAACACTGAGTCAGTGACTGACAGTCTGCAGTAAGACAGAGACAACACTGGGTCAGTGACTGACAGACTGCAGTAAGACAGAGACAACACTGGGTCAGTGATTGACAACCTGCTGTAAGACAAAGACAACACTGGGTCAGTGACTGACAACCTGGTGTAAGACAAAGACAACACTGGGTCAGTGACTGACAACCTGATGTAAGACACAGAGACAACACTGGGTCAGTGACTGACAATTTGCAGTAAGACAGAGAAAACACTGGGTCAGTGACTGACAACCTGCAGTAAGACAGAGACACTACTGGGTCAGTTTTGTGACAGACTGCAGTAAGACAGAGACAACACTGGTCAGTGACTGACAGCCTGCACTAAAACAGAGACAACACTGGGTCAGTGACTGACACAGCCTGCAGTAAGACAGAGACAGCACTGGGTCAGTGACTGACAGCCTGCAGTAAGACAGAGACAACACTGGGTCAGTTCTGTGACAGCCTGCAGTAAGACAGAGACAACACTGGGTCAGTGACTGACAGCCTGCAGTATGACAGAGACAACACTGGGTCAGTGACTGACAACATGCAGTAAGATAGAGAGAGACAACACTGGGTCAGTTCTGTGACAGCCTACAGTAAGACAGAGACATCACTGGGTCAGTGACTGTCAGCCTGCAGTAAGACAGAGACAACACTGGGTCAGTGACTGACAACCTACAGTAAGACAACCTACAGTAAGATAGAGACAACACACTGGGTCAGTGACTGACAGACTGCAGTAAGACAGAGACAACACTGGGTCAGTGACTGACAGTCTGCAGTAAGACAGAGACAACACTGGGTCAGTGACTGACAGTCTGCAGTAACAGACAGAGACAACACTGGGTCAGTGACTGGCAGCTTGCAGTAAGACAGAGACAACACTGGGTCAGTGACTGACAGCCTGCAGTAAGACAGAGACAACACTGGGTCAGTTCTGTGACAGTCTGCAGTAAGAGAGAGACAACACTGGGTCAGTTCTGTGACAGTCTGCAGTAAGACAGAGACAACACTGGGTCAGTGACTGACAGCCTGCAGTAAGACAGAGACAACAGTAGGTCAGTGACTGACAGTCTGAAGTAAGTAACACAGAGACAACACACTGGGTCAGTGACTGGCAGCCTGCAGTAAGACAGAGACAACACTGGGTCAGTGACTGACAGCCTGCAATAAGACAGAGACAACACTGGGTCAGTTCTGTGACAGTCTTCAGTAAGAGAGAGAGAACACTGGGTCAGTTCTGTGACAGCCTGCAGTAAGAAAGAGAGACAACACTGGGTCAGTGACTGACAGCCTGCAGTAAGACAGAGACAACACTGGGTCAGTGACTGACAGCCTGCAGTAAGACAGAGACAACACTGGGTCAGTTCTGTGACAGCCTGCAGAAAGAAAAGAAGAGCCTTTAGTGGGTCAGTGCCATGACAATGAGGATCATCTTTCATGCTGACACGGCCTAAGATGTCTAGCTCCTACCAACATTCAGTTACCATGTTCATCAAGACTATCATGTCAAAAACAAAAAGAAAGTAAAAGATGAAAGAACGAAAAAATTATTGTACGATGCACCCGATTTTAAATCTACCTAGGAAACCTTACATACAGTATCTCCCACAAATTTAAGGGGGACAACAAAGAAACACACACACACACACACGCACACTCACACACACACACACACACACACACACACACACATATGGAGAGATATATATCTATATGTGTCTGGTTGACCTTTCAGTATGCCATAAACAATCTAGCTGACTGAACTGATAATGCGATGACTCATTTCAAGGTTAAAGACATTCATAAAGTGTCAGCTTTTTTTTTTTTTTCATTGTGATGTGTGCTGTCCACTGCAGCAAAGCAGAATAGTGAGTAAAGTCCAGAGCAGACTGTTTACAGTTTGTTTATGCCTGTACATATATCCACTGTCAATTGTTGAAAGCCTACAGAGCAAAAACAGAAAAGAGAGACCTGGACGTAGTGTGGCTTGATCTGGCAAACGCACGTGGATCTGTACCCCATGAGATGATACAGTTGGCTCTTGGATGTACCATGTGCCAAAGACATCCGCGACATGCTCAAGAAGTACTTCAATGGCTTCTCAATGCGCTTCTCTACCAAGGAGTACACAACAGATTGGATCAGCTTGGAAGTAGGCATTGCAAGGGGCTGTGGAATTTCCCCATACTGTTCGTGTTGGCAATGGAAGTCATCTGAAAAGTAGCAACAAGCAATGCAAGACAAACAGACCTTGGCGATGGATACAAGATGCCCCCTCTCAAGGCCTTCATGGATGACACTACAGTGATTTCATCCAGAGAAGATGAGACACGTCATATGCTGGAGGGCTGGACGACATAGTTGCCTCATCCAGAATGAAGTTCAAGCCAAAGAAATCACAGAGTCTCTCACTGAGGAAAGGAAAAGTGGCCGAATCTGTGGTCTTCAGTGTTGCCAACCAGGCGATTCCAACAGTCACAGAAGAGCCAGTCAAGAGTCTTGGAAGATGGTATGATGATATGCTGAAAGACACACAAGAGCAAAAGAAACCAAACAGATGTGGGAAGAAGGCTTGGAGACCATTGACCAGTGTGGGCTCCCTGGTAAATACAAGGTCTGGTGTCTGCAGTTCATGCTGATACCAAAGCTCCTATGGCCTCTGATGATATACGACATCTGCACCAGCATAGGGAGGCAATGGAATCCAAAATCAACAAGTTCACAGGAAATGCTTGGTGTCCCCACCCTGTCTGACTGACATAGCACTGTACTGTCGCCAAACAAAGCTGAAACTACCACTGAAATCCATCCTGGAGGAATACAAAGCAGGGAAGATCAGACTTCAAAGCATGCTGGAGGACTCAGGAGACAAGGTGGTAGAAGCAATCAAGCCCCAGCTGAAGACAAGCAGAAAATGGAAAGTTCAAGAGGCGATGGATTCTGCAAAAGGAAGTCTCAAGATCAAGAAATAACAAGACACACACAGACCAACAGACAAGGACTGGGGGTGACCAAAACTGAATGGTGGTCAAAGGCCGAAGGAAAGGCCAAAAGAGACATGATGATTCAGGAGATGAGAAAAGAAGAAGACCAAAAAAGACTCCAAAAAGCAGTCCAGCAGAGCCAGCAAGGGCAATGGACAACGTGGGAGAATGCACTCCAAAGAAGTCTCACTTGGAATGACATTTGGCACATGGCCCCTCTCAGGATCAGCTTCATTCTCAGATCTGCATATGATCTTCTGCCCTCAAATGCAAACCTGGTGAAGTGGGGAGAAACAGACGATCCTGCATGCCCCCTCTGCATATGAAAAAAAAACAAACAGTGGAGCATATCCTAAACTCATGTAAGTAGCCCTGGCACATGGAAGGTACACTTGGAGGCACAACCAAGTGCTCAAAGAGATTATACAAGTAGTCTGGGCTAGTACCAACACCACAAAAGGGAAAAATCAGGACTCCAAAATCACCTGCAACATTCTTCATGGCAGGAGGCAGCAAATCATGGCCAAGAACAACAGTGTCACACTCGGAACATGCAGGCAGAGTCTGCTGGGCGGGGCAGATGACTGGAGTGCACTACAGACCTCCCAGAATGGACGAGTCACCAGAGATCATCAGCAAGAGTGGCATGAGACCAGACATAATAGTCCACTCTCAGTCAACCAAGCAGCTGATCATGATCGAGCTCACGGTGCTATATGAGAACAGAATGGAGGCAGCTCAAATCTACAAGACTGAAAAGTATGCTGATCTGGCAAATAGCCTGAGAAGAGAAGGCTATCAGGTCAAAGTCCTCACTGCAGAAATTGGAGCTAGGGGGTTTGTAGGAACGTCTGCATATAGCCTCATGAAACAGCTCTCAGTTGCAGGGAGGGAAAAAACCAGAGCCCTGAAAGCAATGGCAGAAGCAGCAGAGAGGTGTGTTCAAGCTGGATCTGGTCAAGGAGGAACAAAAGTGAACTTCATTAGGCTTAACTTTCCTGCAAATATCAGGTATCCCTGTGGCTCAGTGGTTAGAGTGCGAGTCATTAAGTGGAAAATGAGCATGTCCAGAGGGTCATGGGTTCAAATCCCAGCCATGGCTCATCCCAAAGATGGGAAAAAAAAGGGCAGCAGAGGGACATCCGGAGTCATGAACCGGGTGTGGCCCAACCCCCCCTTGAGTGTCAGGAGATAAGTGCCGAAACACTTGCTTGAAGGGGGCTTCTCTTCTGAGGACTCGCTGCTGCCATGCTCTCCACGAGTTTCCTTCTACTGTTGAAAGCCTACAATATACCCACTGTGTCCTGTTGAAAGCCTACAAAATATCCACAATACATTACTGACAGCCCACATGTGTACCCACTGTAAATTGTTAAAAGCCTATTATATACCTATAGTACTTTGTTGACTTATTGTTGACAGCCTACAATACACCCACAGTACTTTCTCTTTTTAATGCTCATTGATGAGAATGAGGATGATGAAGATGATGCTACAGATTTCCATTCTGGTTTGAGACCGCATGCCAGGGCTGTACTCTGCACTTTCTTTCACAATATATCCCGACATCAACCAGGCCTGAGAGATAGAGACACCTGCAGTGTTGGTCAGGAAATTTGAGTAACATTATCAGAGATGCATACATTAAGTGGATGAAACTTGACTGTGTGGTCCAGGTCTTCCAGCTGAGCCCATAGCAAACTCAACTCTGACATCCACAGTACTTTGTTGACTGACTGTTGACAGCCTACAAAACATCCACAGTACTTTGTTGACTGATTGTTGAAAGCCAACAAAACATCCACAGTACTTTGTTGACTGACTGTTGAAAGCCTACAAAACATCAACAGTACTTTGTTGACTGATCGCTGAAAGCCTACAAAACATCCACAGTACTTTGTTGACTGACCGTTGAAAGCCTACAACACATCCACAGTACTTTGTTGACTGACTGTTGAAAGCCTACAAAACATCCACAGTACTTGTTGACTGATTGTTGAAAACCAACAATACACTACAGTACATTGCTGATAGTTTACAAATACCCACTGCTGAGTGTTGAAACCAATAATGCACCCACAGAATATTGTTGATAGCCTACACATACCCACTGTAGACTGTTGAAAATCAACAATACACCCCACAATACATTGTTGATAGTTTACAAATACCCACTGTCAAGTGTTGAAAACTAACCATGCACCCACTGTACATTGTTGATAGTTTAGAAATACCCACTGTCAAGTGCTGAAAACCAACAATACACCTATGGTACATTGTTGATAGTTCACAAATACCCACTGCTGAGAGTTGAAAACCAACAATACACCCCACAGTACATGCTGATAGTTTACAAATAGCCACTGTCGAGTGTTTATTGTTAATAGTTTACAAATACCCACTTGAGTGTTGAAAACAAACCATACGCCCACTGTACATTGTTGATTGCCAACATATACCCACTGTCGAGTGTTGAAAACCAACCATACGCCCACTGTACATTGTTGATAGCCAACAAATACCCACTGTCGAGTGTTGAAAACCAACCATACACCCACTGTACATTGCTGATAGTTTACAAATACCCACTGTCAAGTGTTTAAAAACCAACAATACACCCACAGTACATTCTTGATAGATTTACAAATACCCACTGTTGGGTGTTGAAAACCAACAATACACCCCACAGTACATTGTTGAGAGTTTACAAATACCCACTGTCAAAGTGTTTACTGATACCCTACACATACTATTCACTGCTGATCGCTGACATATACTCCTAATGTTCACTGCTAATTGTCTACATATAGACCTGATATTGACTGCTGATAGTCTATGCATATACCCACTGTTATCATTGCAGATAGCCTACACACACACCCAGTGTACACTGTTATTAGCCTAAACATATACACACAGTACACTGTTGACATCATAGTGATATACCCACTCGCTGTTGTTTTTAGTCTTGTACATGTACCAACTGTGCATTGTTTAGGTCCTAGACACTTACCCATTGAATAAAGCTGATGTGCTAAACATAATTGTACACTGCAAATTATACAATATTGATAGTCTACTTAAACATGCACTGTACATCCTTCATAGCCAATGCATGTACCAACTGTAAATTGTTCATAGCCTTTGTGTATCTCCATTGTGCATCGTTTACAGCCAACAAGTGTATACACTGTACAGTGTTGATACCTTACACATTTCCCTACTTACATGGAAAAACTGTATATTGTTCAAAGCTGACAGCTGACAAATAGTCACACTTTACATTGTTTATATCCTATACATATGCCCATACAACTGTTTTACACTCTACACATATACCCACATTGTTGATACCCTACATGTGTATACCCAACGTACATAGCTGATACACTATATATTATATCCACTGCCTATTATTAGTCTACAAATATAACTTCTTTTCATTGTTAATGGCCAGCACATACATCCACAGTGAATTGTTGATTGTCTACACACACTCCCACAATGTTGATACCCTACACATACACCTACTGTACATTACTAACTTACACACACATATATATATATATATGTATACTAACTGTATACAATGGTGTGTGTGTGTGTGTGTGTGTGTGTGTGTGTGTGTGTGTGTGTGTGTGCATGTGCATGTGTGTGTGCATGTGTGTGTGTGTGTGTGTGTGCGTGCGCGTTGTGTGTGTCTTTGTTTAGTTATGAAATTAAGACCAAAAGACATAATACATAAAATGAACAAGTCACAAGTCCAAAACAAACAGATTGATCATATCTGATGCTCACCCCTGTATAGTTTTTAATTACTCTTATATGCTGGTTTCAGGCTTTGTATGTAACTTAAGTTACTGACTGAGCTGTGTATGGCTGTTCATTAGTTTATCCATCTGTTTGCTTAGCAGTGTGTCTGTTCACTCCTTCATCTCTCTATTCAGTTAGTTGTTAAACATCATTTAAAGAAGTTGTCAAGTTCATCTCTCATATCAGCAAATTCTCAATTTAAAGGCTCATTTCAACACGGTCTTGTACTTTCAAGAGAGAAAATAAATCCCGACTTCTCTTGGACTCTCTTTTCCTGTTTATTTTTCAAATGATCTGTTTATTATTTTTTTTTCTAATTCTTTCCTAGAGCTTCATTCTGTGCTCATGAATTCACAAACCAGCTCTCTGTATGTAAGCTTTAGCATGTGCAGGTTTGTCAATGCAAGCACTGTATAATTGTACATTTCAATATAATTGTACATTTCAATATAAATGTGTGGTTGCACTGTGTGTGTGTGTGTGTGTGTGCGTGTGCGTGTGTGTGTGTGTGTGTGTGTGTGTGTGTGTGTGTGTGTGTGTGTGTGTGTGTGTGAGCATGTGCATGCATGCATGCATACATGTGTATGTGTATGTGTGTGGGGGTGTGTGTGTGGTGTGTGTGTGTGTGTGTGTGTGTGTGTGTGTGTGTGTGTGTGTGTGTGTGTGTGTGTGTGTGTGTGTGTGTGTGTGTGTGTGTGTGTGTGTGAAACAAAAAGTTAATCCGACAATAATATGGTTTGTGTGCGTGTGTGTGTGTGGATGTGTGCGTGTGTGTGTGTGTGTGTGTGTGTGTGTGTGTGTGTGTGTGTGTGTGTGTGTGTGTGTGTGTGTGTACGTGTTCATGTGTGTGTGTGTATGCTTGTGCACTTGCATGTGTGCAAGTGTAGAAGGCCATGAACAGATGGCCATGATGAAAGCTGTGCAAGTGTGCACTCCCCAAAAGACATAGAATGAAAGAAAGGTGCAAGTGATGTCTTTCCACAGACTGACCTTCAAATACCTGTCGGGACACATGTTTCTTGAAGTCCCTGCAAATGGCAGTCAGGCAGGCCTTGAACTGGTCATCACAGGTGTCCTTGACTTTGTTTGCACGTGTCGTAACACATGTCATGCTTGTTGCAGCAACGTTCAATAGCCGGCATGTGTGTAGTGTCCAACTGCAAAGCACGTGGACTAGCGGTTACCAGAATGACTAATCAAAGGTCACTTTCAAGCCTGAGACAGCAATGGGTGAATCTACACGTTTTTTTTAATGATACATGGGGAAGACCACAGAATATGACCCACCGGGTGTATCAAAATATAACAGAGACAGATGAAAAATAAAAAGTTTAAACAGTGTGGTTTTTAATTATGCTTCTTTTTCCATCTAAAATGTTGTGACCCAAAGAAGAAGTACCATCCTCAAATGCCAAACAAAGAGAGCATTCATGCACCACCCCTTGGAAACCTGCAGTGTGTTCACACAGAGTGCAGGCATGCAAAGGGTATTCCATTATAAGACGTTAAGGGACATAATTTTTTTTTTTTTTTTTTTTGCTGTCCCAAGCTCTGCACCACCTCAGAGGCAGTGCACCCACGCCGCTCATTCCAACCCCCCCCGTCCACAGCCACAGCCCAGCTGGCCCTGCCCCAGCCACAGCACCGGCAATCCACAGGGAGCAATCAATGTCAAGTCATCAAGAGGCAACCCACCGGAGGAGACACTGCACTGCTGCCAAGTCAATTCAGTGGTGTTCAGTGGCGCCTGTTCTGCTCTGACATATGCAGGACACCACCTACTATGCCCCCTACTGACGACAATAATTGCTTAGTTGTGGAGTCGGCATGAGTGAGCTCTCCCTCCAGAGGGAGCCACCACGTCCGTCCAACGACAGCCCCCATGGACTCGCCGATACCAGTGACCCCAACAGAACTTTAACCAAAGCCACAGACGAGGAGAGGACATCAAAATTGAGGTCACCATGAGAGCAGGGCATGAAGGGCCACAGAATTTGGGGCTTTTTTTTTATGCTGATCGATGAAATGTGGCAAACAAAGACAAACACCCACAAACTCCAAACATTTATCAACAGATGTCTGCAAAACATTGTGAACATCAGATGGCCAGATGTTATTGCCAACACAGAACTGTGGAACAAGACCAAGCAAGTTCCAATAGAATTAGAAATCTGAAAACGGAAGTGGGGATGGATTGGCCACACCCTCAGATAGTCTCCATCCAACATCACAAGACAAGCCCTTGAATGAAACCCTCAGGGCAAGAGAAAAGTGGGGAAGACCAAGACAGACATGGCGAAGGAGTACCAATGCAGAAGTGAAGGCCGCCGGAATGACGTGGGCCGAGTTGAAGAGGATCTCCTGAAATCGTGTCCGCTGGAAGTGTGTGGTTGCGGCCCTATGTTCCCCCCAGGGAATTCAGAGGACTAAGTCAGTCAAGTGATCGATGAGGATGAGGATGATTAAGATGATGCTATGGATTTCCATTTCGGTCTGAGACTACATAACAGCGGTACTCTACGCTTCCTTTCATAAGGTATCCCAACATCAACCAGGCCCGAGAGATACAGGCACCTGCAGTGTTGGTCAGGAAATTTGAGCAACACTCAGAAATGCATCCATTAAGTGGACGAAATTCGACTGTGTGGTCCCAGTCTTCCCAACTGAGTCCGCAGCATCTCAACACTGGGTAGAAGCCGGTCGGGGCAGAAAAACCCACATGACTTCTGATGGGATTCGAACCCACAACCTCCCAGCCAGGAGTCCGCGGCGCTAACCACTTCACCATGGTGGCTGGTAAGGGACATAATTGCTCTCTGACAGATGCCATTGTGTAATGGCCACTAAATGTGACATGACAGAACCTTCACAAGAATGTTCCCATATGTGTACTAGCCAATATTATATGACAGTGAAAAACTCCACTGTCAAGCAACTGCCGTGTGCATCCAGCAGCACCATACTCAATGTTTTTTGGTTTTTGTGTGTGTGTGTGTGTGTGTGTGTGTGTGTGTGTGTGTGTGTGTGTGTGTGTGTGTGCCCGCATGTGTGCACGCATGCACACATGTGCACATGCGTGTCTGTGCATGCATATGTACTTGTGTATCCATATGTGTGTATGTGCCCGCATGCATTCAAACCTCTTCATGTTAATTAAAAGGGTGATGGATGGGTTGCGTTCGGGTAGGGTGGAGGAGGGGTGTGGGGGCAGAAGGGAGGAGCAGGATGAGATGTAGAGGCACAGAATTAAGGCAGATAGAGATTATTTGCCAGTCTTCATGATACACATAGTATTGATGACCTTCTGTCTTCTGGTGACGTTTTGATTGTCAGACTTGGTAAGGGTAAAGACAGAAAGGACACAACAAAAGGCAATAAAAACTGAATTCACCTTTATTCCAAATGCTCCACATCCATTTGACCTTGGCTTGTGCTCAGGTTTCTTCTTAGGTCTGGCTCCTAAATGGACATAGTACAGACAATTAAAGAGAGAAAAAGAGAGAGACAGAGACAGAGAGAGACAGGTGGATGAGAGTAAGAGGGAAGAGTGAGAAGTTATGGCGATGGATTGAATGGAATGGGTGTTCAGACTGTGAATTCAAATTACAGCTTATGGAAGAGTTTGCAAATAGACGTCTATGATTTGTGACTGATCAACTAAATTATTGAGACAAGATTTTAGTGTACATCATGGACGTTTCTTAAAATGTTTTGAACTTATACTTTTCAAACTGGCTGGAAGTGATCCAGACATATGGTCCTGAGCAGACTAGACTTGTTTTGTATTGATCAATACGTGTGGTGTAAGGAATTTCTGAAAAACCAATCTAGTAAAAAGGGTGTTAAGGTAGCATGGCATGGTGTTTAAGGAAATTTCCAATATACATGAAATCTTGTTCAATCCAAGTTGTTCATTCAAAGGAAATATTTTCAGTTTTCTCATTAGATATACAGCTGTAAGCAGGAGCTCTGCTGCCCATCGATGAAGAAAATTCAATCTTTCCATGTAGACATCATTATATCCATTCTATATTGTTGAAGATTAGAAATCAGAAAACGGAAGTGGGGATGGATTGGCCACACACCCTCAGAAAGTCTCCATCCAACATCACAAGACAAGCCCTTGAATGGAACCCTCAGGGCAAGAGAAAAGTGGGAAGACCAAGGCAGACATGGCAAAGAAGTACTGACACAGAAGTGAAGGCCGCCGGAATGACGTGGGCCGAGCTGAAGAGGATTTCCCGAAATCGTGTCCGCTGGAAGAGTGTGGTTGCGGCCCTATTCCCCAGGGAATTCAGAAGACTAAGTCAAGTAAGTATATTGTTGAGAGAGAGAGGGAGAGAGAGAGAAAGAGAGAGAGAGAGATTCTGATGTCATAAACAAAGAAACAAAAAGCATTGATAATCATAAACAATGAACATTCTAGGCAACCAAAACAGATTGACAACTGGGTCATGTAAAATTCGTTACTGACAGGGCAACAGACTGCATGGCTAAATCAACACACTCTTTACTGTTGTCTTTCTTCCAATGTGTTTGCTTTGGCTATTGGAAACTTGGAAAATAGAAGTGCGTGCACGCACATATGTGTGTATCTGTGTGAGCATGCGACGTATGTGTTCAGGCAAGTGTGTGTATGTACTGGCCTGCGTGTGTGAGTGTATGTATGAGTGTGTGCAGTTACTCATACATGTGAATGCAAACCCGAACCTCTCTCTCTCCTTTCAGTTTCATCTCTCTCTTATTTCATGATCATTCCAAAGCAAATTGTCAGAGGCCAAAGACAGACTGTCCAGACTGGATGTACTGGCTGCATCCCATTCTGCAGAGAATAATACTCTGTTGTATCTCATACCTTATTGTTACATAATGTCCCATATGTAAACCAAAACTAGGCAAAAAAAATGGACACAAACACATCTTCACAGCAAAGAAAGACAGAGTCTGTATATTTTCATATGCATTATGCATTGATCAGATTTTACAGTGTCAGCCGCACTGAAAGACTGAAGAAGACATATTTGTTGTAAATTTGTCTTTTACTAATTTGTGTTTGTATTGTTTAATACTTGCTCCGTGTGTATAATTATATCCACTGAGTGGTTTCCCCTTTGTTACACTGTGCAAGGGAGATAACACAAAAAAGCAATAGGAGGTAATCAGTTCCTTCCCTTTTCTTGCATATAACACCGTGCTCTGTGTGTGTGTGTGTGTATGTGTGTGTGCGTGCGTGCGTGCGTGCGTGTGTGTGTGTGTGTGCACTCACACACACACATACATATATGCGAAGGTCAGAGAAAGAGAGAGAGAGAGAGAGAGAGAGACAAGACAAAAAAATTCTTTATTTACGGGGATAATACATAAGCACTGATGTGCTTCTTTTTTTACATCCAGTCCTCGCCCTGAGTAGGGTCAACAATGCAAAATAAGATTAGGCAACAACAAAAGAAACATGCAAAAAGTGGCTAGAACTAAAATATGAGAGAGAGAGAGAGAGAGAGAGAGAGAGAGAGAGAGAGAGAGAGAGAGAGAGAGATGACCTGGCCTCCATGTGGTTAAATAAACCAACAGTTTGGCCTATTTTATCCATGTAAACACCGGTCAGTCACACAATTGTGTCTGGTTAGTACGAACACACACATGGTCAGTTTTGCCCAGTGACTGGGTGAGTAAGTCGTATTAGGATCACCGCTTAGTGTTCATCAAAGCTTTGATTTCATTCAACTCACCATTTGGACATCTGTAAACACAACCATTTTCGTCTCCCACGTATTCGAATAGCGTGTCCATTGCACCTCTGAGGGAGTTAATCAAATCTTCCGAATCAAAATCATCCGAGTCTAAATCATCGTCTGCTTGACAAATAAAAAACACAAACGAGAATCACTATCACGAGGAAATTTGGATGCATGTTGGTAACTTCGCGAACCATATGGATTGATATGGCTGATTTAACTACTCAAACAATCAGCAGAATGACCGAAAAATCTTGGTAACTGTACTGTATCTCCGAGTCTCTGCCGTCTGCTATTCTCCATTTCATCATGCGAAAACAAAAGTACGTTCAACTCTCCGATAAGAAAAAACCACGGCAGGTCAAAAGCTTATGACAGGCCTGCAATACTCTACCGTGTTGGATTTTGATTGGTGTACATGTTCGTATACTGTATTAGCACTGTAGGCCCCAATCTAAATATTTGTGCCTGTTT
>JADBJO010000045.1:155000-292500 GCA_016801955.1 Conus betulinus | reverse complement strand
CAAGTACATTTACTAATTTTTACTTTTTTTTTTAGTGTGAAACCTGGGAAAATCAAGTACATTTAGTGTGACTTGACTGAAGTTATAATCAATGCAAAACTTGTTCGTTTGTTTTCTTCAGTGCCCTGAGATATTATTGACTTATAGAGTAATAGATCTGTTGTTGATAAGAGTCTTGGTCTAACTCTTTGTGTGACCAGAATTCAGTAAGTTGGATCGTCACTTTAGTTTAAAAGTAACTAGGAATCTGCCCAGTTTGTCCAAGACTTGTCATATCTTCTCTATGAATTTTCAGTATTTGCCTGCAGAATTTAATGTGTGCTGTTTCTTGTGGGAATTTGTTTGCAAGACAGGTTTTGAATAAATGCTGCATTTTCTTTCTTGATGACAATTTCATCATTGTACCGGTAAGATTAGAGGATGGGAACCACTCATCTGACCCATACGTGAGGATAGGAGAGACTAAAGACTTGAAGAGCGAAAATAAGTTGTAAATGTCATCATTTTGACTATATAATGTTCTTAAGGTATATGCAGCTTTATTGCCTTGTCTTGCTAAGTGTTCCTGGGCATCTGTAAATGCCTGTTTTAAAATGACTCCAAGATGTTCATGGTGGTCTACCCTTTCAATAATGTTTTCATTGCAGTTGAATATTGTTATCTTAGGATATAAAATTGCCTTTGTTTTCTCTGTGTTAATTTTCTTTTTCCAGTGTAAGCAGTAGTTGTATAAACTGGTTCAGTTTATATTTTCTCCTGAACAAGGCATGGGCATACAACATTAATCCAGTGACCCATTCTACTACACAAGACAAATACAACTTCAAGTCATGGAAGTTTTGTCCTGAACAGACATGGGCATACATCTTCAATCCATAAATTTACTCGTGCCATCTACTGGGAACCTTATTTTAACAAGGATCTGTACATCCATATCTTGCGTTCACCTGCAGTAGGGAAATTTCTTTTATTGAGGATTTGTACACCTGTAAAGCTGGCTGCCAAATACTAGGAAAAGCTAAATATGCTAGATTTTTTAAATGCTTAAGAGGAGGTGAATTGCTCCTAGGTTATTCTTGAATGTTTTTATAGTCCTGAGAAAAATAGAAATTTCTTTTGCCAGCCACTACAGTTCTCCAAATCCAGGGTGGAGAACATCTTTGCCCCTCCTAATACATCCAAGGAATCATCTTTAAGAGGTAGAGGGTATGCATCTGGGATGGTCTTAGAGTTCAACCATCTGTAGTCAACGCATAAACAGATAGATCCATCCTTCTTTTGCATGAAGACCACCGGGGATGCAACGGGACTATTACTTCGAATACTTTTTTTTTTATCCATGAGCATCTGTATGTGATCTTTAACCTCCTGTAGCTGTGTAGGGAATATTCTGCAAAATGTGAACGCCACAAGGAGGTCATCCATCAGCTTTATGCTGTGCAACACCTACTGTGTATGGCCCAAGTCCTCATCACCCTTACAGAACAGGTCAGCATTGGCTAGAAGCCAGTTTCTGTTCTGTTGCACAGACTGTGTTCACTGTAAATTAACTGGGTACTCTTGCAAACTGGGTAGATTGAGACATGATTCTCTATTACAATTTACCTTAACTTCTACCCTTCCCCCCCCCCCCCCTGGTGAATTATGAGCCTGCACCATACGGACAGCGGCCAGAACTGTGTCTGGCCCAAGCATGATCTCATTACCCACGATGTTTGCAACTTGAACAAAAACTTTTACTTCCGCGGACAGAGCTTCATGAGCTCGCAACAAGGAGGCCCTAAGGATGAGTCGTGGGAATGGGCCCAGTTAACACTCCCCTTAAAAGTACAGTTTTTAGGGCCCCTTTTCAAGGCCTTGAAAGTCTTTAAAATCAGGCTTTTGCTCACAGGTCTTTAAAAAGTGCTTAAATTTTGACATTGCCAATAATTTTGAATAAAGTCTGTGTAAAAGGTTAAGTCTGATAACAAAAATCTGAAATTATACTGTAAAAAAAAAAGTATGAAGTAGAAAAAATCTGAGTGGGAGTTGACGGATGAACTGGCTGATAAATTGTCTGCTACAGGTATATAAAAAAAACAGCAACATAAGTTACCGGCCTTCATGGCACCAGTGCACATGAACGAATGATCCGCTGTCATGAAATTGAGAAGCCAGGGAAATATTCGTTGTTTGGGAGGAAAAAAAAGAGTACGAGGAAAGTTTGCAGGCAGACCCAGGTGGAAACAAAAACAAGTCCTTTTGCTGCATATGCAAAAATGACCTAGTCAGTGAGTAATTTGATTAGTTTCAGTATTTTATGATTGTAAACATATCCTTGAAGTAAGTCCTTGAATTAAAAAAGTGCTTGAAAAGTCTGTAAGAAGTCCTTGAATTTTTTTTGTCAGGAAAACTATGAACCCTGGATGGGCAGAGTACCCGGCGGCAGGGCCTGCAGTACAGTCATCCCAAGACTGACCTGGTCCCCCTTGTCATCCCCGACACACCTGCGCTTAACTAAGATGCCCTGCCCACTGACAGTGGATTCACTTACCTGAACATCTGCTTCAAAGGAGCCCAGGTAAGGCATCTCCATCTTTACCTTTTTAACCCCTGGGCTTTACACAGTGTAAGGACTTGCATGATGTGAGACATAAACACGTTACTGCTGTCTCTATGAAACCTTGTTCACAGATGTCCCACCTGATGTGATCTTTGAATTTCTGTAAGTGGAAGGAAGTAGCTATGTTTATTTCAAATGCGCATGTGCTAGGCTTTCCGAATCAATTTCACCTACCAGGGTGTATCCTCCATAGGGCCACCTCCCGTTGGGATATTTTTTTGTTCGTTGACAAAATGAATGGTCTTCCCCCACAACTTTGAACATGTTTTCCAGACTTGTTTTCACCATGTGTGAACAATTGCGGCAAGCATTCATGGCCTTGGATCCTGTGGGAATATTTTTTTGTTTGTTGACAAAATGAAAGGTTTTCCCCTGCAACTCTGACCATTTTTTCTGGATTTGCTTCACTGTGCCAGAGGAATGGCTGTGAGCATTCATGGCCTTGGATCCCGTTGGAAGATTTTTTTGTTTGTTGACAAAATGAATGGTTTCCCCTGCAACTCTTACCATTTTTTCCGGACTTGCTTCACCGTGCGTGAGGAATTGCCGCGAACATTCACGGCCTCTGTGATAGAAGTCCACAGCCTGTCCTTTTTTGGGGCTGTTAGGTTCGCATTCAGTTTGTCAAAAAGTATACATATCTGAAACTTCAGACACTTTTCGCCAAGTGTTTTTATTTCACAATCATTAAGATTTACAGTTCTGACACGTTTTTTCCCTTCATTGTCTGCCATGCTGTCCTGTCGATTCCCATCTCTGGAAGTTACTTTCCATTAGTCTGTCTTATTGATTTCTGGTGATGTGTGCACAGACTATGTTCGATGACGATATCGTGCTCAAAACAACAATCCTGACCCAGACCTTAGTTAAGTTCACGGCAAAGATGGCATGTGCTACTGATTGACAAAAATGCGAAAAGGAAATCTTTGCAAAGTTTGCTTTGGCTCTAAGCAAACTTTGCTTAACCCTTTCACTGCCAAACGTTCTGTTTTGCATTTATAAATCCCCATCGCCAGCCATTTTTCAAAAAATCTCTTTTTTTCATACCAGCATGTATGAAATGCGGATATCTCTGGAACTAAGCAACCAGTTCTCATGCTGGTTTTTTTTTTTTTGATGAAATGGAGAACAGAAACTGTACTTTGTCTAATTGTAGAATGTTAGTAATGATTAGTCAACAACAATTTCAAATATTCGGTAATTTCAAGTGCAAAAAAAAATGCAAAACAAAAAAAGTGAATGTCATCTTTTGTTGTTTTCAACATGTTTTTATTCAGACATAAAGGTATATATACAAAGACATTGAGGATTTGGATACATTTTCAAAGTGATACTTGGGTGACTGTGTAGTTTTTTATGAGTTTAACAATGATGGCTTAAATTCATGAACATTCTGACAATGTCATATAAACAAAGTAGCAAAAATCCATAATAACATGTGCATCAGTCACATTGTGGTACTAGTTAAGTCCGATAATAACAGCTTTGATCGTTGTTTGACCAAACTCATGGGGCAGATACCTGGGTCTGAGGGACAAGGTAATGAGTTTAAGGTAGGTGTGCAGAGTGTCTTTCTTACTGTGATGCTGGATCAGTAACAGTACTCTTCATTGACATAAACACCCCCCTCCTCCCTCCCCCCATCCTTACTACAAACAGTCAGGTTCCTGTCACAGTGAAATGGAGCGCCAAAGCCATCAGTGAAAATACTATCATCACTAGTGTTCTCATCAAACCACGTTTCTGAAAAACACAGCAATGAAGCAGTTCTGTATTTGTTCATGTATGATACATTTGCACACAATTCGTAAAAATTAAAGTTTGGGAATTTAGGGTGAAGGGAGCGTGTGTGTTAGCCATGGTGGTAGAGGGGAGGGGGAGGCGGGCCTTATCACGCCTTAATCAAATCTCCCTCACACACTACCTAGTTTATGGCCTGGCCTTCTCCATTTCTTCCTGGTTTGTGCTGAACTGTCCGAGTTTATGTATGTCAGATATCATATCAGTGGGGAAAATCTCAAACCAAGCAGGTAGAAAAATCACCAGAGGACTGTAACAATAGGACAAGGAGTGACTCATGAGTGTACTGAATGGGTGTGTGATAGGTGCCATGTTGATGTTGATGGTCGCCATGTTGGCTCGTTCTCACTGCTTTTACTTTACACTCTCAAACAATTCAGAGTCACTGTCAAAGCCATCGAAACGTCCAAAAAGAAAGCCGACTTCGTCTTGGAACATTCACGAGCACTTTGTATAAAATATACAGCAGTAACAGTTCAAAAAACGCAAAACACAGTGTAAACAAATCAGAGAGCTGAAACACATGCGTGCATGCCCCATGAGAAGCGCCACCAACTTAAATATGACTAAGTGCCAAAAGGTGGTCACAAAAAGGGGGACAGAGGGGGTCAAAATTCAGAATCACACAATTATTTTTACAAGTGTGTTTTTATACTTAACATGAACTGTTACATTGTCATGTGAAAGCAGAAGATAAGTGCAATTGTAAATCTTGTGATATTTGACTTCAAAATAAATGTCCTCAGGTATGTCAGATGTGAGCGATTACACCGTAAAAGCCATATAACTCATACGTTTCTACACATTAAATCAGTCTACAGTGTGCATGTCCAATGTTGTAGATACATCTTTTCATATTATAATCTGTATGACTTGGATCTAATTTTTAACCTTATACTGGCTATTTTACAGCTTACTAACTGTACGTTTTCTGGCAAATTAACAGAAGGAAAGTTTGAAAAAAACAGTAACGTTTGTATAGCATGCATAACTCTTTAATTATTAGTATCTGAACATGACGTGCAGAATAAAAGTTGTTCGTAACTGAATAAAAGAAAAAACAAAACAAAATTTTCTGTGCTTGTGAGTGTTTGAGTGGGTGTTTACCTGTCAGAAACGTGGAAATTCTAGATGAAAGCAGGTGGCTCATGAGTGGTGGACAGGAAAATGTACTCCAAGAGCTGCTTACAGTTTTAAATAATGTCACTGATGTTCCACAGTATTCCCCGAAAAAGTTGGAGCTTTTCACTGTAAAGTCATTGTGTTTTATACAGATCTGTCTTCCAAGCAGGTAACCCAGGTAAGAATGGAAGTACAGAACTTTCTTGCCACACTGAAATCACTTACTGAAAGCATAAAACACTAAAAATAGTCACTGTTCACAGTATACCTAGGTAGGTCCAGCCATTTTTTTAACTTGAAAAAATATGGAATGTTTTTGTATTTTTCAAAAGACCCCATTAAAAGTGATACACATGCCAAATTTCAAGGCCATAGGTTTAATAGTTTTTGAGATATTGAGCTTTAAAATTGGGTAAAAAATGGCGTTTTTCACGTTTTGGCCAGAGGGCAATGTTTGGACCCTCATATCTTCTGAACTATTCACCCAATATACTCTCAGATTGGTAGAGTTATTATCTGTGATGGATACACTGAGCCTATTTTTTTCCAGAGCTCAATGATGATTCATTTTTTAGCTGTGCCTCTTCAAAAATGACTAAAATGCTGATTTGTCGACGTGTCATTTTGTGGCAAACACAGGGTACCGTTACTTAACAACCCATAACTCTGCGACACATGCTACAGAAGTAGAGGTATCAAAATAATCAGCATTGAAGAAGGAACCTAAAGGTAAAAACATCCATGAGTTCAACCTTCACCTTTATGTACAAATTACATTAAAGTAAACAAAATCACCTACATTCCACATATATTCTGTCATTATCACGGGGACAGAATCAAATGCTCAAGAATTTCACCAAGCAAATATGTTCCAAATAACAGGCAAATATACGTCCAAAAAGAACAGCAAATCACAACTGTCTTAAAAACTTTTCAAATACCAGAAAAATCACCCTCTTTCCATGTCCCTGTTTTTCAATCAACATTAAGATAAAACTGGCCATCTCCATTTTGTACCCCAACATTAACAGTACTTTTTAACATATTATTTGTATCTTCTTTTCAGGGTTCCCCGCTGGGTACAGTCAATGCTCCAAACTCTGTTCTTTGGTAGAATGTTGAAGTCTGAATAAAAGACATATTTACTTGCAACTTCCCCAGTGGAGTCTGACAATGGCCATCTGAACAGGTTTTCTGTTCCTTTCTGGTCCATGAAGGAAATGCAAGCAAGGTCAGGTCTAACAATTTCTAGTACTTGACCAATGTAAAATGCATCATCATAGAAAACTGCTACTGACTGTCCCTGGCCTGAGAAATTGAATGGAAATTCATAGTCTGATTCATCATCAGAAGACTGATGACAAATATTTATTTCGTGTTCCAAAAGTGCTGAATGATCTGGCTCTTGTGGTTCTTCTTCAGTGCTACTGTCAGATTCTTGCAGGTACTGGTCATCTTCTGAAATTTATTACACACACACACACACACACACACACACACACACACACACACACACACACACACACATGCATGCAAACACATGCACACACACACACACACACACACACACACACACACACACACAAAATTTTGAATAAACTGAACACAGTTAATAACTGGACATTTGTTTTGATCTATCAGTGATGAAAATGGATTGTTTGAATTCAGAGACTGTGAATGAAAGTGCATGATAAACTTTGAAGAACATTTTTTTTTTTTTTATATACCAAGTTCTATAATTTATGGATATATGATTCAACAGTAAAAAATGTTTTAAATACACATTGCCACAATTTTCAATAAGACTTTTAAGTGAATGCTACCAGCTACACACACACACACACACACACACACACACACACACACACACACACACACACACACACACACACCAGCTAGTCATTTTATTATAATACATGCTTCAAGTTTCCAATTCTCTATTTTCTTACTCCTATCTTTTAGTACATATGCCACACTCATACTGCAGCTTCAAGCTAACATTCTCTTTAATTAGTTAATGAGTATTTTTTGTTTACTTTTTAGTTTTTTTTTTTCCTTTTATCTCATTTATTTATCAATTTATTGATTTTTTATTAATTAATTCATTGATTCATTTTGGTACAACAGTACTGCAAATTAATCCAAAACAACTGCTACTTTCAATTTTCATTGAGGTCTGAAACCTGAGTTATCGTCCCTGTCGAAGTTACAGCTGCCAAATTTTAATCTTTATTCGTAATTTTCGCTCTAGACAAAAATCATAAACCTTTTTATATAAAATCTGAACGAGCTTGGGTAAAAGTTATTCTATGAAATTGTTTTAAAACTAAAAGGTTGATCACCGATTGCAACCATTAGTACTGATCACGGGAGCTAACTACCACCACTCGACCGAGCACATGTCTGATGAAAAAAAAAACACTTCTAAAATAATTTCCAGAGTTAAGAAACACGAATTCCTTGAAAATAACAGGGCAAGGGCTTAAACAAATGAATCGTTCGCATACTTACCAAGATCACGCTCAAGATCGTTGAGATCCATCGGTTTAAAACTCGCCACTCGACTCGAACATCGTGTCAGCTTCGTACCCCCCCCACACACACACACACACACGTACACACCCCCACCCTGTCTGAATGCCTGATGCCGATTGGACTACGGGGTTCTCTCTTTATCCTGGCCGGAACTTATACACACAGCAGCCTGTGCGTCCTTATATACACGAACGAAAAGAGCATTGATTTTTCTACAAAACGAGTGGTCTTTCAATATGTTTTGTTCAGAATTAGCGATGTTGATATGCTTTTGAAGTTTATGCTAGTCTTTCGGCACAAAATTTGTGGCACTTAATGAAAAGGAACTATGACGAACTTTATACCGATCGATTCTGCAGGTTTTTCTGTTTCATATGGTACCAACATCGTCGCTGTGCATATAGTGTGTCAAAGTTTACGAACACTTTTCCGGATGTTGTTGTTTGCGGGTCACGGATAGCCCGCGGCTTGAATCGTTGCACAAGCTCGCCGACGCAGTGTATGGTTTGTGTGTTTTAGATCGTTCACAATAAAAGCACACTTCTTTCATACCATAAAAAAACACACAGACTTCATGTTAGAGGTTCATTTTAGATGTGGAGATATTTTTTATTTGACAGTGTTGAGTAGTTGAGGAGTATGAACAAGTTTGAAATTGGCAGTTTTCTCCTGTTCTGCTGCCTGTTAGCCATGGCTACTGTTAGGCTGGACCTACCTAGTATACCTATCATATAAAGGTCGAGCATAAAAACACTAAAATAGTCACTGTTCACAGTATACCTATCATATAAAAGTCACTGTATTTTGCAAACATAATTACAGGTATGCACAGGTGTGTGCAGGTGAGTTAGTGTTCATATTGAATTATTGATCACCAGCTTCATCAGGCAGATTGCGCAGAACTTGATTTAGTCCAGGTGGGAGTGATATGTGGCACAAGACAACTTGACAGGTGTTACACATGAATGAGGACTGCTTGCGTTTGTAGCCATCACGCTCACCCTTCTTCCTGTTGGATGCAACACGGTCACGAACTGGTCTATTCCTCTTTGCACCTTTCTTTGCGGGAATGTAGACAGCTGTGTGTGTCCCTACCAGTCTCTGAGGGGGATTTGGGCGCCTTCCTTTGCTAGAAGGCACAGGGGCATCAGGGGACTGTGAAACAAGTGCATGCACTATCTCTCGTCTGGACTGGTAATGAGGATAGTAGTTGTTGCAAACTTCCTGTGCAGACAGAATGCATTGCACAATGTGACAGTGGAAACAGATAAAAAAAAAGTTTTCAACACACACTTCACTGTCTTCCTCAGTAAGGAGTAGTTTTTTTATGATCTGATCAGCAGTATCCACTCCTCCCATATTGTGAATGTAGTCCACAATGCACAAAGGTTTGAGGACATGATTGCCTTGATTGTCAACTTCTACAAGCTTGGTCTGCTGTGGCCCATGAATGGTCAATAAGACGTGAACATCACGCTTGTCATGATGTTTAATGGCAAACAAAATTGTCTTTCACTTGATAAATGCTCTCCCCCTGCTGCAATGTCACAGTATCACCTCTTGTTTTTTGCTTTCTGAAAGCTTCTGGCATGCCTTGCCTGGTGACTCTCACTGTCCCGCAAGCATATGTGTTCAGCAAGTACAGTTCGTGAAACCATTCTGGGCTAGTGTAATAATTGTCCGTATACAGTTTGTGGCCCTTGTCTAAGAGTCCACAACATGTCATTAAACTCAGGACTGTGTGGGTGGTAGTGGACAGCTCCTCTGTGATGCCTGGTGCCTCTGTATAGTCTGTGTTGGGGGTGGCACCTTGGTACACATCCATACCTAACACATGTCCTGATTTTGATTCACAGGGGGTGGCACCTGGTACACATCCATACCTAACACATATCCTGATTTTGATTCACAAACCTCATAGACTTTAATTCCAAACTTGTCTGGCTTGGCTGGGTTGTACACTCTGAATCGAAGTCTGCCCTTCCAGGGACATGTTGCTTCATCAAAGCTAAGGTTTTCAGCTGGTGAATATACAGATGAGAACTTCAGTTTGGTATGGCTAAGAAGGGGTTTCACTTTAAGCAATGGATCACTCTTGTCATCTGTGGAATTGTCAGCAATGTGAAAGTTGCTTAAAATTGACTGAAAACGCTTCAGTGAAATGTGCTGAGGAAAAAAAGGTGTGCAAACAAACTTGATCTTGACTCCAGTGCTCTTCGATACTGGGTTTCAAAACGAGACCTGTGTGTGATAGCCAGAGCCAAAAAACCACGTATCTCTGAAAATGTAACTGGTGACCAATGATGAAGGCGTGAACCTGCTTTCAAACTTCCCTGTTCAATTTTTCTCTCAGCATACAAGTTAGTTTGCTGCACTATCAAACCAATCAAACCATCATCAATGAACAATGAAAAAAATCAAAAGGTTTAGGATCGTGTGGAAGCACAACATTTAGCTTTTCGTTCCCACTGAATGGCATGTTGACAACACCCTCCCCCTTCTCACTCGTCCACCCACTGTCCGTGTCAATCTCAAAATCATGGTTACTTGGAGCTTGTTCTAGATAAAAAATATCACCAACCTCAGCCAATCCATTCAAAATATCTCTTAGTTCTTCTTCACCTGCTTCTTCCATGACAGCATCGGCAAAAAAAATCATCAATCAGATCCTAACTCTGTCACGTTCTCCAGTGGGCGCCGCCATTGTTGTGTGCAAGACACTTCAAGTTGCGCTATGCTTACTGACCACTACTAACGATAAACCAGTTCAAAATGCTGAAAATCCATGTTCCAGGGCGAGCTCAGTCATCTGTGCAAATTAGTTTGTGAATGAACCTTAGTTTCGTGTCTGCGGGTGTGTCAAAACTAGGTCAATCAAGCTGACCCCTCAGCGCGACTTAAGTCATGACTGCCAGTGGTGGCCATGACGTAGTGGTGCGACATATGTCGCGACAACCAGCGTAAGGGTTAAGGGGAATAATGGAGACCAGTTGTTGTAATCACTCACATCCGACACACAACACACATTCACAATTTACAAATTGAGAACAACAGATTTTTAGTTTTTAAGAGTTTTTAATCATTGCACACATTCAATAAAACAACATCATGTTTTAATTAATACAACATTTTTATTGTTCTACTGCAAGTAAATTTGAATATTCATTGCATGGTGTCAGATGTGATGATTACACCGAAAAAATGATCCGCCTTTCCAGGATGAAGTGCATTCATACACTGCATCACAAGCAAACATTTTGGCATGTAGCCCAAGGAACATTTAACAAAGTTTCCACCAAGTGAAAAATTGTGATATTTTTGAGTGAGAACAGAAGTTCTAAAAAGCAACAATAAGCAATGATATGCTCAACACAATCACGTAACAAAATTAATGAAAACATCATCACTATACCCATGACAAAGCTCTTACATGACTCGAATATATCATCATATAAATATCGTATAGTCATTTTGCCAACTAGTATGAAGGTTACCAGAAACAGAAAGATACAGAACCATCTGTTTTAAATACCTTTGTCAAGTTTGTGCCAACAGTGGTCAGAGTACAACAAGCACTCTTCATATCATAAGCTTTCAAGAGTTACCAAAGCAACAAGTAGATTAAAAGTCTAGACAGCCTTGAAATACTGCACCCGCTGGCTAGACGACTGTTCATCCAGAATGAGGCACACCTCCTAGAGAAACACAGACAGGGGCTCCCATGAATAATCTGGATGCACAGGCCAAGAATACAAGTTCTGGCCTTGCTTCATGAGGAAACCACACACGCTAACTGCAGAAGCTCGTCAACTTCCAGGACTTAACACAAGTACTTCTGCCCATTCCACAGAACAAAATAGAACGATCCCTGGTGTGGAACAGGTGACTGAGACTGGTTAACAACTACTGGCACAAAATGATTTGGTGTTCTGTTCTCTGGGCGCTGAGTTTTTTTTTTTTTTTTTTTTTTACCATGTCGGTTCCAGCTGGACCATTGAATCGAGCTATTCTGGCGATTGCTGAGCCCGTTCGAGTGGACACGAAGTCGGCCGATCCCGATCAAAAACTTCGTCTGCATTGTGCGCGGATATTCTGAAGGCGGAGTGGTGAGCTTGTACAGATGAGTACAATAGTCGCACATTTATTCTGTTCTTATCTATGGATAGATCACACTTGTTAAATTGAATGAATGCATTAAGGATGGAAAAGAAGGTGAAGAATAGCCACAGCTAACAAAATAAAAGGTGAGACTTTTATCTGAGGGTAAGTGTTTACCCAGTTTTATTGATGACTGACAAAGTGAGAAGCCAGTTTCACATTCAGACCTTTTTGCAACAAGTTGGTATATTCTGACACAGTTCTTTCTTCTTTGCGAGATCTGTACTTTAGGATCAGAATGCCTTTTTCATCATTACGGCATTTGTAGTTGTGATTGAAATTTCCCTTGTTTCTCAGCATTGTCCAAAGTGCCACTCTTTCTTTGCTTTTTTTTGGGAGCTGCTAATACTTTTGCGACATCAGTCTCATTACTATGTTTATTTTCCAGATGCCTTGCAATTTTGAAGTAGGGCCTTTCACATTAAACACAAAAGTTTTTCTTTCTTTCCACGGCCAAGCAAACCAAACTGATCTTCATCCTGATCTTGTTTTGTCATGTTAACACTCACTGTATCGTCTCCAATGTCTGGTCCTTGTCAGAATCCTTAAATGACTTTATGGTCAAAAGTCATGGTCCTTTGCATCAGAGTGATCAAAGGATGTAGGAACTGGTGGCTCAAGGTCACGGTGCTCTGCATCAGAGTGATCAAAGGATGTAGGAGCTGGTGGCTCAAGGTCACGGTGCTCTGCATCAGAGTGATCAAAGGATGTACAGGAGCTAGTGGCTCAAGGTCACGGTGCTCTGCATCAGAGTGATCAAAGGATGTACAGGAGCTGGTGGCTCAAGGTCACGGTGCTCTGCATCAGAGTTACAGTTAGAGCATTGACAGATTTAGTAATCAGGTTATATCACATTTTGAGAACTCTGTAACTTTAGTCAAGAACATTTCAAGCCAACGTGAGCGTGTTACTGTCATAGTGGTAGTAATGTTTAATCTTGAAATTAGTTGAATACAAATGTCTTTCAACTTGCTTACTTTCAGTGCCGTTCACCAAAGTGGAGCTGTCTCCTAAAATTGCCACCACCGCATCCTCTCTACGGCCGCCACCGACCGGTGGACGCGGACGTGTTTTTCCCCAGCTCTGCGTTCTGTTTATTTGCTGGGTCGTGTTTTATATGTAATTCAGTTTTCCTCCCGTGTATGAATTGACCAAACAGTGCCTGACGCTTCGTGCATTGTTTCTGTGAACAGAAGTGGATTTTTCTTCATTGAATACGTGTGTTTAAAGGGAAATTATCAGTGTGAAATTGCTTTCCCTGGAGATTTCTTCAACCAGTTTATGTGTGTTGTGCCGCGGACGCGCGGCGAGACGCCTTGATTGCTTCCAGCTGTTGAAGCAGTGATCCTCCAGGCGCCCTAAGTGGCCTCATCTGTCGTGCCCTAAGTGGCCTCATCTGTCGTCACCCCGCGAGCCGATCCCCTTGCCTAGGAAACAACCCCGGCCTGAAGTTTGTACAAGGGACAACTGTTCGTGTCTGTGGCCAGTATGTGTAGAAGTGGGCAGTACAAACCGGCTAATTAATTTATGGGTGGAGATCAGATGGACCTCTTCAACCCGTGTTCCTTTGCTCCGGTTTTTCCCCCACTCCATCCTGTCTGTGTTGTGCTTAAACTACTCTTCAGAAGTTACAGCTACAGTCAGCAGGTCTTCCCCGGCCAATATGGCGGTCACAGTCTACATGTAACTCCCCCCCCCCCCCCCCCTCCCTTCCAACATGGTCAGGTCGTCCACAGTAATTGACGATGCAGTCTGCTGTTAGTAATGTACAGTCAGACAACCCTGAACTGAAAGCCACGCTTGATACGAAACAGAAAACTTTCAGGTGTTCCCAACTCAAAACTCTCACTCGTTGGCGTGATGCTTTAGCTCTTCGCTACCTGAATGACCCTGTCCCTGACTCTCCGTTCAATATTGTATGGGAAGACAGGGATGATGGCAAAAGTCATTAAAGTACCGCTGTGCTGTGAGGAGGTTTCGAAATACAATTTAGCAAAGACATTTGTTCAAATTTACAAACATGACATGGAAAAATGTCTTACTATAACACTCTACTTCCTCAAAAAAAATAACAAGAAAAAAGGGTGCTGGCTCATGCTTAGTCCAGGGGTTTAGTGCGACGCATGGGCAAAGACTGAATTCCAAATATTGTGTGCCATGCCATTGTGGGCAAACTCCAGGACTCTGCATGGATGCCAGCCATGTGTGGGACGAGCACAGGGCGCTGGGCTACATAACTGATGACAATGCCAACAGTGACCAACAGGGACAATGCAGGAACTCAGTGTGAAGGCCCCGTTATCGTTGAATTTGCAGATACAGCCAGCCACCACGTCATCATGCCTGTCACCACGGAGTCCGCATCACTGTGTGATTCACAGTCCTGTGAGGTCAACAATGATGTCACAGAGACTGCCAGTGACACTGACCCCACTACCCCAGAGATAACAACCACCAGTGACACTGACCCCACTACCCCAGAGATAACAACTACCAGTGACACTGACCCCATTACCCCAGAGATAACAACTACCAGTGACACTGACCCCACTACCCCAGAGATAATAACTACCAGTGACACTGACCACACTACCCCAAAGATAACAACTACTAATGACACTGACCCCACTATCCCAGAGATATCAACTACCCAGTGACACTGACCCAAATACCCCTGAGACAAGAACAACTACTAGTGACACTGACCCCACTACCCCAGAGATAAGAACATTTACCAGTGACACTGACCACACTATCCCGGAGATCAGAACAACTTCTAGTCAGACTGACACAATCACTACAGAGGGGACCACCTCTACTGACAACACAGACCCCACCACCACCAATGCCAGTACAAGCACAGAAGCTATGAATTGCATCCAGTGTTCTCTTTCTTTCACTGCATCTGTCTGTATATCTTGCATCAAAAGCCTTGATGCAGATATTAAAACTCAGATCGACAGCAAACTGAGGATCTTAAAACAGGCAATGCAGGAAAAAATTGACAGTCTGCAAGATGAGTGCAACACACTACGCAATCAGCTGAAAGAACAAACGAAGCTGATTGACAGTGTGTCTGACCGTCAAAAGCACCTCTTGAAATCAGTTCGTGACTGTCAACACCATACCATGTCCACTGTAAAGTCATCAAAAAAGTCAATGCAGCCAGAACGAAAACAACTGGAACAATCTAGCGACGTGGGTACTAAGCATAGTGGTGTTACGGCTGACAAAGAACAGACTGTCACTCACGCTGTGACCGACTCCGTCACTGTCACCAACAACAAACCAGCCTTTGACAGACAGCAGACTGACTCCACCCCTGTCATAGGTAATACCACAACAGTCTCTGACCGACAGCTCAGTCAAACTACCCCAAAGTTCAGGATCCGTCTTCCCCCTAAAGGCAAAATTGTCAACTTCATTGTGGGGGATTCTAACCTTCAGTATATTGACCGACAGAGACTGGACAGGACGGGGCTCACCCATGTACGCACAATGCCTGGGGCGAAGGTGACTGACGTCACTGCTGCCCTCAGAGATTGTGCAGTACGAGAGGATGTGCAGCGGGTGGCATTGCATGTGGGGGAAACGAACTTCACAGACACTATTCTGTAGACACGCTACAACAGGACTTTAGTCACCTTCTGGGACAGGTGAAAAGAGTTTTTCCTGCTGCCAAATTGCTGTCTCTGCCCTACTTCCTAGAAAACCTATTCCTTGAAATTCATCAATTTGGTGAATAGGGAACTGCATGTCCTATGTGCAGAAACAAATGCATGTTTTTTGTTTGAAACAAATTTTGTTGACCAAAATCTTAGGATCGTTCAAAACTATTTCACATCGGATGGTATTCACCTGTCTGCCAGTGGCTTATCGCTCTGGTTACGGCAAATCAATCAGTTTCAGTTTCTGGCACTCCGTGTGAACCGGCCTCCACGGAATACGGGTAATGGCAAAACCCAGAGCTGTTTCAGGAACGGCCCATTGCAACAAACCATACCAGACCACAATCTTCAAAATTAAAAGAAAACCAAGTCAAGCAGCCTGTCCCTATTGAGTTCTGTCGGAGTGTGCAGCCCACGTACCCCCAGTCAGTAAGAAATAGTCCCGATTCCTGTCCTATAAATTTACCCCCAGAGACAGTTCAACGTAGTTCAAACAATCACTTGGACAATGCCCCTGAAAGTGTCCACCAGAAATCCAGTTCTTCTTCTTCTAATGAAACCTTTCCCCACCATGCAATGCCACCCATGCCGTACTTTAACAGACCTCCCATTACATCAATGCCGATGTTCCCCCCCCCCCCCCCCCCCCCCCATTGGCCTTTCCCCCCCCCTTCCCTCCTCTGCCTTTCAATCCTTGGACACAAATGCATCCGTATCTCCCTCTCCCTCTCCCCCTGCTTAACAGAATTCCGGTATCTAGAATTCAGATAACAGCCTACTGCCTCGCCTTCCAAGCGCAGGCCTGAAACCCTTGCCTAACCTACCTGCCTAACCTTCCTCTCGCCCAAATTTACCCATCCCCAGCCGCTCAGCTCCACCCCCTCCCCCTCACCCCCCCCCCAGCCGTGTCTTCTTTCCTTCTGCTTGCTCCGTCTCGCCTCCACCTTCCCACCACGCGCTGACTCCTCCTCCCCCCCCCCCCCCCCCCCCCCCAACCCTGTGAGTCTTGTTCCCCCCTGTATTGCTTAGTTACTGTGGATGACTGTACTACTGAGACCCGGACAGCTTGAAAGCCACATTTTTCTTGGTTGGTCATACTTTCCTGAATATTGTTATCATACACATACTTGGATTGTCCTTTGATCTGTTAAAACGGCAGCCTGCCTGGGATGCGACCACCACACTCTTTGGCTTGCATCAGCTTATTCATAATCCATCTAGAATCGCAAAGACATCTTCTACATTGCTGGACCATATCTACACGAACAACAAAGCCATGGTATCCAATATAACTGTGGGCAAACAAAAGCATAAGCGACCACTGTCTCATTTTGTGCACTTGGTCTTGTAAACTTCCAAAGCAACAGAATAAAGGCCACACAACCATTCAATATCGCTGCTTCAAAAATTTCAGCAAGGATGAATTTTTCCTCGACTTAAGCTTAGCTCCTTTTTACAGTGTACTCAATTACACAGATCCAAATGAAGCGTATAATACCTGTATAATATCTTTCTCTCAGTCGTTGATAAACATGCTCCACTTAGAAGAAATAGGGTAAAAACACAGAGTACTTCCCAGCTGGCTGACAAAAGACATTATTATAGAAATGGCACTAAGGGATGCACTTAAAAACCGCTAAAAAAGTAGATGATTATAAAAAGCAGAGAAACAGAGTATCAGACTAGTTAGAAAATCAAAATCTGAGCATTTTAGGAAACTGATAAACGCAAACAGGGATACAGCATCACTATGGCGTGCTGTTAATGAAATAACTGACAAGTCAAAAAAGAAATCAGATAATACTGCGACTATGTGGTCTGCTAACACTTTCAACAATCATTTCCTTCATTTAACCGAATCAGTACAGACAGCTGCCAATGTTACATGTTTTTTAATCGATATGAGACTCCAGCTTTTCTCAATCGTTTTGCCAAGAACGATTAAATACAAGAGATTCATTTAGCATCCCCTTGCTTGCTATTAATGAAGTTGGTTCCTTAATTTCAAAACTTAAAAATAAAAAAGCAATGGGTCCAGATAACTTAAATGCTTCTATACTCAAGCTTGCTCTACCTTACATTGTTGATACCCTTACGTATGTTTATAATTTGTGCATTGATCAGAATGTCTTCCCATGTGGTCTAAAGGCTGCAAAAGTCATTCCCTTACCCAGATCAAGAGATCTCACTGATTTAAACAATTTTAGGCCAATATCTCTTTTATCTGTTGTATCGAAACCTATTGAGATGCATGTTCACAAACACCTAACTAAACATATGGAACATCACAAACTGTTCCACCCATTTCAGTCAGGCTTTCGTCAAAATCACTCATGCCACACGGCCTTGACACGCCTCTGTGATACATGGCTATCAGCCATCAACGAAAGAAAACTCACTGGAACTGTTTTTTTTTGATTTTAAGAAAGCCTTTGATCTAGTAGACCACAACATATTATTAAAAAAATTTACTGCATATGTTCAAAATCCGGCAGTAGTCACCTTCTTTCAGTCATATCTTGAAAATAGGACCCAGCGTGTTCACTTAAACGGTACTTATTCTTCTGAAGGAATAGTGAGCTGTGGTGTTCCGCAAGGCTCTGTCCTCGGACCTCTTCTCTTCTGTATTTTCATAAATGACCTACCGATGCACATATCTCACAATGATGTCATCTGTGATCTGTTCGCTGACGATAGCTCTCTTCACTGTAGTGATACAAACATCATATCTGTACAAATATCGTTACAACAAAGTATAACGGATGTCTTAGAATGGTGCAACCAAAACCCGAATGGTCCATAATCCGCACAAAACAAAATGTATGGTCCTAACATCGAGACAGAAACATCAACGACAGCATCTTATGTTGAGCCTAAAAATGAATGAAACCTTGATCGAGCAGGTTACCGAACATCGTGTCTTAGGCGTGATCATCGATGAGAATTTTAAATGGCAATCACATATAAATCATGTTTGCAAACAGTGGCTGGCAATTTGTTTTTACTCCATAAACTCAGTTATTATGTTGAACCACACATCCGGAAATATTTTTTTGAAGCCCATTGCCTTTCTCACATCAACTATGCGTCCACTGGTCTGGAGTGGTGCCGGTGAACATCACATAAAAAAGATCAACTCTATGTATAGACGGGAATTGAGCTGATTCTTCCCGACAAGTCTCTCTCGACCACGAGCAAATTCGCAAAACTAATGTTTACCACTGCAGAGCCAACTGACCTATAATAAAGCAGTACTAATGTTTAAAGTCCATGCAAACATGGCGCCAACATATCTTGCTGAGTTTATCCAAATGGCAACAATGCGATATGATTCAAATAATTACATTTTATCACGTGTCCGCATTGATTTGTTCAAATCTAGTTTTGCATTTTTTGGTCCATCTGTGTGGAACTCTC
Source organism: Conus betulinus (assembly GCA_016801955.1). Lineage (NCBI taxonomy): Eukaryota > Metazoa > Mollusca > Gastropoda > Neogastropoda > Conidae > Conus > Conus betulinus. Next base: position 273,198 of record JADBJO010000045.1, on the reverse strand, counting down.
TTCCTCCGTCTGCCAAAACATGTCAATCACTGCCGTCCTTCAAATCAGCAATACTTAAACATTTACTTGAACAATAAATCTAACCTTTTGACCATAGTCTCAACGCCTGTTCAGAGATGTTCCGCCTGACGCGATCTTCGAGTTCTTGAGGGAGGTTAACATTTTTCATCGGATCTGAGATTTTACAGTGGAAAGATTTTTAACAAAGTTTTGGATGAGATTTTAGATGACGTCTTTTAAAGAATTGTGTGGATGAATGACCTGTGAGTTGATTTTAAACGTGGTGACAGCCCTGATATGGCCCTTGCGGTCGGCTGGGCTATAAGCAACATTATCTTATCTTATCTTATCTTACCAACGCCCTACTTTTATGCTTGCCTCTGTATTAGCTAATGAAAATGTGCGTACATGCGTGCGTGTGTGTACGTGTGGGTGGTGTGTGGGTGTGGGAGTGCGCGCGTGCGTGGGTGTGTGTGGGCGTGTGCGTGCATGTGAACGCGCACACGTATGTGTCTGATTGTGTTTGTGTAAATTTTTTTTTTTTTTTTTTTTTATTCTCATTATTATTATTATTATTATTATTATTACTATTGTTATTGCTATTATTATAATGTTGCTATATTCTTTCATTGTTTTTCTGCCATTATTAATATGTGCAGTTTGTCTAGTTGAATGTTGTAGAATAGCAAGGACAGATTGAAGAATAGGCACTGCCTAAAATCTTTATCCTTGAGTAATAAAGTTTTTGAGTCTTGAGTCTTGAGTCTTGAGCCGTTCACCAAAGTGGAGTTGTCTCCTAAAATTGCCACCACCGCATCCTCGTAGATCGGCCGGGCATCCCTTTGCCTCCGCCCATCTTTTTCGCGTCATTTTTCTTTTGTGTTGTTGCCCATTTTGAAATACCCCATTTGCCTTTCAATTCGGCAACTGTCTAGCAGGCAACACTGCAGATGTTAACTTTATAGGCAATTTCTTGCCAGATAACTTGTTTTCTTTTATTTGTCACTTTTGTTGTCAATGACGAATTCGAAATGTTCTTCTCAATAGCTATTCCTTCTAGAAGAATTTTCACTTCTCTGTCCGAGAAATTTGGTTTGCGAGCCCTCTTCCCCTCGGCCATTTTACTGTTAAACTGATGAATGCATGCGCAGCGAGGGCGGAAGTTGGGGAATCCCTGACAAGTTATTCTTAAAGCAGCCACGGATAACCAGTAGTTATTGGAGGCACTGTCGGATGTCCATGCATGCCGAGCTATCAGATAACTGTCCCACCAATAGATCTCGGTGGGATAGATCATACCCGACTATTAAAGGAGGCATCTGCATGCTGGCCCAGGGAAACGGTCTGTCCTTGCAGCTGTCACTGTGCACAGCCAGTTCACACCTCTGTGAAAGTTCCCATTTGTACACCAAGTATCATATGCGTTAAGCCTATTCCCAAAGACATGTAACCTTAATATTTGATGAAAAAGAAGTCTTCACCTTTATCACAGGAATGGCTTGTTTACAGTTCAGATGAAAGTGCAGCTCAGTCTTATGTTTAGTAGGCCCAACTGTTGAGTTGATTACACAGTCCGTGGTGTATGACAATGTTTACAATGAATACTTTTGTCAATGCGCACTACTGAATCAGCGGGCCAAATTTGTTCATGTTCAGGCTGTACTGACAGTGTCACTTGAAAAAAAAATGATGATGTGTGAATTACCAAAGAATAATACTATCAGGGGGTTTCTAGATACACTCATTTCGCATTGGCAGATGAAACAGGAGGCATCTGTGACCTTGAGAAATACAAAAGTTTTAGAATCAGATGAAAGATCACAATCCTCTGTTGCCACAAAGTTAAAAAAAGCAAGTCACTCATCATCAGTATCTGTGCTCTCTGTTCTGTCCGGTTTAGGCAGTATATCTGAAACAGAGCAGCTGTTTGGGATACTGTGATAATAGTGATGCCCATGTCACACAAGTCCAGCAGGTCACACTCCTTTGCCTCTGGACTGAACTGAGGCTGGGATTAATGTTGAGTAAGTGGATGTAATCCTCAACATTCTTTGCCATGAAATCACAGAGGTTTTGTCTGAGGTCTTCTGCATCCTCGTGCAGATGCAGCGTGAAAAAAGCAATTCCCGTCTGCAGGTACCTCCACCCTCTTCATACAGTTGACTTCAGCCTGGAATCAAGACGCTTATTGTTGATCTTCACAGAAAGCTGGCGCAAGTTTTCTGTCTCTCTACTCCGCCTCATCACCTCTGACAGCTCATTTACTCGCTTTTCTGAAACAAACCACAAAAGAAAAAGAAAAAGTAAACAACATGAACAGTTAACATTTTGGTGTGGGTAGAACATTAAACACACTGTCCACAGCGGAATGAAAAGGACACTCGAGAACATGTGTAAATAAACACCAAAACAAAAACCCACCATATATTGGTGTACCAATAGTGACACTGACACGTTTACTCAATCTTTTCTTGAAAAGTGTTCAGACAGGGTGAAGTACATCAAATACAAAATACGAGTACACTTATCTCAAAATTGAGAATATGGGTGAGTCATAACATAACCTGATAACAGCAAAATTATACAAAAGCAGATCCTACGTACATACATGAATCTCTGTCGTAAACATCTATTAATTGTTCAGATAAAAAGTGTTTTCCTTGTAGATGAAATTATTATAAGCAAGTACCCTCGCGCGCGCGCACACACACACACACACACACACACACACACACACACACACACACACACGTGTTTTTGTATAAACACACACACACACACACACACGCACACACACACACACAGAGGCACACTTGTGTGTGCCCGCACATACATAATCACACACACACCTAATCATGCATGCACCCAAGCACGCATACACACACCGCACGCACACACACTCACACACGTGCACACACATGCATGCATGCATGTGCGTGCGCGCGTGCACACACACACACACAGAAGCATACACGCGCGCATGCATAATCACACGCGCACACACACACACACTCACCAATGTGCATGTGCCCATGTTCTTGCACTTGTGCGCACACTGTCACACACAAAACACATACGCATGTCCCAGCACGCGTGCACACATACGCACGCAGGCATGCACACAGGTGCGCACACACATACACACGCCTGCGCGTGTGCGCGCATACATAAACACACACACGCGCATACTCACACACACTCTCTCTCGCGCGCGCTCTTACACACATGCACCCGCGTACTCAGGTGCTCCCACAGGCGTGCGCACGCGCACACGCATGCATGCACGCACGCACGCACGCACGCACACAGATATAGAATACAATATAATAAATCAGTAACACAGATATGCCTACCCCCAAAATCTTACTATCAGGAACAGATGTTATAAAAAATCAGTAACAAATTGAAAATTTCAAAAATTTTCAGGAACACTCAATCTTCCTTTCGTGGACACAACTGCATGTGTGTAGGTTCACATACACATATTCACACACAAGTCACACACACAAACACTGCAACAATTCTGAAAAACCCTCTCTTTCAGGCAGAAAAAAACAACTTGCCTTTATTTACACTACGCACATTGCATGTCATGGATGGTTTTCACTGTGCAGACTTCAGGGACCTGTAGTAGGCACTCTTCAGGTCTGCATAGTCTGAGGTCTTGTACCGTCTTTGAAGTGCCTCTCCTGGCCTCGCCTTGGCAACCAGTAGTGCTTCGAGAGTGTCATGTCCAAGCCTGTTCCTGAATTCGGTCATATTTTTCCGCACCACAGAGAACACCCTCTCACAATGCGCTGAAGAATGTGGAATACACAAAATGGAGACCATCACTCTGGGTAGCACCTTGAACAGGAGCTCACCATCCTCAGATAACTTGCTGATCTTGCCCCAGGTAGTGTCTGCTCTGTCTTCTATACAATGTGATGTCAGTGCACTGATATTCAGAATATTCCATTCTGACGTCTGCACTTGACACACCATCCGGCAGAATTGAAGGGAACCTTTTCAAAAAGTACTCAAGACTTGAGAAAGGGCTTTCTGATTGTCTGGAAGGGTCAGCAACTTTGGCATTTTCCAAAACCTCATCTTTGCAAGGCAGTTTGCTCTTCAAGTATTTGCAGGAAATCTGAAAAAAACTTCTTTACATTTTTGAAGAACTCTTCTTTCCTCTCCTCCCTCAGTTTGTTGTTATCATCACTGAGAAAGTCTGTGGCACCCTGCCCTATCAGGAGATCTTTGTCATCCTTGATATTGTGTCTAGACTCAAAAGTCAACATCCATCACCTGTTTGTACAGTATGGCGCTTGACTTCACAAAGCAGACAAGCAGCTTCCTGAAGAAATGTTCAAGTCTTTGCTTCAGAACATGCACCTTTGGCTCCTCACACTGTAACTCAGTGTTCATGGCATCAAATGGTTCCAGCACACTGGACAAAAACGGGCAATACAGTTTGTTTTTGGGGACTGAAACAGTTTCTGAGTTTTGCAGCTCTCTCTGTCTCAGCAGAACCCGTGGGCATTTTTTTTTTCGTTTTGAAAAATTCCTAAAGAGCATCCCAATTCTCCAATAGCCTTGAGAGGCACTTGGTGACACTCAGCCATCTTGTGGAAACATGCTTAAGAATCTTGTTCTCCTTGATGTCGTGATACAGCTGCATATCCGTGAAAGCTGCCTGTCTCTGAGCAGACATCAATCAGCAATCAGCAGCTGATCCACATTCAAAGGCAAGCATACTGCACCTGAACAACAGAAAATAAATAATGAACGCTTTGCAAGCAAACATTAAAGGAAACAAAAAGTGGATATACATGTGTGTGTGATGTAACATCCTCACACGCACGCATATATATATATATATATATATATATATATATATATATATATGTATGTGTGTGTGTGTAATATATATATATATATATATATATATATATATATAGGTATATATGCACAAGCATCCACTTTTTAATATGAGAGAGAGTGAAGAGACGCAGTGGAGGTGGAGAAGACCAAGCACACAGCTTTTTACATTTGTAATGTCCAGAGACATGTGAACTTTCTAAGCTGTCCTCCCATTCTCCCCTTTTCTACTGCAATGTGTATTTGGTGACACACACACACCCAGCAAGATGTGCCCATGGACAAGTCTCCCGTAGTCACCCATAGACGCCACATTCAGCACCAACCATCACGTTGGCATTATCCAATCCAAGACCAAGACAGTTGTTGAAAGGAATGTTGCGCACTTGGAACTCATTGAGTGCAAAAATCCTCTCACCTGAAACCCAGCATAAACGCAACTTTGATCCAGTTCATCAATTTAAAAGGGATTTGAAAGAGAGAGAGAGAGAGAGAGAGAGCGAGTCAGAGGAGGGGGCGGGGGTTTGTGTGTATGTGTATTCTTCAGTTTAATGTCTATACACGTAAGTGATTTTAGACAACCAAAAATAAATAAATAAACAAGGTAGAAAAGGAAGAAGGGAGGGGAGGGGTTGGATACAGGCAACTGAAGGAGATAAAGAGATAGAGAAACAGTGTGATAGAAAAAGATGAAGTATAAATGGAAAAAAAAAAAAGAGAGAAAAAAGGAGGATTAGAATGGGATTGGAAGAAAAAATTAACATGAATAAAGATTGCAACCTTTAACTTAGCTAGAATGACATTTTTGAAAATCAGATGAACGCTAAAGGTAACAAGATAATAACATTTAAACGTGAAGATAAAATTATTAACCCCTTCACTGCCATCATATTTTGCTAAGTCCCATGCTAAGAATTTTTTTTTAGAAAAACACAAAAATCACACCTATGATTTTCTTTTGCTTATAATTCAGAAGATATTGAAGATAGCTACATAAAAGTATTTATCAAATGAAAGGAAATTCAATGAATAACTATAAGTATAGCATAATGGAATGATATGCTAGAATGACACATGAACTCCTTGAAATGCAATATAAAAAAAATGAAAAAAAAATCGATCATGATGTTATTAGGTGATGCTGGAGCTCACAGCAGTTCATAGCATATTTTGTATTGAAGATTTACAGTGTACAAGGATCCAGGAAGCAGTGTCCAGCCACAACATAGCACAGTCTAGCCACACACAAAGAATGAAAGGCGTTTATCTCCCAGTTTCTGTCGCCTGTAGAATTCAGAAAAACACACAAAAAATCATGCCTATGATTTTCATTTGCTTATTGTTCAGAAAATATTGAAGATAGCTACATAAAAGTTACATCAAATGAAAGGAAAATGAATGAAAAATCTGTTAGTGTTTGAAACAAAAATATAATGAAATGGTATGCCAGAATGTCACATGAACTCCTTGAAACGCAGTATAAAGAAATGAAGATGTCAATCATGATATAATTAGATGATGCTGACCTCACAGCAGTTATATAGCACACTTTGTGTTGGAGTTATACAGTGTACAAAGACCCATGAAGCAGTGTCCAGCCACACCATAGCACAGCCTAGCCACACAAAGAACGAAAGGTGTGTATCTCCCAGTTTCTATCTCCAGCAGAAACGCTGAGTGTGATACTAGTTCTGGAAGCAGTCTTCCAAACACAGTCCTGGTTTGCTGGGGCAGTCTGGGCAATACCTGGTGTCTTTCCTCTGCCCTTTCTTCCAGCAGACACGGCACCTCTTTGATGGCCACGCTTTATTTTTGGTAGGGGGCAGCACACTGATGAAGTGTCGAGCACACAACCTTACACTAGTTACAGCATGGTCGTCCTCAGCAATAGCTGGATCTTTGTCGCCAAAAATCGTCTCATCGATGACTTCTTTCTGGAAGCCAAGGAAGGAGCTGCTGTTTCCATCCTTCCTGAACAAAATTTATGCATTCAGCATTGCAATTTGCATAAATCGCGCACACAGTTTTTTTTTTTCGTACCATTTCATGGTTTTACGTGTTGCATTGTATGGCTGCAACTGCTTGTCATGGCGGTCCGCAGCCCCCCATGTTCTTGTTGTAGTCCAAAATGGCTTGGGGCTTGACAGCTTGTTGTGTCCTTGTTGCTGATTGTCAGCTGCAGGTTTGCGCACATCCCTTTTGTCAGCAAACTTCTGGGCAAGAAGGTGCCGACAAACTCTGCTTTCAGTCTTGTCCCCTTGGCACTTGCAACTCTCGAAGGCAGGCTGGGACTCTTGGGAGACTGACAGTGCCACAACACGATGTGTTCTGAGAGCATGCAAAATGTCAAACAGATCACAGGATGTATACCAGTTGTCAGTAAACAATCTGTATCCTTGGTTCAGCAGCGGCAACATCAGATGCACCACCTCCTTGCCTGAACGTCCAAAGTTGGCAGCTTCAGATGGCAAATTGGCATCAAGTTCTGCTGTGCTTTCATCTTTTCCAGCATACACTCTGAATCTGTAAGTGTCTGAGCTATCGCACAGGAGGAATATTTTGATGCCAAATCGTGCCCTCTTCAATGGGATATACTACTTGAACACCAAGCGGCCTTTCCCATAGCAGCAGGGATTCATCTATGGCAATGTTTCTTCCTGGCATGAACACAGTTTGAAAAGTCTCAAAAAAGTGATCAAGCACAGGCCATATCTTGAACAGCCTGTCTTGATTGGGTACCACAGCTGGTGGCAATTCGTTATTGTCTGCCATGTGCCAGAATTTCAGTAGCAGCAAAAATCACGTCATCTGTCAATTCTGCTTTGCTGGTTGACGAACTGGTGAAAAATCCAGAAATTTTGCGAGTGTGACCACAAGATATCTCAAAGTCCTTGTGTTTTATCGATTCGACATGTCGACGACAATCATCTTGGCTGCCATGCCTGATGAAGAACTCACACTGGCAAACCGTGCACCAGCAGAAGTTTTCCCCTTTCCATCCTTGTTGTAAACATGACCACCTCTCACTGTACTGTTTACGAAAGGTTTGCGGACGGCGATCTTTTTTTTATCGCGGCTGCCGCTGGGGTCCATTTTGAGTATCTTCATCATCTGTCTCGCACACTCGCATCGCAGTCTTGATGCTAGCCATGTTTGATGGTTGAGAGTGCTTTTTCTGAACCCTGGCTTCGTTCAGTTTGTTTCGTCGACGGATGTGGCCATGTGAGCATGCGCACAGCGCTTCAATTCAAGCGTCCTAACCGTCATCCAGTTTGTCCCTCTGTGAAAAATTGTCCGCTCATTTGATTTTGTTTTTGTTTTTTTTTTTTTTTTTTTTTTTTTTTTCTGAACATGCAATCACTCACTGACTGTAACGTCCAGAACAAACCTTGATTTTGATGTTTTTCCATAATAAATACGGCTATTCCGTGACGGTAGGCATGTCTGGCTACAAACATGTCAAACAACTCACCTTGTTTAATGAGCAGTAGAGATTCTTCCAAGTCAGCAAGTTGCTACTGCTCAGAAGATGTGTCAGATTTTGCAAAAGGTTCAGGTTTCTCCAGTGGACTAGAGATAGGCCATTGAATACACACACAAGGGGGGCACTTGATTACATTTCCTTTCCCGCTCTAAGTGAGTAAGGGAGAGCTGATCCTGTGTTCAGCTGGAATAGCAGTCCTAGTCTCTCCCCCCCGCCCGCATGTCAGAGCAGTCAGGCAGTCCTAGTCTCTCCCCTCCGGCATGTCAGAGTGGGCCATGTGGTCAGTATAATGAGGAAGCAGATACTTTTGTTCTCTCCTGCTGCCAGCAGTTTATAGGGCAGGGAAGAGTATCAGCCAAGCATACAGCAGTGGTCTGCCCTCCCTCCATTTCCTACTCCTCACCTTGGATAGGCACAGTTGGTTAACCTTTTTGCAATGTGCCGTACGATAGTGACACCCAAATTCGAAAACAACCCTACCTGTATTCCGTCGTTTGGCCTTCGTATGCAGCCTCGCGCACGGAATGCAGGTCTAGACCTAGGAGTTGTGTCTGATTTTTCCAAGTTTCCAGATGAGCCTCCGTGGACCTTTTTCACACCAGAGATTCGTTTTGATCTTGCAGCTTTTCGCAAAGAGTCCACCAGCTCTCTGGCATACAAGGCATTGTATGCTGAGCTCTGTTCCAAACTCCCATCCTACCAGAAAATTTTCACTGACGGTTCCAAGTCTGAAGATGGAGTGGCCTGTGCAGCCTACTGCCCTGGTGCTCCTTCTCAAATACTGTTAAAACATATTCCTTCAGAGATTCGCTTCTGCTTACTCTGCTGAAGTTACAGCTCTGGTTCTGGCACTAAGAATAATCTCACAGTCTCCAAAGAGGGACTTTCTGGTTTTGTCGGATTCACTGTCAGCTTTGGAGGCCATATCTGGCCGCAACCTTCAGCACCCCGAACTTTTACACTTTTTTGAACTTTTTACCAAGTTGAAAGTAGAGGGTTACAACATTCTTCTGGCTTAGGTTCCTGGTCATGTTGGCATTGGAGGGAACGAAATGGTGGATCATTTGGCCAAGAATGCCACAAGAGAGAAACTGTCAAACACACCTATCCCCTGCTCGGATCTGAAACCCAAAATTAATGATTATGTCAGAGACCTCTGGCAGGAGGACTGGAATACACAGACAAATAACAAACTCTTTCAGATCCGTCCAAACTTAAAGTTCCCTCTCATCTTCGTCTGGTGGTCGTAAAGAAGAAATAGTTCTGTGCCGGCTGCACACTGGCCATTCATATTTTACTCATTCCTACCTTTTAAAGAGTGAAGAAGCTCCGTGGTGCATTCCATGTCATGTGCCACTCACAATGAAACATATTCTTTTAGGAGTGTTGGGACTTGCACGAGGTGAGACACAAACATTTTACAGCAGATTCCATGAAAATCCTGTTCAGAGATGTCCCACCTGACGTGATCTTTGGGTTTTTGAGAGAGATTAACATTTTCATCTGATTTAAGATTTTACCGAAAAAAGATTTTTAACGAAGTTTCTGGTGCATTTCTAGAAGATATCATTTAAAGAGATGTGTGAAAGTTTTTTTTTTTTTTTTTTTTTAAGACTGGTGAGTTGATTTTAACGTGGTGACAGCCCTGATGTGGCCCTTTGCGGTTGGCTGGGCTCTAAGCAACATTATCCTATCCTATCCTATCCGTACAATTTTTTCTTTAAAATTTAACAAAACTAAAGGTTGGCAATTTACTCCTTTTAGTCTAATGTCTATCATTTTAGTACAGGACCCAAGGATTAAAAAAGCTATCTCCATGCAAAATTTGAAGGCTCTGGCTTAATAATTAAAGAAAATATGGTGTAAAAACAGATCACAACTTGGCATTTTCTGAGAAAATCCACATGCCGAAAATACAAAGTCAGCCTACCTTACAGTCTAATGGCCACCAGTTTTGTAGGGAAATCCTTCTTGTTCAGCCTGCTCCTCATCTCTGCCAAGCCTAATGAGTCTTCTCTTCTTCTTGTACTTTGGTCGGTCTTTGTGCTGTCATTATGCGCAAAGCATCTTTGACAGTGAAGAATAAAGCCAAGGAATGGCCAACACTAATGTTCATATTGCACATAATATCACCCAGTCTGGAACAGCCATCATTGAAGATAACAACTGCTACAGCAGCTGCAGTTTCAACAACACTCATGCCATGGTGTTTTGTTTTAGAGCAAAATTTCCAGATAAGGTTGTTGATGATCTCATTGGCATTCTGGGTATATCTGTCTGATGTGAAATTGTATGAAGATTTCTCTCCGATTTGCTTGTTTCTTAAAAAGGCTGCAGATTTATTTGAAGATGAGGAGTTCTGTTGGATGGTGGAGGAGGCCAACAAATTGGCAACAGCTTGTTTGTCAGTGATCAGAGCATCGGCAAGTTTCAGGTGATGAATGGAGGGGTTGGTGTTCTTCCCGTTGATTTTTCTGATGATGTTCCAAACTTTTTTCTTTGAAGTTTTAGATGTCAGCCCGGAGCAGAAGTTTCTCCAAGACTGACGTTTACTGATTTTGAAAGTGTGCCTCGATTTAGCACGGAGTTTCTGATGGGCTCGAGCGTTGGGACCTGAAGGTCGTTGGTATACCTGACGCTGAGCATGTTTGCGTATTTTTGAGATTAGTTGGCAGTCAGAATTAAACCAGGGTGTTTTGGGCAGTTGGGATTTGTCGGAAGACATTGGAATACAGATTTTTGCACAGTTTATCACAGTATTGGTCAGAGATTCTGCTGGGTCTGGACTCTGAAGAAAATCAATTTCCTGGAATTCTTTTGAAATACTGGTTGCAAAAAGATTCCAGTTTGCCTTCCTATAATTAAGATGTTGTGAGACAGAGGCGGTTTCAGTTACTACAGGTTTTAAAAGAACACAGGGAAATGGTCACTTCCGTGCAGATCGTCATGGACAGACCACTCATAGTCCAGGACCAGCGAGGGGTCACAAATCGACAAATCTATACACGAAAGTGAACCTGTGGAGAGTGGAGGTAAGTTGGAGTTCCATCGTTCAGACAACACAAATCAAAATCTGAAAGGACATCTTCAAGAAGCAGACCTCTGGATGACGAATTCACACTCCCCAAAGGGGGTTGTGTCCATTGAAATCACCCAACAGCAGAAAAGGCCAAGGAAGCTCTCCCATCAGACTGACAAGGTCCTGACGACAAACCAGGACAGAAGGAGGCAGATAGAGTGAGCAAACTGTAATAGTCTTGTGGAGAGTGACTCTCGCAGCTACAGCTTAAAGGGAGGTAGTCAGAGCGACAGGACTAAACAGCAAAGTTTTATGTAAAAGTAGGGCAACACTGCCCGACATTCCCAATGTGGATGGTTGTGCAGGCTTGGAAAGAATATTAAAGCCAGAAAGAGTGAAGGTCTTCTGGCTTTGAATTTTGTCTCTTGAAGAGCTACAACGTAAGGTTTTGACGTTTGACACAGAAGCTGTAGCTCCTCAAAGTTTGAATGTAAACCACGGATATTCCAATGGATTACTGTACTGTCCATGGTGCAGAGAATGAATAGGAGAGAAATCAGGTCATCTCCTCGTCATCATCTGCATCCAGTGGAGTGAATCTATTAGAAAGCTGGACAAGACTGTTGGAGTCTTTAGACCTGTTGGCAGGCTTGCCCACAGGTGAAGAGGGCCTGGGTTTTGGAGATGGTGGAGGTTTCTTTCTCATCTCCACCATCTCCACACTGGACTGAACTCTCCCTTGCCCGCACGGGCACTGCTTACGGAAGTTCAAGGCGGGAGGGCTGGCTTTTTAATCTGCCCAGCAGCAGAAGGAGTAGACTGCTGGGCAGTCTGAGGGGTAGTGGATTTTTTGCCTCCACCAGGGGCACCCACCTTGGACTGGGAGGTGGTGTCTTTTGCTTTCCAGAGTTTAACATTCTACTTTCAACGTTTTTGTGAAAATAAATTCATCAGTCTGGCAGCAGACTGAACGGGTCGGAACTTTCTTAATTGCTGAAGCTGATGTCTTTTAAAGAATTGTGTGAATGAAAGACTTGTGAATTGATTTTAACATGGTGACAGCCCTGATATGGCCCTTTGCTGTCGGCTGGGCTATAAGCAACATTATCGTATCGTATCTTATCTGATCTTACCATTAACTATACTTTAGGGAGCCTTGACGGCAGAATAGACATATTGTTAGACACACTTGTCCAAAGATCTGATCCCACTCAACACGCTCCAACTGATCAGACATGCCAATTAATCAAGGGAAAAAAGGCTAAAATAATGCGGAAAAAAACAGCGGATGAGAGCGGACAAGGATGCATATTTGGGGTATACTGTTAGTTTTTGGTGATGGTAAAAAAAAGTTCTTTTAGCAGACAATTGCCCGGCCTGATTAACACATGTGTAACATCTTGCACACACCAAAAATCCCTTTACCTCTCTTACAAGAAAGTAGGCCCTTCCTATTCTATGGATGACATGTTCACATACCATGCAATCATTATTTGGAAGGAGACGGATGGACTAGTCTTTTTATAATGCTCTGCCCAAGAAAATATAACTTCTTAAAGTTCTATACTACCACTACTACAGACCTGCAGAACATGCAAAGATGGTGTCCAGAGAAGTGACAATGTCCAGTGAAGACAGTATCCAGTGAAGTGATGGTGTCCAGTGAAGTGACGGTGTCCAGTGAAGTGATGGTGTACAGTGAAGTGACGGTGTCCAGTGTAGTGACAGTGAAGTGACGGTGTCCAGTGAAGTGACGGTGTCCAGTGTAGTGACGGTGTCCAGTGAAGTGACGGTGTCCAGTGTAGTGACGGTGTCCAGTGAAGTGACGTGAGTGTAGTGACGGTGTACCAGTGAAGTGATGGTGTCCAGTGAAGTGATGACAGTTCCATCTTCTTTCCCAGATGGGCAGCATGGCACCAGTGCCGGGAATAAACAGCTATTTTCATCTTCTGTTTCTGATGGAGGTATGCTCTCCCCTACAGATATAAAATTGTGCACATTTGTAGGCAGCTTTATTTTTTTCTTTAAAAGTCAGACAAGTAACCACTGAGTTTATTTGCAGGGCATTCAGAAATTTTGTGAAGGATAAACACTTAGAAAATAAAAAATAAGTGCAAACTGCTAACTCAACATCAAGACACAACAAACATAGCAACCGTGTGCTTTCTATGGAAAAAAAACTGAACATCCATATGCATTTAAACTGAGATACATTCAAATGGAACTTTTTTTTGCACTTTTCAATAGAAGAAATATGTTGCTTGCCAAACGTATTTTCAATAATTCAAGTAGTTTATGTCAGTGTCACCTCAAATGTTGCCTGTTGAATTAAAACTAGTGTGCTACAAATGACAATGTGCATGATAAGATAAAGGCCAATCAAGATTAGAAAATGATGTTTTGTTAAAAGTTATGATCATGAACACTGAAACAGCCTCAGTTCATTGCCCTGGCGAAATGAACTTCTAGAAGTTACCAAAATTCTAGAATGTTCGATGCCTTTGTGGAAGTTTCTCTAATTTTCAGAGGTGGAATATTCCTGAATGTTTTCAGGTCTGAAATATTATTTTCAGTTGTGGAATATTCTATAAGCATTGCACTTATTTTACCCTCTGGGGGTTGCAACCTTGTCATGGTTGGAGGGCTTGCAGGGTCCCGTGATCCCTTAGGCTTTGCTGGCGTGGGCATCAATACTTGAAGATAGGCTAGTTTGTTTTTTTTTTTAAATGCTTCTTGGCCTGAAAAGTGCAGTTGCTGTCTGGCCTAAGCACAACGTGGTAAGGAGTTGATGCCCCTGGTAGGGCCTTCCATGTCAGATAGGCTAAGGACTAATAGCAACCACCTTTTTCCTTTTTCCTTTTATCTTCTGCCTTCTTATTTTTGCTCTTTTCTATCTTCATCTCCTCCCCTTCAAGTCTTCTTCCCCACACTCTTCTTTGCTCTGTGGTCTTCTTGAGGTCCACCGTTCTTGAGCCCCACCGGTGCGTTCTGTGATGGGGGAGAATAGGATCCTGGAGGTTGAGACCGCTGATGTGACTGCGGTGCATCAAGTCAACACACCTCTTTGGCCTGGACTTCTTCTAGACAGGTGGTCAAAGTGGCCCACTTCGATCAAGCGGCTGGTCGCGTGCATACCCTAGCTCAGGCTAGAAGGTGGCGGCTCGGGTCAAATGGGTTTGGGAGCTTCTGTGGCAGGGACGCTTTCAGGCCTGTGTATATCTCTTTTGAATTCCTGGTACCCTGATATACTGGAATTCAGTATAAAGTGGGGCATCCCCCTTGTTGGGACTCGGTGGCGGGGGGGATCGAGAGAGATGAATTTTAATGAATACAACATGGCACCAAGAAAAAAAAAAAGACACAGGCAGGATTCAGAAACGGATACGGACACGGATTCGGAACATACCCAAGCTGGTTGAAGGAAAAAGAAAAATTCAGAGAATAAAGACAGAACAGCGATTCCCGTTTTTTGAGGCAAAAAAGATTGCTATGAAAAGTCAACCAACTGTTGGGCTCTTGTTTGCAGCTGCAGTAAGGAAACCAACAACAGTCAGCATTGGCGTGCAGACGGTCGAATCCTTGTTTGCCGAGAGAGAGCCAGAAACCAAGTCTATAGCCTCAGGCAGAACCACTGCATGCGATGAACCCCAGCAGTCATCGCCTTCAGATATGACTCAGTCTTCAAAGCCCTCTCTTGCCCCCAGACCATCAGGGGGCAAAAGACCTACAGGCCCTTCAGGGCGGCAGAGAGTGGAAGTTGTTGGAAGTGCAAGACAAGACCACCCCCTCAAAATCCTCCAAAGGGCACCCTACAGCTGTCAACAAGGGAGCTGGTGGTTCTGGAGGGAAGTCCAAGTCACCGCCTAAAAAGAAAGCGCTGAGTATTGTATCAGATCGAGAGAAAAAAGCGGAGAGAAACACCAACAGATTTGCAATTTCTCTCGGATCTAGATGATGTCGACATGGAATGAAAGGAACTTGTTGTGAAGAGTTACAAGATTTATTTTCCTTCACAATATCTCTTTAGTCTTTTTTATGATGGACTCATCCACAAGGGATTCAATCCTACAATGGAATATTAGGGGTCTGTCATCCAATTTTGAAGATCTGCAGCTGTTGTGTCGCGAGGCTAGGCCGATGTTAGTTGCCCTCCAAGAAACTCTTTTGAAGTCTGACAAAAAATTTCTGGCTACAGTTTTCTAAATCTACCTGCACAGTTTTGAACATGGTGTTTCTGGTGGGGTACTTGTTCACACAACTCTGTTCTGTACAGCCCAGTTGCTTGCAGACTCCGCTGGGCAGTGGCAGCTCGGTTCATCTCCACAACTTACTATCTGTAGTCTGTTGACAGCTGGTGGGGTTGCCTTGTTCATTCACAACTCTGTTATGTACAGCCCAGTTGCTCTGCAGACTCCGCTTCAGGCAGTGGCAGCTCGGGTTACTCTCCACAAAACAGTTACTATCTGTAGTCTGTTGAACATGGTGTTTTCTGGTGGGGTTGCCTTGTTCATTCACAACTCTGTTCTGTACAGCCCAGTTGCTCTGCAGACTCCCGCTTCAGGCAGTGGCAGCTCGGGTTACTCTCCACAAAACAGTTACTATCTGTAGTTTGTATCTACCTCCAAATATCTGCGTCACCAAACGGGACCTCATTTCGCTCTTGGAGCAGCTTCCTCAACCCTTCCTGCTGTTGGGTGATCTGAATGGCCACTCTTCTCTATGGGGAAGTGCGAGATCTTCACCACAGGGTCTGCTTTTTAGAGGAAGTGTTTTCGGAGTTTGATCTGTGTGTCTTGAATAGGAAATTGCCAACTTACTTTCACTCCGCTAATGGCACCACATCTTGTCTGGATCTTTCTGTCTGTGACCTCTGGCAGGAGGATTGGAATACACAGACGGATAACAAACTCTTTCAGATCCGTCCAAACCTATAGGAGTTCCTCTCTCTTCCCCTGGTGGTCTGGTCTGGTCTGGGTGGTCGTAAAGAAGAAACAGTTCTGTGCCAGCTGCACACCGGCCATTCATATTTTACCCATTCCTACCTTTTAAAGAGTGAAGAAGCTCCGTGGTGCATTCCGTTTCATGCGCCACTCACAGTGAAACATATTCTTTTAGAGTGTTGGGACTTGCACGATGTGAGACACAAAACATTTTACAGCAGATTCCATGAAAACCTTGTTCAGAGATGTTCCACCTGACGCGATCTTTGAGTTCTTGAAAGAGGTTAACATTTTTCATTGGATCTGAGATTTTACAGTGGAAGATTTTTAACAAAATTTTGGTCGAGTCTTTATTTTAAAGAATTTTGTGATTGAATGACTTGTGAGTTGATTTAAACGTGGTGACAGCCCTGATATGGCCCTTTGCGGTCGGCTGGGCTATAAGCAACATTATCTTATCTTATCTAGTTCTCTGCTCGCTCGACGGGACCCTGTCCCAAGTAGAAATATTACATAAAGAAATGACTGAATATTGTTCGAGGTTAAAACAACTGCTATGAAATAATATTCAATTGTTGTTGATCGACAGTAGAAGTATAATCCTGCCTGTCCTAACATAACCAACTACACAATGAATAAGGAAGATGAGCAAGTTCGAAGTGGAATGAAATGACACATATCAACCAACATACACGAGCAAACGGAAAATAGAAAAAAAAAATGTACCAGCCTGTTTCAAGAGGACAGAGAAATCCAGTTCAATCATATATATATAAAATAAATCCAGAGAAGCATGAACATGCACGAACTACAAAGTGTAAATATATAAATAGAGAACGAATACTACAGCAAGGAAACACGCCATCTTGCAACTGGGAAATGCAAACTGAATTATGATATGGGGGTCACACAGGTCAACAGGGGCAGCATTAAAATAAGAGGCACATGCGTAGAGAGAAGGAATGTACAGAGTAGGACAGACAGGATTCTATTAAGAATTATACATGCAGTATGTAACACGATGATATAATCATGCTATGAAGAAGATACTAATGGAGACAAGTGATGGCCTGTTGGTGACTCCGATGAGCTGATGAAGATGCGAGCATTATGTTACTAAGGTAACTTTCCGGATCTTATTCGTAAACGTCGAAGAGTTCTTCCGATTGCGTTCGGCTTGTCTGCTAAGACAGATTCATTATCCTACATTTCTCAAACAGATGTTTTTTAACTACGATTTTCTCTGTAATAGTGTAATGGAATCAGTAACCAGTTAACAAATACATGAATCTATGTAAGTGAAGCCCATTACTGATATCTATTTTCATTAGTTTGTCTTGTACAAAAATACGATCGCTTCGAATGGCGTAACACGTGGACCATTTCTGACCTGTTTAATCTCGACAAACACCAGCTGATTACAAACAAAATGACTAAGCATTAGCACGGTAGTAAGTGAAATGAAAAAATTGGATCATTTCATTAATGTTATGGTTTGTTATTATATGCGTTATCTTACCAAGTGCGTCTTGCAATTCAACAACGATTAGCGCATTCGACTCGGTCATTGTCAGATCTCAGCTTCATTCCGCCATTGTTGAAATCTCTGGACAAGGAGCGAATGTTTGCATTTGATACCTTCGCTTTGATTGGCTTACGCTTTTCGAGCATTCAACCAATCACTTAGCTTGACACACCAATGAACGAGAGAGAGAACAGCCTTTCCAGCGCATCGTTAATGCGTATGTTTTTTTTAGCAACGATGTTGGAAAGACAACACTTGTAACAAGCCTCATAAAAACTTTGATTCTAATTACTTTAAACACATCATACTAAAAAGAAAAAAAATGGACTGAAATAAAGCTTGAAACATGCTCTTGTATTCTGACCTATTTAAACGCCAATGAATGGAATGAACACATTGTATGCGTTGATTTTCGACACAGTGTAGCTCGAACGCTGGGCCAAATGCCGCCTACGGCACATTGGGATGTGTGACGCGCTTCGTTTTCGTGTAAACGGATGGGTGTATTTGGAATAAAACAATCATACCGTCTGTTGCAAACACAGATAAATAACACTGAGTTCAAAAGGAAACTGTATTCTTTATTCTTCACAATTTTCATCTGATTCTAAACGCGTTATTCATAGATATTGCCTATTGAAAACAAGCATATTTTTCACCCGGCTGAACCTTCCCGTACGCTGAGAGAAGGGCTGCCGGTACCTAGTTATATGCTTTTAAAGTATGGATCCAAAACAAATAATTGGTCTCTGAAGTGTTTTCCATACATTTAAAGTTTCGCCAAATGGGCATACAAAGGTGGAAAAATGAATATTTTCTCCATAAATTCTGTGAGTTGCATAATTTTCTAGTTTACCTAACCAGGTCAGTTTAAAGCTGAGATACACTGTTTTATATCTGGTATACCAAGCCCACCATCTTTTACACTCTTAATTCCCGTCTCTCTGTTGATCTTGTCTTGCTTTCTGCTGCCGACAGATCGATAAGACAGCGGATGAAGTTTAGTAATGAGATGATGTGGAGGATTATGAAGCAACATTTAAAGATATCTCAGCTGAGACAGGATCAAAGATTTTGATATTGCAATTCTCCCACATAGCGTTATGCACCTTTAGACCAGATTTGAAATAAATGGTGTACTTAATGACATGGAGTCCCTCGACCTGTAAACAAGTGTAGTAGTTCAATCAATGGCACCTTTGAAACAGCACACATGTATGCTGAGGTCTGTTTAAACAGTGACAATGGAACAAGTATATATACACAGATATGTTGCTGACCATGACATGGATTATCCCACAAAATGGCATGTTGGAACCAGCACACATGACATTAAAGTTCTTGTTCATGGAATGATGTCACCGGAAGTAGAGGAAGTGAAAGAAACCCTGTAGTCCTTTAAAATGTCATTGAAATGGTGTCACTGGAAGAAGAACATAGCAGTGCTGCAGTCAATCAAAATCTAACCCTGGAACAAGAACACAGATATATATACTGTAGTCCTTGGAGTTATCTGTGATTGTAGTGCATAAAATGGTGTCACTGAAACAACTATTACCACACGCATGCCTTGAAGTCCAAGAAATGCCATCACTGTTACCTCTGGCAAACAGATACCTTGAAATCCATGAAGTAGCGTCATTGTTATCACTGACACACAGATGGCTTGAAGTCCATGAAATGGTGTCACTGTAAGTGTAACCAATGACACACAGATGGCTTGATATCCATGAATTAGTGTCATTGTAACCAGTGACACATAGATGGGTTGAAGTTCCGGAAATGGTGTCACTGTTGTGTTACTTGTGGCACACAGCTGGCTCAAAATCCATGAAGTAGCGTCACTCATTCACTGTAACCAGTGACACACAGATGGGTTCAAGTTCCTGAATTGGTGTCATGGCAACAATGACACTGGTGTGTAGACATTTACAGAAAGTCAATGTAACCACCACACAGAGATCTATCTGGAAGTCAATTACAATATATTGCTGTTAGATTCCTTAAAGTCAGTGAAATGGCATCTGTGTAAATGCACATATAATAAAATATCCTTGAAGTCCATGAAACGATGCCACTGGAGCAAGGACACAATACACTGAACTCAGTTAAACAGTGTCACAGGAACAGCAGAGAAATCCTGTATTCTATGAAATGGTATCCACTGGAACAAGCATACATAACATGGTCCATGAAATGGTGGCAATGGAACCACTTAAGTAAGGTAATGTTGCCTAGTATAGCCCAACCGACCGCAAAGGGCCATACGATGGCTGTCACCACGTTGAAGTCAACTCACAAGTTGTTAAAAAAAGAAAGTTAACGAAAAAAAAAAAAAAGAAGTACACAGAAAACATTCACTCATCTCTTTAAAGTAGACCTAAAAATGCACCAGAAACGTTGGTAGAAATCTGTATTCTGTAAATCTTACATCAGATGAAGTATGTTAATTTCTTTCAGAAATCAAAATGTCATATAAGGTGTAACATCTCTGATCAAAATTTTCAGGGAGTCTGCTGTTAAGTGTTTATGTCTCATTGCCATCCATTCCCTTAGGAAGCTGTCAGTAAACGCACTGAAGCAAAGTGGTGGTTTGCATAGTGGCCTTAACACCAAAGGCACTAGAACCAGTTGTCTGGCACTGGAAAAAACCTACTTACAGATACTGTGCTATGTGAAATTATGTTGTACCCAAAACTTACAAAGCAACATAGCAATCCAAGAATTTCATGGCATTTACGAGTGAAATCAGTGATTTAGCCACTCATCCTAGAAACATCCTGGGAATATAAACTGGTGAAAAATCGCTACGCACCAAGCCAACATGTAATATCAACAGAATGTGGGAAGGTATCAACTGACCGCAGATGTGGGAAGCCAACATGTAATATCAACAGAATGTGGGAAGGTAATGGACTGACCGCAGACTACTCAGCACCAAGCCAACATGTAATATCAACAGAATGTGGGAAGATGTTGGACTGACCGCAGACTACTCGGCACCAAGCCCACATGTAAATCAACAGAATGTGGGAAGATGTTGGACTGACCGCAGACTACTCAGCACCAAGCCCACATGTAATATCAACAGAATGTGGGAAGATGTTGGACTGACCGCAGACTACTCAGCACCAAGCCCACATGTAATATCAACAGAAGGTGCGAAGATACTGGACAGACCGCAGACTACTCGGCACCAAGCCAACATGTAATATCTACAGAGGGTGGGAAGGTGTGGACTACTCAGGCTGACTGCCTCATGTGTCGGGCATCTCTCAGCAGGTTCTGCAGCATCACTGCTGGTGACAGTTGCAGAGGGTGGCAGGCGAGGTGGCAGGCGAGGCAACGCAGCAGTGTCTGCAACGTCACTGCTGGTGACGGTTGCAGAGGGTGGCAGGCGAGGCAACGCAGCAGTGTCTGCAACGTCACTGCTGGTGACAGTTGCAGAAGGTGGTATTCTGCTTTTCTTGGGGTCAGGACTTGGTTCCTGTGGCTGTTGCCTTTTCCTTGCAACCAGGGCTGCTAGCCTCTGCTCTGTCCACTCCTGTAGTGGGATGTCCTCCTGGCGACACCACCAAGCACCTTTTATCTGGGTGTGTGCCAGCTGACCATCCACTACAGACAGGCGAGGCTTCTCACACTTCCTGCATGTGAACACATCAATGCTGCGCTTGTAGATGCGCACAGGCTCCCCAGCCTCCTTCATCTTCTGGCGCCTTTTCCTGTACGCGGCAGTGGATTTCGGCACACGTCTGGGACCAAGGCTGGGAGGCAGAGGAACAGCTGAAGCGGTACCTGGCACAACTGGTTGCACCGGAACTGTTTGCAGAGGAGTGGTGCCTGCAGGAACAGGAGGAACAGGTGCTGGTAAAATGAAGGCGTAACGACCTGGTGCTGGTTCTATGCGCCGCTGCCTGGTGGTTGCTGTCTGTGCCCTGCATGGTGGTAGATAGAAGGTGTGCTGATCACCTGCATCACCTACATCTGGTCGGGGAGGCCAAGCGAATAACAGGGTGCACAGGCAGTCAGCAGTCATGGCGTGGGACTGCTCAGGCAGACTTGCTGTAGAACTTCAGTTCATTAGCCTTCACTTCCTTGTTGTTCCTGCCAAAACAGAGAGCAAGTATAAGTGCAAGAAAGCTAAAAGCTGCTTCAGAGAAACAGTGATGAACAATCACTTCAACAACATACATGGAATCTGTGATGGGCACTGTACCTTACATAGCACCTGCAGTGAGATCAGTGAGGCAGAAGGAGGATACAACTGTTGGCTTACCAGTCCAGAGTGTGGCAAGGTTGATATCAGGAAGCTGTAAGGTGGTGTTGTCTAGCAGCGGTGGATTGTTGAGCACGGCAGAGCGTACATGAGCATAATCCCTGAGGATGAATGCCCAATGCTCAATCCGCTTCCCTTCCACCACCACTGCAGACGGGTGCAGAGCACACAGCTTCCTGACCAATGTCTCGACAATGCGGCTGCAGTCCACTCGGGTGGCAGGACCCTGACTGGAGCCCAGATGGCGCCTGCACGAACAGAAACACAGACTCCTGCTCAAACATGGAAGCAGACATTCAATCAACAGAAGAACAGAACTCTACTTAAGTGAGACATGAACAAAGACCAACTGTATGTTAAACCTGAACAAATGTTTACTACAAATGTTTACCGTTGAGTGGCAACCACACCAGGCGAAGCCGTCTTGCCCTTTGCCTTGAAGCGGCCTCTGACTTTGGTCTGGAACCGCTCTGCCAGCTGCAGTGGCTGCTTGTCGTAATCATCCAGGCAATTATATGCCTGAATGATTTCCTGCGCTTCCATGTTGGACACGGCCATCTTGGTGCGCAGGGGTAGCAGCAGCTGCACAGCGCCTCAACCCGATCAAAGCCAGGGGCGCTATCTGGGCCGACACTCTGCTGCATCAAACATAACAATGCCCAGTGTAAAGTACAATGTTACAATTAAGAAGACTGGGTAGCACCTCTTTTAAGAATGTGAATTCCTCCATAACAACAAAATGTGCATAGTAAGATTGCAAGAACAGAATTCACAAACATGCCTTTGGATGAGCAGTCAATGAAGAAGTCTGGGCATGGCTGGTGGACAGACGCTGAGTCTGGCTGTGGACGGACGCGGAGTCTGGCTGGTGGATGGACGCTCAGTCTGGGCTGGTGGACGGACGCTGAGTCTGGCTGGTGGATGGACGCCCAACCTCAGTCTGGCTGGTGGATGGACGCCCAGCCACAGTCTGGCTGGTGGACGGACGCCCAGCCTCAGTCTGGCTGGTGGATGGATGCCCAGCCACGGTCTGGCTGATGGACAGACATCCAGTCTCTGACTGGCTGGTGGATGGACGCCCAGACACTGAAACAGGGAAAGAGTGCCATACACTGAAATAGTAGCATGATCAATATTCATTGTATGTTACCATATCATAAAAACTCATGAACAAAAAAAACGAGCTGAAACACAGAAGGAGAAAAGAGAACATCAAAGCAGTCCATGGCATGAACAACAGGAAACTCACCCACTTGTGGATGGATGACTTTGTTCCATGAAGGCTCGATCAACCAGTTCCTCGTGCTTCGTAAACACGGTTTGATCCACATCTGGATCTACCCCAGCGTCCTCCTCAAAGCCCTCATCAGGCATATCTTCTTGGACCATCTCAGATGTCAGGTCCAGATCCTGTCTTGTGACAGCATCCAGCTTCATCATTAAAGATGAAGAATTCTGCCCAAGAAGATACTCGTAACCGATCTTCTCACCTGTAAAAAAAAATCATGAACTGAACACAAAAAGATGCATGCATATTTTAAATTCTGTCTATAAATACATCAGAAACTCTTGGATGTAATTGCACTACAGACCAGGTTATAACAGTGCCCTTTCGGGGCTGTCATCAGACAGGAAAAAAGAAAACACCTCATGGAGAACAGCACCAAAACAAAACAATGTTAAAAATAAACTACAGGAAAAACAAGAGAGAGAGAGAGAGAGAAGGTGGGAAAGAAATACAATGACAAAAAAGTGTAAAACCTGGGAAGAACAGAGAGAAAAAAGAGAGAAAGGAAAAGCCCAAAGCAAGAATATAGTTATAACCTGTGTATGCCCGTGGAGCCTTGAACCATGAGAACATGGGGCAGTCCACTTTCTCAGAGCCGTCCTTGATGCTCTGCATCAGTTTACCGTCGTACAGTCTGGGCTGGTCATGAGGCCCGGTTACCCCTGCAGCAGCTCCCCTGTCTTGGTTCCAGTGCATCAAGCCCTCCACCAGATAGGCCTGGTAATGCACATGGCTGGTGCTGTTGCCTGAACAGACAACGAGTTGTCATTTAACACATTTCCTGCTGCAATATTATCCTCTTATTTCCTTCCTGATATACGTACGTACATACACACAGAACAGAAAAATATACACAAGACAGGAAAGCGTTGGAAAGAAGCAAAATGTGAAGGTATAAAACAATGAGGAAGTCTTTTGTAAGGATTTTTCACATCCACACTAATATCTCTCAGCTGGAAACACAAAAGCCATTCACCTGGGATGAACCGGTTTAGATGGAGATGGAAGTTCTCCAGAGACGTGGATCCTCTGGCACATCTGAACGTAGGCAGACAGACACCCCCCTTGGTCATGGTGCCTGTCTGGATGTAAAGACCCACATTGGGTGGATCCTGGATGCAGGGGATGTGGCGCTCCTGCTCACTCCAGATCTGCCAGGCCTGGTCGTTGTTCAGGACTGGAACACCCAGTGTGTCTTTGGCTGCAACAAAGCATGGGATGTTCAAATGTTAAACAGAAAAAGACGCACAACTGTACAGTATGGTACAAGCATAAGAGAATGTGAAGCCTCACCTTGTTCAGATGTGCACACGTCCAGCAGCTCCTTGATGAGGCGCTTTGTCTCTTCCGTCCCTCGTGTAGTGCGCCTGCAGTGAAGGGCCATGTCCTTGCGACTGATCCTCTTGAGGACGTCACTGTCTGAGGGATGGGAAAAGCCCTCTTCCTGCAGCTGTGCTCTCCTGGCCTCCATCAGCTTCTGAAAGTCGCCCTCATCCCAAACGAATATCGCTCTGGACAGGCCCTCATGAAGCTGGGGTAGAGTGGATGGGACTCTGGTGACTGCTGAAGCCAGCCTCCGCATGAAGTGCCAGATGTCCAGGCAGAGCTCGGTGCTTGACCAATGCGGCTCGAGCAGTCTGCGCATCCTGCCGGTACAGCAGTCACGGTCCACGTACAAGAGCTTAGGAGCTGGAACCTTCGCTCTCTCATAACGAGACTGCAGGCCCAGCATCATGTCCTCCAGTCCACTGCCTTCCTGGGTGGTCAGGACACTCATGAGCACTTGTCCGTACTCATTGCCGACATTGGTGGCCCATGATGCCGTGCCTGCACTATGGCCCTGCAATTTCTTGGCGACCTGTGTGGACAAACATCATTAAATGTAACTATTTTCCTTCATGTCGTTTCGCACTGCTACCAGATCATACACACATGATGATGAACACTTCTGAGTACAAACTACAAAGTACCACAAATGCAGTGTGTTACATCAGAACAATAACCAAAGGTTGCTGTACTCGCTTTCTTGGTTGAGTCTACTTTCAAAATGGACCCGTACACAGAAGTGATGGCTGCCAGGTTGTCCTCCAGCCGTTCACAGGTGTCCTGCATGTAGACTGCCTGAAGCCAATGGTAGGTGGGAATTCTCTCCATGGCGGGTGGCTTAACATAAGGAGCAGCCGTGATCGTGCCACTCTTGATGGCACTGGTGAAGCTCACGAAGTTGTGTATATATTGATTAACACGAGTCATGTGGTGCTTCGTGTGCTGCTCCTCCAGTGCCTTCAGGAGCTGCATGGGCGAGTTCCCTAACCGCCGTTGCTTCATGAACTCTACCACCTATTTTTTAAAAAAAGGGAAAAAAAGCATGTTGTTATTCATCATTCTCCTTTTCTGATCTTCGTTGTTTGTTAAGGGCAACATTTCTGACTGATACAGACTATATGGAGAGAACACAACACAACATGAATGATGAAAAGATACAAGGCATACCTTCATGTCACATGCCAGGTGATAAGTCAGAATAGCTGGGAATTCTGACCGAAATGACAGATCCATCTGTCTAGTAAGGGAAGGCTCCAGCTTATCAGCTTCCCTGTACATCTGGGGCACTGCAGGTATTCTCCAGCGAGGTAATATATTTCATTGACATCCAACACTCTCCGCACATTGCGGTAGATCACAGCAGACACCAAGTTGCAGCCTCCACATGCCTACATCGGACACCTGTGGAATCACACAGTTAATCAAACATAGCATTAGCTTGATGATCATATCATACATCTGTACATGTGCAAGGGAATCTAAAGCATACAGGGATTGCTGTAAAAACTTCAAACAGTTACATTACCTGAAAGAATATTTCCAAATTTTCCTTGGCATCCATACGCACAGCCTGTGCGTGAAATATGGGCCTGGCTTAGGCGGCTTCTGGAGGTGTGGCCCCTCGTGGAGGAGAGGGGGGGGAAAACCAGATGTGATCTAGACGAGTTTCGTCTAGCTGCGGCTTCCCCTTATCCGACCACTTGAACAGGGCATTAGACACCCATTTGTGGTCTTGTTCCGCCATGTCAAACCACCAGCCCACAGGAAGTGGGTAATCATCTGAAACATTAGTCACAACATGGAACTGCTGATCACAGGAACACCCGCAAAACATTACGTCATTCATACCACAACAAATGCATCATAACAACTCATACTGCAGTGATTACAATCCTGTGTGTACTACATTAAATCGAATACCAGCCCTCATCTCACCTTCAGCAAGAGTCGATGACAAACAGTCTTAACACAATAATGCATCTGTATCTATCACACCTGAACACAGTATTACAACCCAATACAATTTTTCACCCTTTTCAAAATGTCACACAGAAAAGATACCACCATGGGCATCAGGCACTTTCACCCACTGTCATGACTTCACAGAATTATGATTTATCACTGGTATTGCTATTCTCCATCACCATCTTATTACATTACGTTGAATATAAACACGGTGACTGCAGGCCAGAACTTTTCACTTGTTTTTTAGCTGCCGTGACTTGCACATTCACTGTGTCAATGGTCATTGTCAATTGTATTTTGATCTGCTGCACATTGTAATTGTAAACGATTACTGGATAGATACACAGCAGCAGTCTACTCATGACATCACACACACGACATCTAAATATAAGGGAAGAAATAAAACAAAACACACATACACACACTCATGCGTAGACACTCTGCATACAGAGACACAGAAACAGACAGACAATTAAAAAGCTGCATTCAAATGTACAAAATAAAGAGCAGGAGACAGTACTGAGCACCACACCTTCACAGGGCTCTAAACACCCACTACTCTGACACACCATATCTTCACAGGGCTCTAAGTACCCACTACTCTAACACACCACACCTTCACAGGGCTCTGAACACCCACTACTCTGACACAACTAAACCTACTATCAGTACACAGTAGACAACTACTGTGTGCAGAGTATGATGTCTAAGCCGAAACAAAACACAGCTGTGACATCAGTATTCAATCCCACTCAAAAAAAGGTGATGTTTGGAAAACAAGGTCACCATCAGTAGTCACATTCCACAGCACAGTCAATAAAAGCACAGCAAAAGGGTGCATACACCTGTGATTGGTAGCTTAAAAGTCAGTGAAAAGGCATCAGTGTAAATGCACATACAATACTATTCTTAAGTCAGCATGAAAAGCACATACAAAGAGAGCATGAAAAGCACATACAAAGAGTGCAAGTACTGGCACAGGAATTGAAGACATGAACTCCAGAGTGTGGGCAGGCAAAGCATAGAAAAAGAGAGCATACACCAAGTACTGGTACAGGAAGTACATAGACCAACTAGTTAGGCAGAACACAAGTGCACTTCTTCAAGCAGAAATACATCAGTTGCCATATGTGGGCAGTACTGCTGGTTCCCAGAATCCAACGTATACATCATTTGACTACCAACAGAAAAGAAAAGCAGACAACACCAAAAAGCTCTTTGACCACCATTGCATACTTACCCAAAGGTCACTGGATGTATTGTCACCTGATTTACAAAGTAAATGGCATGAAATTAACAACTCACAGGTCAATGTACATAGGTTTGTCAACAAAGACTAAGTACTCAACTTTAGGTTTGTCAACAAAGACTAAGTACTCAACTTTCAACACAAACAGCCTAACAAAATCTGACACCCACCATTTACCTCAGGTGCTAAGCACCACTTTCTGTTTCAAACATTATATACACTCAAGATATTCTTTTAACAGATAAAAGATAAATCAAGAACACAATCCTTCAGCACAGGAGTACACAAGGAATGTACACTTCTTAAGAACTACTTGCCTCCAGATTTACATGGATGTCCTGTACCTGTGCTGGTTCCCATCTGCTCTCCAGCCAAAGGTAACGTAGCATGTCCAGTACCTGGGCTGGTTCCAACCTGTCCTTCTCCAGCCAAAGCTGACGTAGACCTATACACACAAGGTAAAAAATAACACATAAAATAGCATGGACACGTTGGGACACCAGCAAAATGTGAAACAGACTTCATCTTATCTCATTTTTGTTTTCTTTTTGTTTTCACCTGATCAAACACACTTGTTACAAACACCCATACGACAAAATACAGAAGATAATGCAGATCATCAAATTTTCTTAGCGTCTTGAAATTTATGCTGCATGTAGATCCCTTGGTCTAAAGAAAATGAAATGTAATTAAAAAAAAAAAAAAAGGACAGAACAAACAATAATACAAACAACACATGTAATAATATACAAAATACAACTGAAGCACACAAGCATACAATATTATACATCACAACTGTGATCCGATCAATATGTTTGGGGATTTATGCTCAAGCACATAAAGTACAATGCTTATGTTTCAAATGCAGGTACTTTTGCTTTTTTCCCTTTCCCTCTTGAAGATGAAGTGCCTTCCCCAACACTTGATGCCAAAGTAGGGCCACTGAAACAGAAATAATACAAACACATGTACTTATTTGGCAGCTTTCTTTACATCAATCTACTATTAACAGCACAATGCATCTTTCATACTCACAGCTAACTGCAGTTTTTAATACTCATAATAATGCAACGATTGCTATGAAGATTCATGCTTACAGTTACACTGCAGAAGCTGGCATGGTCTTCCCTCTTCTTTGCTCTGCAGTGGAATGGCTAGGGCCCTGGTCATCTCCTCCTCCACTGGTAGTTGAGGGGCCCACATGACAGTGGCAGATGTTGCAGGAACTGAAGCTGCTGCCCGGCTGCTGCCTTTAACATTAAATGAAGTGGACATAAAGTTTGATACAACAATCAACATTCCTAATGACAATCCACTCCTCCTTGTGCTTTCATCAGACAAAAACAAGCATTTGAAAACAACTAAAAACATTTAAATCCATGCCCTGTTTTCACAACAAAAAAGGTACCCTTTTCACAACTTCCACTTGTGCTTTGCCTTTTATAGTTTCACTGGTTTCATTTTTTTAGCCACACCATCCACAACCTCATTCCACTTTACTTTAAGTGTTCGTAGACTTCACTGGTAACACTTACTTTGATGATAAAGAAGGCTTCCACCTCGGACCCACTAGGTACTCGGTCTTCTTTCTGCTGATGAGCTGCCGGCCTTCAGGAAAGCTTCTCATATACTTCTGAAGGCGGAACTTGTTGAAAGAACACGGGTCTTGGGGGTCCTCCTTCTCCTCCTTATCTCAATGTTGGCATCCAGCCAAGCGCAGTGCCCAGCATCGTTGCTCAGGGCCCACACAAAGGGCTTCCCTTTGTATTTGCCGAACTGGAAGGTGTGTTGCCAAGAATATGCAGCTCATTGGACGCATCACCTCCCAGACGGCGAACCTCCGCCTTTGCCATGTTCTGTATCTCGAAAGGCAACAGTCTTCCAGACTGTTTCCTTTTCTCTTGCTCTGCTCTGGCAGTAGGCGAGAAATCCTGACGGAGGGTTTCCGGCGGTCCCACAAATTTTCTCCACCTTGGAAGAAGATCAGAGGAGCCACTTGATGAGGGAATTCCTGACCCACTGGCAGAACTAGAAGGAAATTCCATTTTCTGAAATGAACCATAACACACTATCTTTCAGACACCTTCAAACAATGTCTGTTTCTGATAAGCTGGTTGATGGCAGCCATTAAGAAACCTTGCTCTGTGTGTGTGTGTGTGTGTGCGCGCGCGCACTAATCTCTAATTGCTATAAATAAAAGGTCTCTTGGTATTTATCTGTATCAGTATGTATATGCATACATATACATGTTTACAATACATAAGTCCATGTGTGTAGGGTGTTGGGGGTGGGGGGGGGGTGGGGGTCGTGTATGTGCATGAACTTTGCATTTGAATTCTTGCACAGAGTGGGGTTGATGCACAATGGTGCACTGTAAGCAAGTGAGCTTTTACCTGGGCTTTGACATGAAAATAGCAAGTAGTTTGTTTTTTCTTTGTATTTTTCTGTATGCTGTTGTTTGCCGAGTCCCCTTAAATAATCTACGGCTCCAGTTGTCTTCTCTACAGTAATCACTTTTCATCACATGCTTAGTCAGATCATATAGTACTACTATAACACTATTGTAACACAGAACGCAAAATAATTTGTATACATCCCATACCACACAAACTTTAAACATGAATACAAAATAGCAATTAAAGGGGGTTGGGGGTGGGGGCCAGTTAAACTTATTTAGGACTTCAGTACAATACTCTTTCAGGAGATGCCAAAGCTTCGCTTGTAAACATTAATTATAAAAGGGCCAACTTACCACGATAAATCCAGGAATGACAGAGCCACACATGACACTGTTAAAACAGACAAAGAGACGTGCACTGGTAACTACATACATTGACCGTTTGTTGTAAGCCTTGTGCAGTGAACTGAACCAGAAGTACACAGCTACAGTTTAGAAAATCACAAAGTACACATTCAAGGTACTCCCAATCCACTTCTTTTTGCGTACCAAGCTCATAACTTTAAAAAGGTACACAGTATTTCTGATGTAACTTCTAACACCTACAGTAATATTTTGATTTATTACTTTGTATTTGTTCTGTGAAAATCAACAGAAAGTTTCAGCTGGTCTTCTTTGTTTCCAAAGAAAAGATGGTGAATCAGGCCTGAGTTTTATTTTTTACCCCCAGCGGGTTTTTCCACACATTTGCATTCATCTGATTGGTTTAAGAAACTCAATTTATAATAGAGATTCGGCAAGAACGTTATAAAAATAGCACCTGGCATCAAACAGTGGGACCAATGCGCCATTCTGATTGTTAGAAACCGGGATGTTTCTGTGACTATCTGAGCCAAACAATCGCGAATGACTGGCTTTTCCCATCCATTGTAGATTTTTTTTTTTTTAATCAGCAATTAGTTTTTGTTGTTCAAGTTTCAATCTTTGTGTGACTTTCATTAAATTGTATTCAATAAAAGAATGGACTGTACCAGACAATGAAACTTCCAACTGCCGATTGCTTCGTGTTATCAGCATGCTGCTCGAGGCCTCGTTTCTTTGAACTTCAAAGGTTTGAACAACATTTTTATCATTTTGGTTGGCCTTAAAAAAAGTTTGGTCCCTTTAATTTGTGTTAAACGATCTTGACTGTACAATGTATGGCATGTCATCCTTTCCATTGCATCCTAATCCTATAGCTCTTAAAATGTAATAGTACTAGGAACATGAGCCTTTCCGCTTCACATTCATCAAACCTAGGATAAAAAAAAAAAAAAAAAAAAATCAAAATACATTAAAAATGTCTGAGTACAAAAACCAGTCGGAAAAAAAAAAGCCTAAGTAGGCGAATATGCTCAACATCGTGGACAATTGATGCCCAGTCAAATGCTTAGAAGTTTTGCACAACAGTGCAAGCTTACAATAAAAAGACTGGGCATGTCACCATTGAAAAAAAAGATCTTGCTTGGAAAAAGGAAGGAGAAGGGATCCGCAAGACAGACATACAATATACAAAAGCAGAGAGCAAGAGTCAAAAGAGTGATGACTGACGGGAAAGGGAAAAAGGCAGAGTTAAAGAGAATGACAGAGAAGAGAAAGTTACTAGCTGTAGCACAGAGCCTCGAGAAGGTGAGGGAACCCATTTCAAGAAAAGACTTCCCAGTATCCCCACGGAGAGGAACTCAAAAGAAAGCAGGGTCAACCAGTTCCCTGAATGGAGCACAAGCCATCCGTCTACTTACTGCTTGGGCTCTTCTATAAGCATTCCCCACCAAGCTAGGTGGAAGCCCCTTGGGGGGGTTTGCAAAATTTTCTCTCACAAATTATGAATCATTAAAATAAAATGAATTAAAACTTGCACTTATGCTAGTTACAGATCAAGGTTTAACAATAGCAATTCAGCTATTTACAGATCAAGATGAAACAATAGCATTTCAAATTCAAAGGCACATAATTCAACCCACATACTCTCCCACATATGAACAACCAACCCCCCTCCCTTTTCCCCCAACACACACAGTCGCACACATGCAAGCACTCACATATCACAAGAGTATCAAAATTATCAGTTAAAAATTATGCATTGAATAAGGAACATCCGGAGGTGCTGATGGATTCACATTCTCGATGCTATCCTGCCCTACCAGCACAATAGCAGGCCTACATCATTCTTGGAAGCCTGTGCTATGTTATGCAGGTGTAGGCATGCACCGGACCTTCATTATACCTGCTCTCAGCTTAGTGGCCCTTTAGATACAAAGTACAGGACTCTTTGCAAAAGTGCCCATGGTGTACTAGCCTGTTTTTGATTACTGTAGAGCCCACCGGCAAAAGCACCATCACCCAGCATTCATCCAACAGCCCCTTATTATCTCCCATAAAGTGTAAAGTGGCACAGTGGTAATGTGTTCACCTTGTGACCAGAAGACCCGAGTTCAGTACCCGGTGCAGAGGATGTTTTCTCTCACTTTGCACTAAACCTTATTTACAAAATAAATAATAGTCTGAATGTGGAGTCTTTTGAAAGAGATGATAAACTGAGGTCCCAAGTGCCCATGCACTTAGCGTACATTAAACCCAGTATCAACGAAAAAGTTGTCATTTGGGCAAAATTTACCCCATCCTCTTTCAATCAGTCATACAAACATTGCAAGCAAAAAACAAAACAAAAAAAATGGTGGCGCACCTCTGGTTGCGATGCGCTGTCTGGGTGGGAGACCCGAATTTCACAGAGATGTCTCTGTGACTATAAATGACCAAATACTAAATACCCATAAAATGGTGATTTACAATCTTTGATTTGAGGAACTAACAGAAATGACACACGTTTAAACACATAGTCTGAGGTTGATACAGGTAGCGCTTGCGCTTACTTAAAAAACAGCAAGACCAAGCTTATTTGGAGGTGAGGCAGTGTAATCAGGAATCTGGGAGTTCCCAGAATGAAGCAGAACCATGGTTTCAACCAAGTCCTGAACAGCAGTGACCTTGACATCACTGGAAAGCTGCACAGGAATCCGAAGTTTCCCAGAACTCTCAAGATTTTGAGCAGTTGAAATTTGAAACATGCGAACCACAGCATGAACACTGTTGTGTGAAGAACAAAAAGCTGAACTTATCTGAATTCATTCCGACTTGTGTGAACCACACTGCACTCCCTTTTTTTTCATTCGAGTGTATTCCACAGAATAAAACTTGCATCCATTCACAATTCATTCCACTTTTGACAATCCAGCATCTTAAAAAATCTCCACTACCTTTTGTTCCAAATCTGAACTCAACAACCGTTTTATTCTTCCAGCAACATCACAGGTGGACACAGTCTTCAGATTACTCCACAACTGTGTGCGTTTGTGATTAGAACCAGATTTGCGGAGGACACTTTGTGCCACTTTGAACTTGATGACTTGTCCAACAACATCACCAGTACCATGAACAGATTGAAGGATCATGGCATTTGAGTCCTCAAATGAAAAGCAAAACCATGCCTACATGGGCCCCCGTTGTTTCACATAATGAACCAGATGAGAATCAGCATTGTGGACATTTAATCCACATGAACCATGCCCATACAGCCTCTGAAAATCGCCATAAAACTCATCAAGCAAAGTACTGGCATGGAGAATGGCGACTGGGCTTATGGAGTCCCCAAGCAAAATGTGTGTAGCCTCTGACAACTTTGCAAAATGCGACAAATATTCATCGGGGAGGATCCTGCTCACACAAGGGATACAGTAAAATAAAAAGCCATGACTGGAATTCTGTGGACTTAAAGTGGCTGTAGTTTTCTCAAAATCTCAAGGAAATCTTTCAATAAATTCTGGAGGCATAATATGCTTCAGTTGATTGGCAATGGTTGGTAAATCCTTACCAACAAAATAGGGTTGGCAACTCTCTGTGGGAGAAAACCATTTACACACATTAGTGTTTGAGTCACCCCAAGAAGCAGCCCATGCATATAGTCGGGAACAGTTCCCTGCACCAAATCAAATCCATCCAAGGAAATTAAGCCTGATTGACCACAAAAGCCTTTGACCCTTTTGGTCCATGTCCCTTGCATCATACATTTTACAACATCATGAGCAGGTACTAATGGCCCTGGATCTGGATGATATGGATAGCATTGACAATGGCCTTTGCCTTGTGTCACGACTACCCCTGGTTCTTCACAGGTAATGCATGCATGGGCTCCATTAAAGTAGGTCATATTCAGCATAGATGTTTTAGCAGGAAGATCAACAGTGGCACAGGCAACCGAAACCTTAACTCTGATGATTCTGTTATTAAAACAAATGTCAACACTATTTTGTTTCAATTTGTTCATTTCTTTCGCAAACAGAGAAAGATACTGCTGAAGTGGGGGTTTTCCCTTCCCTTGCCATATGCCAGCAAGCAACAAATTCTCTCTAGCAAACCGTGCTGCAGGACTTAGTGCGTTTATGGCTAGAAATATGGGCCACAACTCCACTTTAGAAGAGGAATATAAGTTGATGCCATCAGTGTTCATGACAACAGACAGGTTGGTGGCTGCAGCCAGAAACTTTCCTTCCTCACACATCTTGCGGTAAGCAGCACCATCAGTGATGTCTCCAGTGTTAGGGTCACCATCTGCTTTCTTCCTCCTGATGGTCTGCTTGGTCTCTTTAATGTTTTGCCAAATGCCTGAAAAATATTGGGAAGCAAATTTTAAATAGACACTTCGAAAAAACGTGGACTCGTTAATGTCATTAACAGAATTTCCCATGACATTTTCTTAATGGCATTAAACTGTCATACCTTAAAGAGAGAGAGGCTAATTAATTTATTTTTTCCTTCTGTCTGTTTTCGTTCTCTATTGATTTTTCTGACAACTGATCAAAATGACCCATAATGCCCAGTGGCAAGAACCCCCCCCCCCCCCCCCCCCCCCCGATCCTTGATTATGTGTGACCAAATGAGGGAGTCGGATTTATCAATGTATTAGACCCTTCCTGCAGACATTCAAACAAAGACTTATTGGTTGCTTTTAGCATGGATTAGTTGCTAGATAAATCTATGTGACAGATTTAAAGTGTCTAGAGAACTGAATCAAATAATAATTACTTCTTTCCAATTAATTCTGAAAGAGTGAAGAAGCTCCGTGGTGCATTCCGTGTCATGTGCCACTCACAGTGAAACATGTTCTTTTGAAGTGTTGGGACTTGCACGATGTGAGACACAAACATTTTACAGCAGATTCCATGAAAACCTTGTTCAGAGATGTTCCGTCTGACACGATCTTTGAGTTCTTGAAGAGGTTAACATTTTTCATCGGATCTGAGACTTTACTGTGGAAAGATTTTTTAACAAAGTTTTGGTTGTGTTTTTAGATGATGTATTTTAAAGAATTGTGTGAATGAATGACTTTCGAGTTGATTTTAACGTGGGTGACAGCCCTGATATGGCCCTTTGTGGTCAGCTGGGCTATAAGCAACATGATCTTATTTCATATAAGTGAGATTCACAGTGTAATAAAGCACATTCTGATAAAAATTTCTCGTTTCCAGTATGTAAGCTTACAGAAGAAAAATTAAGTGCATTTTGTTTTACGTTGTCTGGTGTATAATAACCTTCGAGTCTGAAAGAGCTTGATTCCTACTAAATATTATAGACAACAAAGTGCATTTAAAATTGCTTTGATATTATATCTGCTATCCTCTGGTAATAATGATATTATTCTAGGAAAGGGATGTGGTAATGATATTATTCTAGGAAAGGGACGTGGTGGTAAATATCTTAACGAAACAACAGAAAAGCTATTGGCATCTATGACCACATTTCTGATTGAGTGAGTAAACTAGCTGGCGATTTTGCCACACATGGCAATGAAACCAAAAGGGTCTCATCCTCGTAATTTTTTTATTTGGAGATAGGGAGGGGGAATATGGCTTACCCCTCCCTCCTCTCTCTATCTCCCCACTCCCAAATAAGAAAATCACACAGAGAAGACCCACTCCATCGTCATGCCCCTTAGTGACCAATTTTTCTAAGTTGGCTGAAATTAAAATCAGTTTGTCAATTTCTCTTTTTCTCTCTCTAGACTGCATACGTGCGAAACAATATCTTGAATTTTTGATAAAATTAAAAGCCAACTTTTATTCTTACATTCCACTAGTGCTTACGCGCGTCGACCAAAGTTATTTGTGCTATGAGTTGCGCTTCGCGCTCCTATGACTCAGTGTTTCAAGTCGCACTTCACGCTCTAACTCAGTGCTTTGAATTGCGCTTCACACTCCTTGGTGGAGGTTTATCGAAAAAAATAAGGCCGCCATGACCTTCCGAGGGTGGCAAGGATGCCAAATTTGGTGTCCCATCAGTTGAGAACTGTGGCCGTGCATAGGTGTTATAGCACACAGACAGACACATACACAGACAGATTTCGAATATATATAATTACACATATACAACATATATATTTTTACTACATGAAGCATGTCAAACCTTACTTCTGCTCAATAAATATCATTTGACTTTGACAGTAATGACACTAGTCATATATTGTAACGAAATTTAAATGTAAAATGTAAATAAGGCAAAAAAGGAGGGGGAGGAGGGGGGGCTGTTTCTTGTTTTATCAGTTTTAAAAATATGACGGTGAGGTCGGCCTTTTTTTTTTTTTAAGGTAGGTCAAAAATAATGCACTGGGTCAGTGGGTGGTGAATTTTTTCATCAAATATTGCAACTTGTATAACATTGAAAACCAGGGCACATGTATTTGGGTAAGCGGGAACACCACCTTCCTTTTACTGATTAAATAATAATTCCCCATTAATAAAATTTAGGGTCAGCAGCCAATAATTAGGACCAGTTTGAAAACAACCGCGACACATATATATTTGAGTATGCGGGAACACCACTTTCCTTTTATTGATTAAAAAAGACATCCCCATTGATAAAGTTTAGGGTCAGCAGACAAAAATTAAGGTCAGTTTGGAAACTGTAAACAAACTTTTTTTTTTTTTTTTTTTGTTAATTCATTAGTGACTCATCATTTAAACAAACTGCCTCAGATTTTCAGTAGTCACATGATCCATGGAGTCTTCAGGGGGCAAATCAATCTGAAGCTCTGTAGGTAGAATAATTTTAATTATAAATATTCTTCCACAAGTTCCAGGATGCCTATTTGAAATTGAATTTGATATTCCTTAGATTCTCCTCTCATAGTTGTGTATTTACTTTTTAAATCTACTATTATTACCTGGGATTCCAGCAGCAGTTTCAGCTGGGACTTCATGTCACCGAAGACAAACTTGTACCTTGGTTGTCACCCATTCTTTTGTCTGATCCGTGCCCTTGTATTGCAGACCATCACTGATGTGATTTACATATACAATGGTCGAACATACTATTACAGACACGCCAAGGACATGGATTGAGTGAATACATGTTTTTTTTTCATGTATCAGACATGATAGAGTAACAGGAAACGGGGAGCCCGTCCAACAGGAAGTAGTGTCTTGATACACCTAACTATACAAGTTACAAACAGACCACTGGCAAATTTACCAAACATAACAATCACACCCTTCTTTAGTACAGCTGACAATGTCTAGGTCTTCTGGAAAAAAAACTCAGAGCACAAAGGACAATAGTGGAACTGTTGTAAGGCACAGAAAAACTAGACACTGATTTCCACATCTCATCTTAGTTCATTTGCTGAATGGGGTCCGAGTCAAGACAATACTTGTAAATATGTCGATCACATCTTTGGAGGCGCTTGCAGACATGTTGTGATGAAGAAAGCATGCATGAAAGAGGAGAAAGTGCTGGTGAATCTGCTGGTTGAGGCTGGGTTTTTGAATCTTGAACAGAAATGTCCTCTTCAGTGCTGGAGCTGCAACCGGACTGTGCACTATTACTGTCATGAATGTCAGCAGCATCACTGTCTAAAGAGTCAAAGCTGGCATCACTGCTAGAGGAGTTTATGGTTTCATCTTCTTGGTTGTCTGAAAAATCAGCATTGTCTGAAACAGATGCACAAACCATGCGTGAATATGATTACTTTTTGTTCATACCTTACAGTGAACCTCTCATATTAGTTACTAGCCCTTGCATGCTTCGACCCCACATTTCCACTGACCCAATGCTTTGAGTTGCGCTTTGCATTCTTTGGCCAAGTTGCGCTTTGCACTCTTTGGCGGAGGTTTATCTTAAAAGTAAGGACACCATGACATTTCGAGGGTGCCAAGGATGCTTGATGCCAAATTTGGTATTGATCGGTTGAGAACTGTGTCTGTGCATAAGGAACACACACAGAGACAAATTTCGAAAATGTATATGATTCCATTACCACAGACTGTGGACTAGAATCTAGTGTAACACTGAAGTACGGTGGAACCCCCCTAATACTACAGAGTTGACTCTAGAATTTTGAAAAAGGGGAGGGGGGGGGGGGCATAACAAGCTAACAAGCTCTTACAGATAGTCGACTGAAGAAATTCAAAATGGCGGTTGAAAGTCTCACTGAATCTTAGCAAAATCAGTAAAACGAGAACAACAAATCAATAAAAAAAAAATCGAGAGAAAGTCCTTCCAGTTTGACGCTTTTAGTTAGGGCATAAGACAGATTTTGCAGGTGAAACTGCTGCTGGTGTTTCTGCCGATGTGCAGGATTCAGTCCGCATTGACATGTGATTATTGCGTGAATAAACGAATTTTCAAACGGATTGTATGTAATCCTGCATTTTAGATTCAGCTCTGATACTACTACTGAGTTACACTTCATATCCTGACCTTCAATGAGTACTCCCCTATATGATGACTGATTTTTATTTTTGAAGGTCTCATAAGCAAGGGATTACTGTAGTAGTGGTAGAAGAGCTGTAGTAATAGTAGTAGAGTTGTAGTAATGCTCAGTAGTAGTAGCAGCAATAGAATAGTTAGTAGTAGTAGAAGTAGTAGTAGTAGCAGTAGTAAGTAGTAGTAATAGCAGCAGACTTGTGGAAGGCAGGGACAAAACAAATTCATAAAGCATGTACCATCATTTTGCACTCTGACATGCTGTTTGGTCAGGGTTTTTAACGTTACAAAAAAAAATCCTACAAATAAAATATTTAAACTCAAAGCTTCTAAAAACATACAAACAAGTTTTGACACTTCATGAATTTTTGGGAACAGTTATTGGTGTACATTTAAACAAAAGATAAATCATACCATGTGTAAGCAACTTCGTAACTGAAAACATTTTGGTAAAGGTGAAGCTAAACTTGCATGTTTTTGTCCTTTGTCCAGTTTGGACAGACATTTTCAGCCAACTATCTTCCCCTCCCCAAATGCCAAGCATAAATCATTTATCTCACATGTAACAATGAATGTCTGAAATTCTCACATATCACGGATCAGTATAAAATCACAAC
Source organism: Conus betulinus (assembly GCA_016801955.1). Taxonomy (NCBI): domain Eukaryota; kingdom Metazoa; phylum Mollusca; class Gastropoda; order Neogastropoda; family Conidae; genus Conus; species Conus betulinus. Next base: position 233,455 of record JADBJO010000045.1, on the reverse strand, counting down.
CCACTCTAGTTTTCTTTCGCTCTCCCCTTCCCCACCACACATTTTCAGTTCTGTAATAGTTATATTGCACTTTATGCAGTGAAGCGAGGGGCTACACTTTATGAAGTGATGGAGCGACACTTTATACAAGGAGGGCCGACGCTTTATGCAACTAGAGCGGACACTTTATGAAGTGAGGGGAACACTTTTTACAGTGAGGTGACAGATAAACTGAAAATGTGTCGCTGGCAACACTTTATATGCAGGGCGACACTTTATCGGTGAGGTCAGACATTAAGTGTTGCAGGTGACACTTTATGCAGGGGCGACACTTTATATTGTCACAGGGAGGGGATGAAGCACGATGGGGGGAGGGGGGTGGGGGGAGGGACACGGGGGAGCATTTCAACTTTTCTTAAAGCACAGAAATTGTTTTTGTAGAATCAGCAGATTTTCTGCCAAAAAGAGGAAGGTTTCATCCCTGTATCTGTAATACAAATAGTATAAATTCAGTAACCATAGAAAACTATGACCAAAAGAGGGAGTGGGAGAGTCGGTCAGAAACTGAAACAGAAAGATAGAAAGAGAGGAGATGATAATAATAATAATAATGATAATAATGTATGGATTTTATATGGCGCAATTCTTGGGATCAAGTCACTGCGCTCAACACACACTGAAACACTCACACTGACATGTGTTCCCATACACACGCACACACACACACACACACACACCCTACCAACAGCGCACTTATCAAATTCATTGTTTTCAAGGGTAAACTGTACATTTTTGCATGCAGTACATAAAAAGTCAGGTCAGAATGATAGACACAGCATTTACATATTATGGTTGAAGAAGGCTTCTTGGAGAAATTTCTGCTCTTCGCTTACATCAAACATTTCCAAGAAAAAAATCTGGAGAGTTGCTAAAAAAAATTAGGGGCAAGAACAGCTGCCCTTCAGTCCACCATTTAAAACTTGATGATACACTCATCACTGACAAATAAGCTGTGGCTAACTTGCTAGCTTCCACCATAGAAACCAACTCTTCCTCTGGTCAAAAATCTGCTCCTCCTGGTATTGCTGTAGTTTTTTTTTTTTATTCGTTTGCCCACATCTTTCTCGAGCTTAGCCACCTGTTTCTCTGTCATGTTGATGGAGTCTGCCAGCTTGTCGAAACAACTGGCGAAGGAGTCGAGAATTCGTTGTTCCAACTTCCTCGCCCACATTGGCTGTCCAGTTGGCTGCTCCATCTCCGCAAATTCCATGATGGTTTTGTTGTTTTCTCTTTAGGAGTCAATTTTTGTTCCATACTTGATAGTTCCAACAGTCAGTTAATAAATGTGCGAGCTCCCGCCATTTGTCCTCTCATGCTGCCATCAAAACCGGGAAGTCCAAATGTTATCTTTAGTCTCAGCATAATAAAGAAGAAAGTATGCCATCAAACTCAGAACAAGGAAAGAAAAACACTCCACTCAACAAATGAAGACCAGAAAGTGTGTACAGGGTTCATACAGACTTTCAAGAAAAAAAAAAGAATTGTGTGAATGAATGACCTGTGAGTTGATTTTAACGTGGTGACAGCCCTGATATGGCCCTTTGCGGTTGGCTGGGCTAACTTATCAAGAAAAAAATTGGGGCCTTTTAGGGCCTTTTTCAGGGCCTAAAATTAAAAAAAAAAAATAGGGCCATCAGGGCACACGAAATTGCTGAAAAGTACTCACCATTGCCTACCACAGATGCCATGTTTTCCAATACAGACCTCCATTCAGCAAGCACTTAATCACTTTCTGGTATTAATCTTGTCAATTCCATGTCCATATGAAAACGAAGAAATCTTTTACAATGGCTAGAGTAAACACAGTGTTCTTGCAGCACACACAAGGCGGAAGTCTTAGGAATACGAGTCACAAGATGAAGAAAAAAAAAGTAGGCCTGTGCTTTCTTTCCTCCTGACTAACAGCTGCCTTGTCCTTGATTGACTAGCACACACTGCCTCCGGTTGAAGGAGAGAACAGTCCAGTGATTCAGCATACACTTAACTATACACGGGGGTATACACTCAGAATACACTCAAAGTAACTCTTCAAAACATAAAAAAAAAAACATCATAGAGTCTGTCTTGTCTTGCATACTTGCTTTCAGTCCACACAAACAATACAGCACACTTAACACTACTACTCATTTGAAGATAATTTTGCGGTTTTTCAAAGAACAAAAACAGCCCAGATTACATCCCTTTAAGGTTGGCCATTGCCTTGTCAATCTCCTTTTGCAAAGGAGCCAGGCTTGGCTTTGGCTTTACGACGGAGAACAACAGCCTCGGTGAGCTTCGCAAGGTTATCTTCAGCATCTGCTTGCTCACACTTATCATCAGCCTGCTCAATGAGATTGGCAATTTCTGCCTCTATTCTTGCTTTCTTGGCTCTCATGGTCTCCAAGTGGTCCAGAGCAGATTTCCTTTTCTCCCCTTGCTTTGATGCAGCCTCCTCGTTTGCTTCATCCAGATGTTGCTGGTACTTACTCCTGGCTGAAGAGGCAGCCACAATCAGTTCCTTTGTAATTGGTACAAGGTGGGGACCTCCATACTGTTGGACCACCTGCACAATCTGCAAAACTAAGCTGTGCGACAGGATCCACACTACTCCCAGTAGATAAACTTAGTGTGATAATCCATGTAGCACTGGGGATAGCACAATGCAGGCTTGGAGGGACAGGGCAGTGGGACCGCACATCACGCCTGATCTTCAGCTTCTTGGTGCAGACCCTGCAGGCCCTCTGTGGTGCTGCCTTGTTGGGTGTTGGTAGGATGGGGAACATGAAATGCCTCTCCATCAGCCTCACTTCATCGTCGGACCGGTTCTCGTGCACTACCGGCATATTATCCGGCCACAACCATGAACAGATGACAGATTCGAGAAAACTCAGGAATGTTTTGCTGGAATTGTCACCTGACTTGGAAAGGATGAAGGCGTTGCAGGCTAGAAACTCAGGAATGTTTTGCTGGAATTGTCACCTGACTTGGAGAATGAAGGCATTGCAGGCTGCAACCTGGAAGAAGTGGAAGAAGAGCTTCTTGGTCCACTTCATGGACTTCATGGTGCAGTCATATGGGTGGAGCAACTGATCTTGCTTGTCCACTCCACCCATATTTTATTGTAGCTGGTCGACACCTCTGGCCGCTTGGTGATACCCCATTGTCGCCTGTCCGGTATAGCAGCCTCAGTGTGCCCATGTATCGTGGATAGCAGGTGAACCACCTTGGTGCTGTGGTACTTCATGGCCACGATTTTCCCATCACCACGAAGAGCAGCTGATGAGCCTGGGTTCAGCCGAGTGTCGTGCAGCTGAAGAGGAATTCCCTGGTTTCCCCTCAACGGTGCCACATGCCAAGGTGTTCTTCTCCACTAAATACATGAATAGTCTGAGGCTGCTGTATCAGTTGTCAGTATATACCTGGTAGCCCTTGTTTGGTAATGGGGCTATCAGGTACAACACTATCTTCCCACTAGCAAACAGATCTGGGTGGTTGGCATCTACAGCTTCAAGAACAGGCTGGACTTCATTGACGGGATCCCTCCTTTCCAGCGTAGATCTTGAAGCGGTAGCAATATCCACCACATCCCTTGATGCCACCATCAGACTCGCAGCAGAGGTATAATTTGATACCGAACCTTGCACATTTTAGGGGGATGTATTGGCGAAATATAAGCCTGCCTTTCCAAAGGAGTAGGCTTTCATCCACACACACCGCTTGCCGTGGCTCGTACACCTCCTAAAATTTTTCATGGAGGTGGTTCAGTATTGGACGGATCTTGTACAGCCAGTCATACTGGGGATGGTCTTGTGGTGGCATCGCAGAGTTGTCGTGAAAATGGATGAATTGTAGGATGATCTGAAATAGGATTGAACAACATTTGATCAGTGTGTGTAAACACACACACACACACACACACACATGCACATGCACACACCATAAACAATGAAGTACACATACACACATTTGTACACACACACACACACACACACACACACACACACACACACACACATATGAGATGTCCCACCTGACCTGATCTTTGAGTTTCTGAAAGAGATTAACACTTTTCATCTGATTTAAGATTTTACGGAAGAAAGATTATAACAAAGTTTCTGGTATGCTTTTAGAGGATGCATTTTAAAAGATGTGTAAAAGATTTTTTTTTTTATTTTATTTTTTTTTATGCGAGTTGATTTTAATGTGGTGACAGCCCTGATATGGCCCTTTGTGGTCGGCTGGGCTATAAGCAGCATTACCTTACCTTACACACACACACACACACACACACACCACACCACACCACACCACACCACAGAAGCACACACACAAAAACAGAAGCGCACACACATATTACAGAGAAGGGCACACACACATTACAGAGAAGCTCTCTCACACACACACACACACACACACACACACACGCATACACACGCATCATCCTCATCTATTGGTATGCTAAAAAGAAAGACTGAAACATAGAAAGGAGTTGGAGAGGGAGGGTGGAAGCAAAATGAGAACAAGTAAACAGAGAGAGAGAGAGAGAGACTCAGAGAGAGTAACCAAACTTACCTGAAATCTGTTTCTTGTCATTACTGAGCTGAAGACTGGAATGCGGTACAGGACCTTCTTCGACCAGTACAGCTTAATAGCTGGCAGTTGCCCGATTCCATCAGCAACACCAGGGCCAGGAACCTTTTTAGTTCAGCAGCATAACAGGTTCCCACTGATTTGCTCTTGAGTACTGGGGCAAATTGGGGTGGGCCTCCAAAAACTGACAGGCATGTAGATTTGTTTGAATGATGAGATGATTGATCAAATCGCCATCAAAAAAACAATTCCAAGTATATCCACAGGTATAAAATTATTTGCCACCATGTGTTATATTCCTGGACTACCTGTGAAAGCCACGTCTGGATTTGATGGCTGAGCATCAGCAGCAGTCCACTCTCTGACCATGTCAGATTGTCGAGCTCCACGCCCTCTGCCACGCCCCCTTATTTGATGCTGTCCAGTGCCTCTAGCTCTTCCCCTACCCCTACCATGACCTCTCATGAGAGGAGGGGGTGCGTGCTGGTGCTGGGAATCAGCTCTGGTTCTGATTCTTGGTTGGAATCGTGGCCGGTATCGCTCTCTTGTCCAACATCCAGGTCTTCTTCTTCGTCACTGGCCACAAGTTCCTACAAAAGTGGATGGTGCTGGTTTCTATCCGTCTCTTCCTCGTCACTATCACTGTCACCTGATGCTTGGAAGTCTTTGTCACCACCATCGTTATCATTCAGCACTTCATCTAACCCTTCAAGTACGCTATAACGCTTGAAAACAGGTCGCCATGTTGAATCAGCCTTGAACTTTCTAGTATACTAAACTGACGCTTTCTAAATAGTTCAGTTCACTGGCCAAGGGATAGAACTGTTAGTGTTACTTAAACACCCCCAGCAGAGTCAGGGATAATTTCTAGGGTTATTTCCCGTGCCGATTTTCGAAATTTCGTTGACGAAGATACGCCATAATAGACACGGTTATGGGCGTACAAGATCGCGAAAACGATCCTGTAATACACATGGGGGGGCAAGCAGGGAAGATGTTAAAGAGATGTGTAAAAGGTTGGGGTTTCTTTTTGTTAGTTTGTTGATGACTTGTGAATTGATTTTAACGTGGTGACAGCCCTGATATGGCCCTTTGTGGTCGGCTGGGCTAAAAGCAGCATTACTTGTGGCAGCGATGGAAATCCGCTAAATTATGTACCCACAGAAGACCTTTTTTTTTCCCCCTGTCCAAACCTCTGCGACAGCTCAGAGGCAGTGCACCCACGCCACTCATTCCGACACTCTGTCCACAGCCACAGCCCGGTCGGCCCTGTCACAGCCCCGCACTGATCCAGCCCTAGCACCTTCACCCACAACTTTGAAAGGCATGTTTTAAACAGAAAAAGAAACCCATCATTATACCAAAACAGTTAAGTGCTTTAAAGTAGACATGCAGATGTCTTATTCATCAAGAAAATCTTGCTGACACTTGACAGATCAAGAGATTTCAGCTGTGGAAAATTAGTTTGTAAACCAAAGTTTGTTGGTAAGGCTTGCTAGCAAATACGATAGACATGGAAACACATATAGCTTGGACTTTGATTTTCTATTATCAGGTGTTTTTGCCCTGGTTGCATGCATGCAGCCCATAGAGCATCCTTTCTTTTTTTCTTGAAGCGTGTCATATGCCTGTTCTCTTCATGACTATGCTTTCTTTCCTCCTATCTTTTTTCTTTTCCTCTCATTTTTCTCCTTCCTGCCCCCACCCCCATCCTCCATTTCTTTTTTAACTTGCTTGCTTTACTATTTCTATCTTGCTCTCCCTCGATTTTGTTTCAAATGGACCCGCACCTGCTACGCATAATCTTAATGTTTCATTACTGAAGAACACGTGCTTGCCTATTTTAATGATCGAGTGTTGAAATACAAAATGCTGTTGTTTGCATTTGTGCTAATGTACTGTTGGCAGCTGATAAACCGTGTGCTAAACCTTTAAAATGTATTGTGCAAGAAAGCGTGTGCCAGTTGTGGGTTTGATGTTACATTACCTTTGGCCATATGCCAGACATCAAAGCAATGGATAATTGGTTGTTCACTTGAACCACTCGTATGGTGTCCCCTCATATATTTTTTTAATACTGGCATGTCTGTCAGTGATGAGGTGGCTGACAGACACACTGTCTTTAATTTTTTCCAGGGATTTCTTCAGCCCTTCCAGCTCCATCGCATGGGAGTTTCTAACTTGATTGCTCTGAAAAGAGAATTAAAGCATGCTGTTATCCCAGATATATTAGCTGTAGTAGCAAGTTCACATGGTCCTTTGCAATGTAAGAACAGGATTAAAAATGTGCAGCCATAGTTTGAATCAATCCACTTGAAAAAAATAATGGGCACTGTGCCTCAGTGGCCTACATTTGCTGTGATGAAGTGATCATAACTGACATGCATTGAATTGGTAGACAGCCTGTCATACTTGTTCTTCTCCAAGACACATCATACATACACTTTACCAAGTGGAATTTAAAAAAACTCTGATGTTACATAGTTGACTACTTTGTGATGAAATCTGATCTGTGGACTAAAACAAAAGACAACCATGTGGAAACACAGATGTTTTAAATTCACCTGCACAAGCTCAACATGGAGAACTTGAGCTGTCTCTGCATCCAGGAGTATGTAGCTGCAGTATTTGGCGCAGTGACCTGAAGAGTCAATTCTGCCATCTCCCGCCAGCTTGACTGTTTTGGCTCTTCTAGCCAGGAAAAGGTGATCCTGGCATTTCTGCCACACATTCCTGACAGCTGGCACTAGATAGGAGCCTTGTATTTTATTAAGGTCATTCTGCTGAAACAGGCAATGTTGGCATAGCTGAAAACAGCCAAGAGGCGGGTTGCTGAACAAGCAGTGAAGAAGGTAGCTGCTGCACGCGCAAGGTTGACCAGTAGCATTTACCTGGAATAGGGTTGTGAAACGCATGTAAATGTGTAACCGCATTCACAGTCACCCGGTGTATTCAACACTTGTGCCACATTCTTCCTGCTTCACTACTTGGCATGGCTTGGTACACACTCTGCAGACACTCAGGAGCAGTTCCAGCTGGCCTTCACAGACAATGTACTTCCTCTCTGCAAAGGGATCAGTCCTGTGCAGGTCTTTGGTCTGTGTGCGCCTGCAACACACACACACACACACACACACACACACATTCAGTTTCTACATACTTTTTATAGTTTATCAGTGTCAATGAAAGTTTGTTGTTTTTTTTAAATGACTGGTGAGTTGATTTTAACGTGGTGACAGCCCTGATGTGGCCCTTTGCGGTTGGCTGGGCTATAAGCAACATTATCTTATCTTATCTTATCAGTGTCAATGATGATAAATATACTGATTGGCTTCATAGTGGCAACTTTAGGGTCAGTTTACAAGCCTTTAAACAAAAAATCAAATGCAAATAAAGTTACCGTCATTGCTTTGTGTTATTTTGCCAGTCAGGATCTTCATCTTCCCAGATGGAATCAGAGTCTATTTCAGTATTTGACCACCGTCTATACAATAAAACCAAAGCTCAATCTAAAAATGACCTATGATCTCAGAATGAGAAATGGCAGTCACATCTATGATATCAGACAAGAGCACAATGAAAATAATGAAATGAACACACCACTCCAAGCAGAGACTTCAGTATATAGATGACTCTTTGTAGTAAAGCATGATAACCATAACGTTGCTGAAACCTGATTTTGATGGTAGAAAAATCACCTGGTAAAATAACAACACAGGCACATTACCACATGCACTAACATGTGTGCATACACCCTGTACAAATTTGATAAATAAAAAATACATACACACCTCGACCATAATCAACTTCCTCGATCTCCCCCCCCCCCCCCCCCCCATCTCTTCCCAGGCCTAGCCAAGAGTATTCCCTCTTTGGCATTTCCGGCCCGTCACCAATCAGCGCCCACAAGAGATTCATTCTTAGATCGCCACAACAACTGCGAACTCATCTGGCGGTCATCAGACTACCTGCCTTGGCTGATGTAAACATCAACCGTGGCACTCCACACTGGAAACATACAAGAATCTCTGGTACACCCACAGGTGGTGTACACACAAGGCACATGCCTGTGTGCAGATGCTTGTAGTCACACTTTCCAAATTCTGACTGAAAACTCCCATAACATGCTTGGAGTTCAAAAGTAGTTTAATTTTTTATTTTATTTTATTTTTTTTGTGACTTGATATGCATCTGCACAGTGTATAAAACTTGTATGTAATTTACTTTGCTCTAGCAGAGAACATTTTGTATTAATGCAACCACATTAATTGTAAATTTTCAAATTCACACTTGTTCATTGTGCTTTAAGGTGATAAATGTCATATCAACAGCATTCATGGTATGTTCTATCATTATCAGTAGATTTGCTGATCTGTGCTATCATTATCACTGACAATATCTCACCCAATTGGATCTGTTTGGCATTCAGTGAAAGAGTGCACCTTCTCTGGAGTCAGATGATTTGCTCACATGAAGCTGGAGTGTGGTCTGTGTTTCTCCAGTCATGGTCTTCAGAACACTGGTTTGCTGTTTAGCTGACTTAACATTCTGCAACAGTTAACACTTCTGTATATTCCAAAATGTAAGGCCCTACAAGTGACTTTGCTAAACATTCATTCAAAGTGAAACTGATTCCGAGTTGAAATTGGTTATTTCATTTACTCTCTGAACACACACACACATGCACAAGTGTGTGTGTGTGCGTGCATGCGTTTTTCTAACATACACACACTCTTCCTCTATATGAAGTTGTCGCTGCCGCATGATCACGTCACAGACCTCAAATTTCACAGAAAAGGCTCTATGGGTTTCTCAGAACATGTAGTTTTCTTTCTATTTACTGTTTCTCAAAAGTTTCTATTCCCGGTTAACCGGCAGTCAGAAAGTTGAACCGTTTTACCGAACCGTACAGAACCAAAACGGGTTTATACCGGAGAACCGGTTTTACTGCACACCCCTAATGTTTTGATTTTCCTTTGCCAATTACAAAATAGATCTTAGTAATATTATCATAACTACACATTAACAGGAGGAGCAAGGTCTTTCACTTGAGTCTCTCTGTTTATTCACTTTTGTAAAGGCGCAGGGTCTTTCACCCGAGTCTTTGGAACTTTCAATAAACCAAATCAAACGAATCACTTCCCGTATTCTTTCTTAAAATAATAGTAATTTACTATTACAAACAAGAGGGAGCACTTATCTGTCATGTTGCACAGGAAATCCAAATGAAAATAACTGATATTTGCAGATGCCATACATGAACAAAACGCTTCATAAAAGATTCCTACCACACACCCTAACGGTAACCAGGCTACACGGTTACTTTCAAGGACTGGATTAAGCAGCCTAACTACACACTGCTCATCAGTCGAAGGCCATGCACAAATTTCCTAAAGAGCGAACTACTGCTCTCTACAAAATGAAAAAGAAATGACCAGAACACACTTTGCTTCAGGTTTACCAAAGGCAATGCTAACTACACCATTGCACTTTGGTGACAGTCCATACACAACACTATCCGTAATCCTTGAAACAAACAGGGGGGATGATCTGTCGGCCACAGCGGGAGAAGACAGCTGACGGCTGAATTGTCTGCTGTGGTGACTGATTGGTGACAGGAATAGGGACAGTGACAGGAGTAGGGGGTTTTTTGCGGCGTCATTGGTGCAGGTACCACAGTACTGCAGGCGCTTTTTGCGGCGTCATTGGTGCAGGTACCACAGGTACTGCAGGCAATGTCGCAGCTACTCCAAGCTTGGGAGTCACAGGCTGATCCTGGGATGAAGGTGGCTGTTGTGGGGTTTTTTGTCTTGAAACGGGGGGATGTGACGCCTGTTACGCCGAATCTCTCCTCCCTCCGGGGTGCGAAGAAGGTAGGATCGCCTTGCACACGGCCCCACCACGTTGCCTGCTGCCTTCAGCCCTTCTGACCATCCAACTTAACATGGACAGGGTCACCTGGGCTGAGAGCAGGCAGATGTCAGGCCCCATGGTGCGGTCAAAACTTTGCTTCTGGCGTCGCATGTATGTGTCATGACGGGCTGACAAAAGCGGTATGTCAACACTCTGAGTGACAGTATCCTGGGGAGTGTTGGAAGGGTAGTCCGCATCTTTCTGTTGAAGGTGAGCTCGGCAGAACTAAGGCCAAGCTCTGGCAAGGTAGTCGCTCTGTACGCCAGCATAGCCATGAAGGTGTCCTCTTGCTTCAGGTTGTGCTTCGCAGTGCGGACAGCACACTCTGCTGCCCCGTTGGCCTGTGGGTAGTGAGGACTACTCGTTACATGTCAAAAGTTCCAGGCTTCTGCAAAATGCTGAAACTCCACCGATGTGAACTGCGGGCCATTGTCCGAAATCAGGAGTTCTGGCACGCCATGACGCACAAATATGTTCTTCAGGCTTCCGATGACTGCGTCGGATGTTGTTTTGGTCAGGTGACAGATGTCAAGGTATCATGAAAAGTAGTCCACGACGACAAGATAGTGTTGCCCATTCTGTTCACAGAGGTCAGCAGCCATTTGCTGGAAGGGTCTATCGGGAAGCGGTGTTGGTAACAGAGGTTCCAATACCTGAGATGGCTGCTTCTCCTGACAGAACCGACATCTGCTGATCAGGTCACCGATATCCTTCGTCATGCCCGGCCACCACATGCATGTAGCTGCGCGTGCTCTGCACTTGGAAATACCAAAATGTCCCTGATGAACACGGCCTAGTAGCTCCTTCTGCAGAGATGGGGGAATGACAATGCAGTCTCCTCTCAAAAGGAGACCATCACAGACACTAAGTTTTGAACATAACTGGAACAGGTGTCTCACTCCAATCTTGACATCTTCTTTGTAGACAGGCCAACCATAGATCGTATAGTCCACACAGCGATGGATAGACGTTCGTCTCTGGCTGTCTCAGTCTTGATCTTCTCGAGGAACATATCCGAAGCAACTGAGCTAACATGCTCAGTGATGTCATTCTGGAGTGAATTTTCATGGGTGCTCTCACTCGATGGTTGTCTCGACAGTTGGTCAGCAACGTACATGTTCTTGCCTGGTGTATACTGAGCTTGCACGTTGAATCTTGCAAGGCGCATGAGCATGCGCTGACAGCAAAGCGGCACTTCAGTCAGATCACGTGTGTTGATCAATGGCACCATGGGCTCGTGTTCAGTCACTATCATGAACGATGGAAGACCCATTAGGTATCTGTCAAAGCGTTCACATGACCACACAGCAGCAAGGCACTCCTTTTCGATCTGAGCGTAGCGTTTCTCAGTAGTGGTGAGTGTTCTTGAACAAAATGCCACAGGATGCCAAGAGCTATCGTCTTGCTGTTGAAGAAGGACGCCCCCAACGCCGAAGCTGCTGGCATTGAAACCGACAGTCGTGGCTCTACCAGGGTCGTAGAACGCAAGAGTGGGTGCTGAGTTAAGCTTCTCCTTGATGTTCTTGAAGGCTGCTTCTTGCTGAGGCCCCCAGCCCCAGGCAGTGTCCTTTTCAAGCAGTTTGATGATGGGCTGCATCACAGTTGACAGGTTCTCAAGGTGACGGCCCAGGAAGTTCACCATGCCGGTGAACCTTCTTGCTTCTGTGATGTCTTGCGGAGCTTCCATGTCAACAATCGCTTTTTCACTTTCGCTGGGTCAGTGCGGATGATTTACTTGCTGACCTTTACATATTTGCTTGATAAATTTGATGAATCATGCTTTTGTGTACATTGGGCTCCCCATGTGCATTTATGACAATGTTTGTTGGGTTTTTTTTCCCCCCTCCAGATATGAGCTGCAAAAGCTTGCTATATCATCATGTCTTGCATTATACTCCATAATGTTGCAACGACGCTTGGACTGCCAGAACCAGACTTAGATTCTGATTCAGATGATTCCAACTCAGATGAACCAGATTCTGACTCCAATGAGGACGATGGAGGTGTCATGAACTGCCAGGATCCTAGTTCATGAATGGCTTGTTCAAAGACATTTCCAGTGGTAAGTTATAAGATTGCAATCTTCACTTGCAAGCTGAGGGAAGAAAGGCGAAAGGTCCACATGTGTTGTTAAATAACAAAAAAGATGTCCAGTACTTGTTTTTAGTACCAGTCCTTTCTTTCGCAAAGTTTGAAACACACTGAGTGTGCTCAATGCTTTTGTTTTGCAGTTGTATATGTGTGAGTATATGAAAAGTATGTTGGATACAAGGAATGAAGGAAAGTGAGGTATACAATAAATTGAATACTCGAACTTGTATCTGATGGATGGCATCATCTTTATCAAATAAGTGGGAGACAAAGCAGTCTGTACCTGTGCTATGTTAGTCAAATCATTCAAATCAATTTAATTCATTTCAATTCAAATCAGTCAACTAGTTTTTAGACGATGTCCATTTTAAAAGAATTGTGTGGATGAATGACCTGTGAGTTGATTTTAACGTGGTGACAGCCCTGATATGGCCCTTTGCGGTCGGCTGGGCTATAAGCAACATTATCTTATCTTATCCTATCTAAATCAGTCAACTTTATTGTCCATTGGAAACTTTTCATCTGCTCCACATCATTTCACAACTACATAAGACATTCCAAAAAGACATTATAAATCGTTACATGAAAACCTATATATTTTGTATGTACATCAACACCCCCCCCCCCCCCCCCCCCCCCCCCCACACACACACACATATGCATACACACATAAATAAACATTAAATCCATAAGACATAGAACATTACATAGATTATAAAAACAATACATAAAAACACAAACTCACCCACACCAATGCCCAAACACTAAAACACACATGCGTACACACATACACATTCACACACACACACACACACACACACACACACACACACAGAGTCATAATAATAAAGCATAATGAATTGTTAATGTCAAACTGAATGTTTCAGGTCAACTTGATTGTTCATGTCTGTGAGACAAGGGACATGGCAGTCAATCACAGGCATTAGAGTTTTAAGAGTTTAAATGAATGTTTTTTCCCACAATATTTATTATCTTTAACATACTATCACCTGATACTAGTTAATCATACGAGCCAGACATTCTGAATCTGAATACAATCGGCATGTCTTCAAAACCTGTTTCCCCCCCCCCCCCCCTGCTGCAGCCATTCTTTTTTTGGTACATCTGAGGTGGGAAATATGAATGTTGATTTAATGTCATGCTGTAGTCATAAGTGAATAATTTTCAGTGTTACTGTGAGGCTACAAAGGAGACAAAATTTTTCTGCCTTCAGAACTGTGGGCCGTGGATATTCACAACAAAGGCATTGTTATTTCAACCTTAATACATTTTCTTATTCGGTGATAAGAAAGCACAAAATTGATTCCAAGTAAAAGCAAGCTTTCCACTTTCATTTCAAGAAAAAAGACATGCAAACATGCATTAAACTGAGTTTTAAACGTGATATACATATATGTGTGTGCGAGAGAGAGAGGAGAAGGGAATGGGGGTTGAAAAAAAAAGGTGCGTATAACTGACATGTAACACTTCTGTATGTTTGTGTGTGCGAGAGAAAAAGAGAGAGGGAGGGAGGGAGGGAAAGGGGGGGGGTCAGGGTGGAGACAAACATGCATTAAACTGACTTAGAGCACATCGATGTCACTCATCTGTCTGGACATCCTCCCCCTTCTCTCCTGGAGGCAGAGGTGGCATGTTCAGAGGGATGTTCATGCTCCTCACCAGTTGTTGCACCCCTGAATCGCTTGGGGCATTTAACTGTCTTTCTAAGTGAAGTGCCTGATAATAGAGATTCATTCTCTTCATCATTTCATTGGCCCTTTTCATTTCTAAAACCTCTTTTTCGACTTGTAATTTCTCTTTTTCGACTTGTAGTTTCTCTGCTTCAATTTGTAATTTCTTTGCTTCTAACTGTACTCTGTGGATTTCTTCCCCCACCAGTTCCACAGTTTTTTTTTTTGTCTTTTTTCAATTCTGTTGCTTCCTGGCCAGCATCATTCTCAAGTGCTCGTTTCCTTTTCGCAGATTTGCAAGTCTGTCTGTGGGACCTTTCACAGACGTTTTTCTGTGCAATGGCTTCAGACTTTTTATGGGGTCTCTCCCTGCGCTGGATCCATCGACTTCTTTGACCTGTGAAGTGGCCAGTGCTGCAGCATGCGACTTTCCATTTTGACAGCAGGACCAGTGAACTTCACGTCCAGTGTTGCACTTGAAATGTTGAAGACAGTTTCTGAAAGTGATCATCGGAGGGAACGAAATGGTGGATCGTTTGGCCAAGAATGCCACAAGAGAGAAACTGTCAAACACACCTATCCCCTGCTCAGATTTGAAACCAAAATTAACGATTATGTCAGAGACCTCTGGCAGAGGATTGGAATACACAGACGGATAACAAACTCTTTCAGATCCGTCCAAACACAGACGGATAACAAACTCTTCGTCAGATCCGTCCAAACTAAAAGAGTTCCTCCCATCTTCGTCTGGTGGTCGTGTGGTGCATTCCATGTCATGTTCCACTCACAATGAAACAGTTCTGTGCCGGCTGCACACTGGCCATTCGTATTTTACCCATTTTGTACCTTTTAAAGGGTGTAGAAGCTCCATGGTGCATTCCATGTCATGTTCCACTCACAATGAAACATATTCTTTTAGAGTTTTTGGACTTGCATGATGAGAGACACAAACATTTTACAGCAGATTCCATGAAAACCTTGTTCAGAGACGTTCAACCTGATACGATCTTTGAGTTCTTGAAAGAGATTAACATATTTCATCGGATCTGAGATTTTTACAGTGGAAAGATTAACAAAAAGCTTTTGGATGTGTTTTTGGACGTATTTTAAAGAATTGTGTGAATGACTGCCTTGTGGGTTGTTTTTAACGTGGTGACGGCCCTGGTGTGGCCCTTTGCGTGGCTTGCTCTTACGGTCGGTCTGGGCTGTGGGCAACGTTGTCTTATCTTATTTCAACGTGTTGGTTTTTAATCCTAGGATAGGTTCTTTTAATCTGTTTTAATGGGTTGGGAGAGGTTTTGCTTTTAATCTTTTTTTAACATATATACGTGGTAGTTTGGAACGTGGTGACAGTCCTGAGATAACTTCTGTTGTTGACGGGACTATAATTTTAATCTTAATCTTAATGTAATGTATACCCAAACATTTACAATCATTTGGTATGGGTCAACTAGCCTAACTAGTAACTACTATTGCATAGTTGCAGTAACAACATAATTCACATGGATCAAGTAGAAAATAGCATGCAGCAATGCAGTGATAAATTTAATCAAAATGCTTTTGCTTGATAGTCATTAATTATACAGCAACGCAATAACAAGAAATGACAAATTTATAAATGTATCTGTAAAATACAGATTCTATTCTTATTAGAGCATTCTTATTCCTTTTACTTATTGGAAAAGTTTATATGCAGATTTGTACATTTGTATTAAAGTAAACATTATTATGTTTTGCTTTTTGTTGTTGATTTCAGTTTTTTTTTCCTTTTTCTCTCTTATCATGTATGTTGTAATAGCTACAAGAATTAAAAAACACACACACACATGCAAAAACACACATACTGTACACTGTGTTCTAGCATTTTCTTACTGCTTGCTCACAAACTGATACTAAGTGTAGTGTTGTTAGGGCCTACTCAATATTCTTACTTGGTAAATCTAGAGGTATTCCAGAAATGACGCAGTTGTTGTCCATGCCAATAATGGAGAGGACTGCGTCAACCCACCAGGGTGTATCCTCCATTGGGCCACCTCCAGTGGGAATATTTTTTCTTCTGTTCATCAAATGGATGGTCTTCCCACGCAGTTCCGACCATTTCTTTCAGCATTGCTTCACTGTGCCTGAGCAATTGCCGCGAGCATCACGGCCTCGGTGATAGACGCCCACAGCCTATCCTTTCTCTTTGCTGTTACATTAGCACTGAGCTTGTCAAACAGAACGTCTGACACTTTTTCCACTAGCGTTTTTATCTCACAATCGGTGAAATTTGCTGTTCTTACACGTTTCTTTCCTTCGTTGTCTGCCATGCTGTCTTGTCGATTCACATCTGTGGGAGTTACTTTTCCATTGGTCCGTTTTGGTGACGTATGCACAAACTGTGTACGATGACGGAGCCATGCTAAAAATAACCATCCTGACCAGCATCTTAGTTAAGTCCGCGACAAAAATGGTTTGTGCATCCGATTGACAAAAATGTACAAAGGAAATCTTTACAAAGTTTGCTTTGGCGCTAAGCAAACTTTGCTTAAGTCAACTTTTAAGAATGTATATGCATCTGGCCCGTGTGACCCAAGGTGGCTGGCCAGGGTTTAAGCAGTATGAATTAAATAGTGTGGTGTGTGTGTGTGTGTGTGTGTGTGTGTGTGTGTGTATATATATATATATATATATATATATATATATATATATATATGTGTGTGTGTGTGTGTGTGTGTGTGTGTTTTATTACTTATATATATACTGGTGAGTTGATTTTAACGTGGTGACAGCCCTGATGTGGCCTTTTGCGGTCGGCTGGGCTATAAGCAACATTATCTTATATATATATATATATATATATATATATATATAAAATAAAGCAGTAATAAAAAAACTCTCCTTAAAACCCGCTCACGTAAAAAGCCTTTCCTCGTCGTGTTTAGGAAGGGTGAAATATAGGGTAGAAATAAAAAACACATGAAGGGGTGTGACGTTGGTGCCTTTCTTTAATATGTCCTTTGATTTGTCAAATTTTCGGTCTTATGACCTTCATCTGAACCTGTAGCACACAAAAAAAGAAGAAAACGGGTAAGGCCACGAGTAACAAAATGAGACTTAAAAAGATATTCCTTCTAAAATGAGAGAGGGTCAGGGGGCGGAGAAAGGAGAAGAAAGGAAGTGTGTGATATGGAGGGGAGAGAAAAAGAGAGAGAGAGAGGTAGGGAGAAACATGGAGAAAGGGAAAGAGAAGAAAGGAGGGATAGGGGGAGAGAGAGAGAGACAGACAGAGAGAGAAAGAGAAAGTGAGATAGAGAGAGAAAGGAGGAGGGGAGAGGGGGGGGGGGGGGGACAGAGAGAGTTAGAAAGAGAGAGAGGGAGAGAAGGGTGAGGGAGAGACAACGAAAGACGGTTTGAGGGAGGGATGAGGAGGGGGAGGAGAGAAAAAGGGAGAAAGGAATGGGGAGGGGCCTAAAAGCGAGATGCAGAGTACAACATCATCAGTATCCTCTATAAAAGTGTAGGATTTCCTAGCATATAATAATCGACAGCTCTAGAGAGACGAAGAGAGAGAGAGAGAGAGAGAGAGACGAGGGAGAGGAAGTGCATGATGATTCACCTTCAGTTCAGCGGTTTATTTAACGTCTTTTCATCGCCAGATGATATTAGACACTTTTACCAAAAAAAAAAGAAAAAAAAAAAACCTCCACTTAACCTGTCATCCACGTTAGCACTTTCAAACCCACATCTGATGTATGCATATTGACATGAGTGAAATACCCTAGTGGTACACCAAAATTATTGATCTTTTATAAAAAAATTTTGCAACCTGTGACTGCGAAATAACCATAGCAATTTCAGCTACATATGAACATATAAGACATACATTATCAAAGTTATTCATCTGAATACCTTTCTCCTGATAGAGCGGGGTCAACACTGAGCATTCAAACAAAAGATGACGCACAGAAATGTTTTCTCTGCAGACACAAGAAATACCATGAGAATATTTAGTGTTCCAAGTATTCAACCTTAATTTATGAAATTAATCTAACAATGTGCCTTGGGCACGACGGTAAAGTAGCCATTTTTTTTTACTAGAATTCTGCTTATGCATACATTTTTCCATAATTTGGATTAATTCACAAGAGGATAGATCTAAGGGATTGTTTAGTAAATTTTTTTTCTGTCTTTCTGTTTGCTCCTTCTTTTGCAAGAATGTGTCTGCTATTTCATTCCACTTTATACCACAGTGAGATGGGACCCAACAAAAATCAATTCTTATGCCTAGTGTTATGAAACAATGCAGTAAATGTTTTATTTCAAAAAGCAAATCTTTTCTAGCTTTGCAGTCCCAACGCTCTAGTGACTGTAAAACAGATTTGGAATCAACACAAAGTAAAATTTGATAGAAAGCAATTGATGTGTCATGAATGTAAGTCAAAGCCATCAGTATTGCATATAATTCTGAGGTATAGATTGAAAACCCCTTTCCTACATAATATGATTTCCTGACATTTAAGGTTGGTATTATAAAGCCTGAACCACTGTCAGAGGATTCCATTACCAACCCATCTGTAAACACTTTCTTCAGTAACTGAATTTCAGCAGAAAGACTTCACCTTAAAGACATGGAATAGTGTAACACTCACCTCTGTCAGCAGTTTAAGAGAACACCTTAAAACATAATTTAAAACGGTAAATGCTGGATGTAGAGGGTGAGGGCAGCAAATGGTCACAAGCTGTGTCTGAACTGCAAGCTGTTCACAAGAGAGCGGAGTTCAGTTCTCACATGAAAACGAGGCAAAAACACAATAGGAGTTGAGGAAGGGGAGGAAAGGGAGGGACACCGAAATGGGTGGGGGCAGAGGTCAAGGTAAATGGGTTGAGTAAGGTTTTGCTTTTAATCTTTTTTTAACATTTATACGTGGTAGTTTGAAACGGGTGACAGTCCTGAGATAACCTCTGCTGTTGACAGGACTATGATTTTAATCTTCATCTTAATCTCAGAGGTCAAGGTAAAGGTACAACAATGCTGAGAAGACATGGGGTAGTATGGGGGGGGGGGGGGGGGGGGGGGGGGGGGGGGGGGGGAGTTGGGGGGAGGGGGGGGGGTTAAATTTTTGGGGGGGGGGGGGGGGTTGGGGGAGGTTAATGGGGGGGGGGGGGGGGGGGGGTTAGGGGGGGGTGGTTAGGGGAAAGAAAACAAGGGGGTGGGGGGGGGGGGGGGGGGAGGAAGTTGAGCCTGCCATCAAGTGGAGAATTTTTATATAAACATAGCATATAGTAAACATTTCAGTCTACTAAGGAAATATACACACACACACACACACACACACACACACACAACACCATATACAAGCAAACACAAACAAACACACACACACACCACACACACACACACACAACACACACATACACACACACACACACACACACAACACAAGCGCATGCACAGACACACACGCACACGCGCACAAACACACAACCTCACATGCGCACACACACACACACACACACACACACACACACACACACACACACACACACACACACACACAGAGGCATGAAAATGGATGCATGCATGCATGCAAGTCCACTTTTTTTGTCCATGGAATACTAAGTCAGTACTGGACTCTGTGGTGGAGAGTGCCGCGTTGAGGTCAAGTCTCTTGTTCCAGTGAACACAGTGCCCAAATTCACTGCCCAAAAGGTTTCTCTACATAGGAGTAGATTTTCATATTTAACAGATTCCACTGGCACAATAGACAAAAAGGAAACTTTTTTTTATCAGTAGCTAGTGGGTGGGGGGTGGCATGGGTATGATGGGAGACGCGACAGCAGGGGTAGTCTTTTTCAGCTTCACATCACTCTTGTGGTTGCCCAGCGGTGGCGAAGGTTTTTCGTAGAACCCAGATACCAGAGGTCCGGGTGAAGACTGCATCAAACCACATAGACTACATTAGGAGTAGTGCAGGTAAGGTGCTGGCGGATCTTCCATAACCTGCCATCCCATGGGGACCTTAACTCTGAGAGTTTCTCTGAATGTTTACAAGTATCACATTTTTGACACGGGAAAAATCTGGGTTCATTAAGGGGCCATAAGGGGCGAACCTTCTGGGTATGGTAGGCTTGTAATCTTGGCAATGTTTTTTCTTTTCCTATCTGCAGCAGAAATTATGCCAGGCGGGAAATAATTTATGTTTGAGGGTTCAGCGTACAGGAGGTGGAGGTTTTTTTTTTTTTTTTTGTAATTGCAGACTGGAGGGAAGACGGGTGTCATATACAGACACCCAAGCAATTTTTTTGGGGCGTGTATTTCTCTGCTGTGTCAGGAGTTGAGTTCTATCTCGGGATGCTCCTCTCCTTACATCTCTCTCTCTCTCTCTCTCTCTCTCTCTCTCTCTCTCTCTCTCTCTCTCTCTCTATATATATATATATATATATATATATATATATCTATATCAAGAATAGTACTAAAACGCCTAATAAAATTTTTAAAGTGCTCAACCCCTTGGGAGCAAACAGATCTGTTGATGATTTTAAAACTTCCTTTTAAAACAGCGCTCGAAACAGATCTGTTGATGATTTTAAAACTTCCTTTTACCATAATATTTTAAAACAAAAAAAAAAAAATATATATATATATATATATATATATATATATATATACATACACACACACACACACACATATACACATACTTACATTTATTAAACATGCTAAATAAATAGCAGAGGGAAATCAAACGAAGGCAAATAATCTACCAAACACATTACGTATAAAGAGCCATTGTTCTTCGTCCTGAGGCATACACACACTCCTTTTCACATAGCTTCCACCACATTCACCCAAACCCCCTCCCACATATAATGCATGACAGCCACTGCACTACATCATTTGTCAACCTTGCGTGATAAGGAAATGGATATCATTAGGACAGTGAGAATATGTTCAAGTATAGTGGACCAGCGCACTCAAGTTTTATGCAGGATAAATTAATCACACACCAGTCTCATCAAAACTGTTGTGAAGCACTACCATGACAGCTACCATCATCACCAAAATAAGAAGTTAATTCATAACGCACACTTGCACCACACACAGAAAAGAACAGAGTGAAGAGCAAAATGAAAAAGTCGGCGACGTATTGGGTGTACTACAGCTTGGACACCGACATGTCGTGTGTCTTCATCTGTCGATTCATTTTCTTCTTCAGGTGCACTCCCTTCCTTCCAGCTGGCACTTGTTTCATGCTCAGCTGTGGCAGTCTCTGATTCAGCAATGGCACTTTCTGCTGGCTGGAACAGAATGTGGCAGTGGTCGTGGTAGATGGAGACTGAGGGTCCACTATCATGATCAATGTGTATGCATAAAATTTTGGGGTGATGGAAGCAGAACACTGAGGATAGAAATCCCAGCATGCACCCAAGCTTCTTTATCCTGTATACCAGTTGCTGGGATGTTATCACCATCAAGGCTTCCTCAAGCAGCGGTCAGCTGGGCTATAAGCAACATTATCTTATCTTATCTTCCTCAAGCATTCTGCTTTCCTCACATAGTTTAGCACTTGCCATGCTCACCCACTGTGTTGATTCTACACGCCCATTCTCTTTCGGCGTTGATCCTTTGGAAACTGGTGAAGAGAAAGACGCGATTCAGATGTTGCTGTCTCCCAACATCCCGGTGCAGCACACACTCGCGGCATTTTGTAGTGGCTTATGAACACGAGGTACTGGTCGGTCAAGTTTCTAGCCAGCTTAGTTTCGTTTCCACCTGCATGGGCACCCTGCAGATGACGTCACAGCGCTGACGTCAGCAGTGGGCTATATTCGATTGAGATTTCATGGGAGCAGGTGTGCTTTTTTCCTTAGATGTGACTAAATCTGCTGCGTGAGTATGTGTGATATCATGCATTATAATGTTTTTATATATTATTTTGATGCATATTTTACAGCAATTTTGCTATACTGTGCAAACTTAAAACCGGGTTTACAGGACCTTTAATTCATTTTTGTCTTATATCCTTTTTTCATCAGTTCATTCAGTTTCTGAACTGGTAATGTGTTGACCCCCAAAATAATCAGTATTTACCATTTCTGGTGCCAGACATAAACTGTTTCATGTTATAAAAGATCAAACGAGACCTGCGCACTTTTAAGTCTTTTGGCATATAAATTTGTCTCTTTGCATGTACACATGCACAACAAAATTATACATACAAATTTTAAACCAAAAAGCCTGTTCCAGAAAACAAAGACTTCCTAAAAACACTCACAAGAAATCTTTCAGAACAAGTTGCTACACAGTTGTGCGGCACCTTCAAAAAGTACTCATCGAGGGCATCCCTTACCTGTGTACCATTCGCGTACTGTGGATGAGCACCCCCTTGTCCTGCCTGCAACCCATGCAAGTTCTCATTCTGGTTTGCACGCCACTGTCCAAGCACAATCTCATGGTTGGGCCCTTGTGTTCATGGTCCACTGCACCCACACCAGGATACTGCTGATCTTGTGCTTCTCTCAAAAAGTTGTGCAATGCGAGACAGGCAAGTACAATCTTCTTGACTTGGTCCGGATTTTTTTTCATAGCTTGCTGAAATACACCAAACCAGCAAGCCAGAATTCTAAAAGCAATTAACTATGCGTCTTGATCTGCTCAAGCGGTAGTTGAACACTTTTTTGCTGTGATCAGTACCTCGGTCTGGATATGGCTTCATGAGGGTTGGTGCCAGAGCAAACGCTGAAACAGCTTTTAAATGTGTGCAAAGGAGACTTCATAGACAGCTTCACATGTCTGGGGAATGAAGTATGCCAGAGTTGACACTGGGACGCGGAAAAGGAAAAACATTGAGGCAGATGTCCCACCTGTCAATAAAAACAAGATTAATCAGTTAATGAAATAGAGGTCTAATCAAAAGTTTATACACACTACTGTTCATAACTGAGCTACTGAGCTAGTGTAAATCATCTATTTATTCCAATTCTCATTTTTACAGACATACTTCTTTTCGCATTGCTACACATAAGAATCCAGGGCTCACATCCATGACAAGGGGTACAGGACACATGTCCTGCAGGATGAAAAAAGTACAGGACATTGTCCTGCTCTCTCAAAATTTTACCAGACATTTCCAAACACGACTTCCCCCCCCAAAAAAAAAGCATTAAAAAGCCAGCAAACATGCTTGAAGTAAAGTTTAACTTTAATAACATCAATAAAACTCATTAAAAATTATTACTCTTTGAACAAGACTAGTATTTCAAGAACAGTTCAATAAAAACTCATTAAAAACTGATACTGTTTGAACAAGACTAGTAATTCAAGAACAGTTCAGATACTGAATTTTGTCAATCCAAAAAAAATGAGCAAAAATGAAATATGTATCTTGGTTCTCAGGCACATCAAGTTCTCTTAACAACTTCATTAAAGACTTGAATTTGGACATAGTCAGATGCTCCCGCACCATCCAATGTGCTACCTTCACTGCTACAGCAGCTGCCTTTTCCTGTCTTGACAGTTGTTTGATAGCTACAGCTGTTTGGTCTTTTTGAAGACTTGGGACTTCAACGTTCCCCAAGTGATCATTGGAACCTTCGTGGTCCTGTGGTGCAGTTTTCCAAAAATTAACACTGCCTTTGTTGTAAAAATGTTACTCTCTTCCAGCGTTTTTGCACATAGAACAGTACATCTTTTCACTCTCTGAGTCATAAATGACCCACAGAAACAAAGTTTCTGGTATGTTTTTTTTTTAGAAGATGTAGTTTAAAGAGATGTGTGTGAAAGGTTGGTGTGTGGTGGGTTTTTTTTTTTTTTTTTTTTTTTTTTTTTTTTTTGGACTTGTGAGTTGGTTTTGTTTTGTCAGCCCTGATATGGCCCTTTGCAGTCGGCAGGGCTATCATTAGGTAAGATTGCAAGAACAGAAATTCACAAACGTGCCTTTGAATGAGCAGTCAGTGAAGATGTGTGTGTCTGGGAATGGTTGGTGAATGGACGCCCAGCCTCTGGCTGGTAAACGGATACCCAGCCTCAGTCTGGCTGGTGAACGTAAACCCAGCGTCAGTCTGGCTGGTGGATGGACACCAAGTCCCAGGCTGGCTGGTGGACAGATGCCCAATCTCTGGCTGATTTTAAAGAGTTGTGTGAATGAATGACTTGTGAGTTGATTTTAACGTGGTGACAGCCCTGATATGGCCCTTTGCGGTCGGCTGGGCTGTAAGCAACATTATCTTATCTTACTTGCATGATGTGAGACACAAACATTTTATAGCAGATTCCATGAAAACCTTGTTCAGAGATGTTCCGCTGATGCGATGTTTGAGTTCTTGAAAGAGATTAACATTTTTCATCGGATCCGAGGTTTTACAGTGGAAATTTTTTTTTTAAAAAACTTTTGGATGGGTTTTTTTAGAAGATGTACTTTAAAGAATTGTGTGAATGAAAGACTTGAGTAGATTTTAACATGGTGACAGCCCTGATATGGCCCTTTGCGGTCGGCTGGGCTATAAGCAACATTATCTTATCTTATGTATGCCCTTTTATGCTCTAAATGCCTATGCTTTTGGTAGAACTTTTCACCATAACTTGTGATAATATGGTGCCTCTTTGCAACAAATGTGATTTCATCACAGTTCATGCATTGAATCACGGTCTGCTGGTATCCTTCGCTGGCAGTTTGATCTATTTCTGAAGGCAGCAATACCACTGCTCTGCTTATCACATGCCTCCTAATTTTGCTTTCTGTCTTGAATTTACAGGCCTTTTCATGACGCCACAGCTCCTTTTTGAGATTAACATTTTTCATCTGATTTAAGATTTTACGGAAGAAAGATTTTTAACGAAGTTTCTGATGCCTTTCCAGAAGATGTAATTTAAAGAGATGTGTGAAAGTTTTTCTTTTTTAATCACTTATGAGGCACTTCACACAGTCTATTTAGGATGCACACCAGGTACACTGAATTCTGTAATCCAGGAGGGTGTGGTATCTTCGGAAACGGGGCTCGATGCACATTGGCACTCGGCAGTCCATACACATGTAGGCTGTTTTGTGCCGCTTCTTATCTCGCTGAGAACACACTCTGCAGTCTTTGATCTCTCCCACTTGGTAACTTGTGAGAGTTGAGACCAATAAAGTGTCTGTCAAGGAGACGCCAGACCCTCCACAACCTGTACCATGGACTGGTACCTGGTCATTTTGGGCATGTCTGAGGTGGTTTCTTCTTATAAATGATGTAGGCATTTAAGACAGCCCTCCCAAACAATGAGAAGACAACCTTGAGTGACCACTTCGTGGTGCAGTGTTCAGACAGGTACACGTAGAGGCGTGCGTCGCTCAAGTCCACACTCCCCATGGTCTTCTTGTACTTGACCACACATTTTGGCTTCCTCACCTGCTGTCTTCTCCTGTTTTCCAGCTCCTCAAAGCCTGCAGAGACAGCAGTGCCCAGAAGAACAGGCTTCTTTCCACCATCTTTGTAGGCAACACACAGGAGATTGCCTTTCCGTCGTTCAGTGACCTCATGGTTGCGCAGTCACTGCTGAAGAGCCACCCTTGGCAGACTTTTCCTGTGGGTCCTGACAGTACCTGTGCCTGTTGTCCCTTGTTGGTACAAGTCGAGGAACAGCTGAGGTGAGGAGAAGTAGTTGTCTACTCCCAGGTGATGGCCGCGGTTCAAAAAGTTACACGCAGTCAGCAGTCGCATGACTAATGTGTATATTGAACCCATGTGGATCCACTGGTGCTGCTGGGTTTCTGCCCTTGTACACCTCCAGAAAGAGGTGTATCCATTCTGGGCATCACAGACACACCACACCTTGATGCCAAAGCAGGCATGGCGCTTGAGGGGCATAAACTGCTGCAGATGTGGAGTTTTCCCCTATATAGCCCACCGTGCTCTCATCAATAGAGATGTCTGTGCCAGGGTGGTAGTAACGGAGAAACCTTTCAGTGAAGTGGTCAATAACAGGCTGGATCTTGTACACAGTTGTGAGCAGGGTCACCAGCTGGAGGATGCAGTGCATTATGTGTTGAAGTGCAGAAACTTCATCATCAGCTGGAATCGATCCCGTGAAAAATGTTCCAGGAGCCGTGGGGTCTTCTGAAACCCAGTTTCACATAAGATTTACAGATTATCAGCCCTGACACACCCCCTTTGTACCCTTCAATACTGTTATATCAGTTCCTGTGCTTATAAACATTATCTAAGTCTTCCTGAAAGAAACAAACAGTCTAATAGAAACACCAATTTATTCAATAATTCCAGTTCTCAGAACGAACAGAACTGGCATATGCCCAGAATAATAAAGAAACGCGCCCACAATTCCTCCCCCAAACATAAACCAAAACACGAGCCGTCAGTCACTGACTCGCTCATCTTCACTCCAAGCCTTCGAGTAACCCACCTTTTCCTATTTTATCTTCTGCCTTTCTTAACAGATCTTTTCTATCATGGGCCACTTGTTTTATACCCATTCTTATCTTTTAAAATGTGAAGAAGCTGGTGCATTCCGTGTCATGTTCCAGTGAAGAAGCTGGTGCATTCCGTGTCATGTTCCACTCACAGTGATACAATTCTTTAGATTGTTGGGACTTGCACAATGCGAGACAAAAACACTTTACAGCCGTGTCCATGAAAACCCTGTTCATATCAGAGATGTCCCACCTGACGTGATCTTTAGGTTTTTGAGAGAGATTAACATTTTTCATCTGATTTAAGATTTTACGGAAGAAAGATTTTTAATGAAGTTTCTGGTGCGTTTTAAGAAGATATCATTTAAAGAGATGTGAAAGGTTTTTTTATTTTTTTTTTTTTTTTCAAATGACTGGTGAGTTGATTTTAACGTGGTGACAGTCCTGATGTGGCCCTTGCGTGGTCAGCTGGGCTATAAGCAACATTATCTTATCTTATCTTGAGTATGAAAATCTTGTTCAGAGATGTTCTGCCTGATGCGATCTTTGATTTCTTGAAAGAGATCAACATTTTTCATCAGAACGGAGATTTTACTCACAGTGAAAAGATTTTTAACAAAATTTCGGATGGGTTTTTAGAGAAGATGTAATTTAAAGAGTTGTGTGAATAATGATTTGTGAGTTGATTTTAACATGGCGACAGCCCTAATATGGCCCTTTGCAGTCGGCTGGGCTATAAGCAACATTACCTTGACCTTATCTTTCCTTAGCTTACCTTACTGGTTGCACTTCTTTGGCTTGAACTGATTTTCCTCTGCTTGAAATGTACTCTTTGCCTTCTAATTTCTGTTTTCTCATATTCCTTTTCCACTTTGTTGGATCTGCCTAGCATTTCTGATGGTGTATAGAGAGATGTTCTTGTTTGGGGGGGGGGGGGGATCTTCTTCTGCTGAATAGTCCTTTTTGAAACGGACCTCTTCCCTGGCATGTAAACAGCAACCTCATCCAGATGTTCTATTTCTGCTTTAGTTGCAGATTTTGCTGTCTTTCTTTTGTATATTTTAGATGTTTCTTCTTCTTGACCGGATATGCTGATGTTGGGGATTGACACCGCATTGGTGTTTGAAGTAGTGGACATGGTTTCGCTGCAGCTCTGGCATGTGCATCGTTGACAGCATAAACACATCTTTTTTATCCTTCCATTGACAGTGACCACGTTGCCTCTTCTTCTGTAATCCACCTCCCCTCTGGCCAGAGGCTGTTCAGCCAGATCCGTGGGCATCTGCAGTCGGTTTTTTTCCTGACTGTACCATACACATGGTCTTCTTTTGCAACAAGTGTAGCACACAGGGTTGACTTGTGAGTTGATTTTAATGTGGTGACAGCCCTGATATGGCCCTTCGTGGTTGGCTGGGCTGTAAGCAACATTACCTCACCTTACCTTACATACTGAGCAAAGCACAAAATCTTTCTGTGAACGTTCTTTTGCTTTTCTGTATTTGACGGCTGCATTTCAGATTCGTGTGTTGATGATGAGTCAAGAGATAGTGTGATGTTTTCAGCATTGCAGATTCAATAGGTGACAAGTTCATATGCAAGGGATGAATTTCCATCTGATAAGTTTGCTGAAGACGAAAGTTGTAATACAGGAAACAAGAAACTGGTCAGCAACATATCACAAAATAAATGAAGTAAAATGCACAACTGTACATTTTGCAATCAGATGAGGACAAAAATCAGTGAAGATATGATAAGTAAGCACTCAAATGAATCTGAGGTGGCTGGGTAATGGCGATGCCTTTGAGATCAAAACAGAGAAGGGAAGCATGGACAATGTTGATGAATGAAGGTGATTTTCAGCATAATTATGTTATTAAGTCAGACAGTGGTGTTCTCATACCCAAATACAGAAAAGATAAAATAATGTTGCTTATAGCCCAACCAACTGCAAAGGGCCACATCAGGGCAGAGTTGCAAGAATACTCAGGTATCCACTCAGGCTTTTTGTCATCTTCATTGTCAGAATTTTCTGCCAGTACTGTCCCCGATGATCCTCCATCCACATCAGTATCCTGCATATACTTTGCTTCCTGGTCACTGTCACAGTCAGAACTGAGCTCACTTTTGTAACATTATCTTTATCTCTTTATCTTCTGCAGTCCAAGGCATCAGGGTCATATTTGGAAGAAACAGCAGTGCTGTAACAAAACAGTGCTTGCAATAAGGTTAAGAAAATGAAATTTTGACATAAATTTGAAACAATTTAAAAGTTGTAAGCTCTTGTTTGACTGATTTTTTGACAATACACATCTTCTCATTACACATTTTTTCAGTTTCCATTAAAAACGTTTTAAAGATAAAAAAGCAACTGCAGCAGGAGAAAAAAATCATTTGCTGTGCCCCCTGTTGACGCAAAGTTTTCCAAAAGCTGTCTCTCAGCTTTGAGTTGATTTTAACGTGGTGACAGCCCTGATTTGACCTTTTGCGGTCGGCTTGGCTATAAGCAACATTACCTTACCTGTCTCTCAGCTTGTCTACAGTAACGGTGTGACATTTCACACTTTGGTAACACAGTGAACCTAGGAGTAGGATAGAGGCTTTCAACGACTGACACAACCTGCCACATTACCTTGCCTTACCTTTCCTTCAAAGCACAGACACGTTCCCAGCAAAGATCATCTTGCAAATGCCAGACATCACTTTCGAGACTCCATGAAATCAGCTGGACCATCTCTTCCTCCCTGTCCACTTCCAGCACCTGAGCAACATAGTCTTGTCCCTCCCATTCCACTCTGCAGAAATCATTGGGTTCAACATGCTATTCTGTTGAAGACTCGCAACTGGTGGTGACAGAAGGATCCACAGTGATCTCGACAGACACAGATGCTTCAGGATCAACCAATAGAACCAAAGGAACAAGTGGCTGGGCCGTCCAGTGATCTGAAGTCATGTCAGTACGATTGGTACTCCACATGATACAAAGAGGGCCATCTCTTTGTGCTGAGGCAAAAGTGTTCTGTTCAACTCTTGATACTCAAGCCAGCAAGGTTTAGGATAAAAGGAATCCACTGGTATGGCAAGGATGTTTTTGAAACTGCAGCAAGCTGCCATAGGCCCATGCTCTCACCTGGACAAATCTGAAATAAATGTTAGCGAACCGCCCAGAGAAACATGGTCAAACCAGTCGCATAAGTCTTGTGATTTGTTTGTCCACGTTTCTCTGGGCGGTTCGCTAACATTCATTTAAGATTTGTTTAGATTTCCGCCTGCAGTCATCTCACTTTATAACTAGATCTCACCTGAGCGTTTGATCTGCATGATTTCTGCCTTCAGTGCTGCATCAGTGTGCTGAACTGTGGCCGTTTCACAATCCAGGGTGAAATTTGGTAAGAGGGCTGCCACTCTGGCAGCAGCATGCTGGCCCCCCATACCATGCCCCTCAGTGTAGATTTCACGGTTGTGTACCAGTTCTGCAACAATCCTGTATCTGATTTCTTCTTGGTGTGTTTCATCTCCAAACACAAGCATGCTGATATCTGAGATTTTACAGTGGAAAGATTTTTAAACAAAGTTTGGATGAGATTTTAGACGATGTCTTTTAAAGAATGTGTGGATGAATGACCTGTGAGTTGATTTTAACGTGGTGACAGCCCTGATATGGCCCTTTGCGGTCGGCTGGGCTATAAGCAACAATGTCTTATCTTATCCTAAGCATGCTGATGCAGTTTGGGGAGACAGCTGCCATCAGCAGTAGTTTGAAGGGGATACAAATGAGATGGCATGTCTGTATGGTTACCTTCGGAGGATTTGGGCAAATCTGTACAGGAATTTTGCTTTCGCTAAAACTGCTGTGTGTGCAAGTCATCTTCTCCAGCGAAGAATGCATATCGAAAACAAACTCCATGAGATATTGCCAGACTTGTCTGTATGGTTACCTTCGGTTTGCAAATCCAGGAAAGAAAAATCTTTATCTTTTCAACTTAAAGGGAGAAGATCGCCCCCATTGTTTTGCATGCGATTGTGTATACACTCTTAAGCATGTGTTGACCGAGTGTGATGATCTCAGTGAGATCAGAGGAAAAATAATAAGATGTCACTTGTGAGCTTTTTAGAATTGAGTATCTGTGAATTCATTTTTGTGAACATTTTTATTAAGATTTAGTTGTTGTTTTTTTTCACATTTTAAGGTTGCATATTGCCAGAAAGCTCTGAATATTCTGCGGGTCGTAGCACACACTGACTGGGGCGCTGATAAGAAAACTTTGCTGCACCTCTACAGAGCCTTGGTCCGTTCCAAACTGGACTATGGTTGTGCTGTGTACGGCTCTGCCAGACCGTCGTATCTAAAACTCTTGGACCCTATCCACCATCAAGGGCTTCGTCTCTGTCTTGGAGCATTCCGCACCACCCCTGTGTACAGCCTGTACGCAGAGGCAGGTGAACCCTCACTGTCCAACCGCAGGTTGAAACTATCTTTTTGAACTACTATATCAGACTGTTCTCTGAACCAGAAAACCCTGCCTATGACTGTGTCTTTGACCCTCAGTTCCAAAACAAATTCGAAAACAACCCTACCTGTATTCCGTCGTTTGGCCTTCGTATGCAGCCTCACGCACGGATTGCAGGTCTAGACCTAGGAGTTGTGTCTGATTTTTCCAAGTTTCCAGATGAGCCTCCGTGGACCTTTTTCACACCAGAGATTCGTTTTGATCTTGCAGCTTTTCGCAAAGAGTCCACAGCTCTCTGGCATACAAGGCGTTGTATGCTGAGCTGAGTTCAAACTCCCATCCTATCAGAAAATTTTCACTGACGGTTCCAAGTCTGAAGATGGAGTGGCCTGTGCAGCCTACTGCCCTGGTGCTCCTTCTCAAATACTGTTAGAACATATTCCTTCGGACGCTTCTGCCTACTCTGCTGAACTTACAGCTCTGGTTCTGGCACTAAGAATAATCTCACGGTCTCTCCAAAGAGGGGGACTTTCTGGTTTTGTCGGATTCGCTGTCGGCTTTGGAGGCCATATCTGGCCGCAACCTTCAGCACCCCGAACTTTTACACTTTTTTGACCTTTTTACCAAGTTGACAGCGGAGGGTTACAACATTCTTCTGGCTTGGGTTCCTGGTCATGTCGGCATCGGAGGGAACGAAATGGTGGATCGTTTGGCCAAGAATGCCACACGAGAGAAACTGTCAAACACACCTATCCCCTGCTCGGATCTGAAACCCAAAATTAACGATTATGTAAAAGACCTCTGGCAGGAGGATTGGAATACACAGACGGATAACAAACTCTTTCAGATCCGTCCAAACCTAAAGGAGTTCCTCTCATCTTCGTCTGGTGGTCGTAAAGAAGAAACAGTTTCTGTGCCGGCTGCACACCGGCCATTCGTATTTTACCCATTCCTACCTTTTAAAAGTGAAGAAGCTCCTTGGTGCATTCCGTGTCATGTGCCACTCACAATGAAACATATTCTTTAGAGTGTTGGGATTTGCACGATGTGAGACACAAACATTTTACAGCAGATTCCATGAAAACCTTGTTCAGAGATGTTCCGCCTGACACGATCTTTGAGTTCTTGAAAGAGGTTAACATTTTTCATCGGATCTGAGATTTTACAGTGGAAAGATTTTTAAACAAAGTTTTGGATGAGATTTTAGACGATGTCTTTTAAAGAATTGTGTGGATGAATGACCTGTGAGTTGATTTTAACGTGGTGACAGCCCTGATATGGCCCTTTGCGGTCGGCTGGGCTATAAGCAACATTATCTTATCTTATTATCTTACCTCTTCATGGTGGAAAGGGCTTTGTCTAACTGTCTATCTATCTCCAGCAAAGATGAAAAATACTGGAGACGGGGATAGGACATCTGGTACTGATGCATTCTGAACAGATGCAGATTTGATGCCACCCAGTTTTACCACTTTCCAGGTGCCAACAAACATCTTGTTTGTGCAATCTTCTGTGGCCGCGCAGTCTTCTGTGGCCGCATTTACATGTTTGTAACGGGGAAGTGACTCTACTTACCTTTTTTTTTTTCTTTTTTTTTTTTTCTTTGATAAACGAAACACCATTACCTGTACCTGTATTTTTTTTTGATTTGAATCCTGGTTCTGATGTGTGTGTGTCTATGGTGGTGGGAGAATTCATTTGAGTTTTTTATATGTCCTCGCCTCTAATTTAAGAATTTTTTTTTTTTTTTTTTTTTTTGTTTGTTGCAATTTCTTCTCTCTCTCTCTCTCTCTCTCTCTCTCTCTCTCTCTCTCTCTCTGTGTGTGTTTTGTGTGGGCATGGGCATGCATGCCATGAACATACGCCCAATAGTGTTGTTTGTCTGCATGTTTTGAATTATTACAGCTCATCTCTTTCGTAAATATTCATATTCTCTCTCTCTCTCTCTCTCTCTCTCTCTCGTCTAATTATGGATTTGTGTATTCAACTTTTTTTCCCTGTAGTTGCTATAATGACTTCCAGGTTTTGCATTTTTTTTTCTCTCTCTCTTTTTTCTCTTCTTCTTTTCTTTGTGTTTTCCCCAGGGCTGGGTGGAAAAAAGCATTACACTTTGCTTATCTCATTACCCTGGTAAAATAAAATTTCATTCGTTCATTTGTTCGTACCTCGCTGTAAGCTCGAAGGTCGTTACTTGCGGATCCATACGTCAAGAGTAACTGTAACCTCATGGTTTGCAGTGGGTGAGGGGTGGGTAACCTACAACGAGGATAAGGCATGAGTTTGCCCTGGGTTAGATCAAAACAAAGATGGCTGCCAACTTTGTGTTTTTTTTATGTTTTTTATTCTTGAAATGAAACGGGCAACTGATTTGAACTGACTAAGAATCACAATTCCCTTTTTAATGACTTTACAAGGTTTTTTTTTTTGTTTTTTTTTTTTTTTTTTGGGGGGGGGGGGGGGGGCTTGTGTTGTTTAAAACAAATATAGATCTAGTAGTATTTTTCATAATTCTCTTTTCAAACTTATAAAACAATTTTAAGTTCTACATAGTACATTTTTTAAGATCAGCATGTTTAAAAGGCATGGAAATTGTAAACCCATGGGCTCATTTACGCCTCTAGCAGCCTCTCTGTATGCCCTTAAGAGACAGGCATGAGCCCCTGTCATTTCTTTGTGCTTTTTTGTTTCCTAATCCTATGCAAGTTTGACACTTCACACATTTGTTTAGGCTACAGATTATGAAATTTATTTCAAGCTGTGATGAAAAGTGTTGACAGTGGTTTGGAATGCTTTTACTTGGTTAAAGTTTGCCCGTTTTAAGGTTTTCATGTGTCTGTGGTAACAATGAAAATTGTATAAGTAACCAATTCGGAGATTGTTCAGAGTAGTTGCACTCTTGTAAAAATCTCCTGCATTTGTCTGTTTCCACCTGGCTGTCACTTACCTGTTCTAAGCCAGCATCGTGTTTTGTGCAGTATACCCCCCTCTGAGATGTAACGTACACATTCCCACTGACAGCTCCATCTACACTGCTGAGCTGAAAGCCTTAGTCCTGGCACTTCAGATGATCTCCAAATCGAAACATAAAGATTTCCTTATTCTGTCAGACTCCCTTTTCTTCTTTGGAGGCCATTGCCGGTCGAAATCTCAAGCAGTGAAGCACCCTCAGCTGCTGAAAATGTTTTAACCCATGTTTCCCCCAGGCTGCCCAGCGCTGATCTATTATGAAATCCCATGTGAAGGGAAGTAACTCTTGCAATTTCGGCCAGTGTCTAGTTTTAAAAATGATTAAAAATATAAATACTACCTTTTGTACAATGAATTATTTTTCCTATGCTTTGCATATGAAGTACTCAAAGAAAGAAAAAAAAAAACGCAGGTTCATGTGGCTACTAACTCACAAAAAAATTAAAATGTCAAATTTGATGGTGAATGTGACTAAAAAAAATTTACAGGCCCGGTATTTTAAAGTCAAAGAAGCAGTTCTGAAATGTTTCTAAACACTACACAGATGATCCAGAAGACCCACAAGACAGTCTACTGCAGAACTTCTGCATGAAACTGTGCAAAACAATGTCCTTTACACAGATGGGCCTTGCAAATTGAGCACCTCATAACAGTTTCTTTGCTGTGGTCGCTTGGCTGACGACACCCCATCTTCAAGCACTGCACACAGCTCTTCTTGCGACCTGGCATGCGAAGCAGCGAGTGTTCAGTTGGGTCAGTGACAGCACGCCCCAGTAAACTGGCTGCATGGTCATTTGCTGCTTGGTGATGACACTGCCGCACACCAACCTCTCGAAGACGGAAAGCCCGAAGTACATCGGATCCTGGAGTCACTTGGACCTGGGTCTAGGGGAGTTGGTCTTGCAGAAAATGATGAAGGAGTTGATCAGGCTGCTCTGGACAAAAAACCAAAACAAATATCTCCACCATTTCCTGCAGGATCGACCCACAGGGTAGTAGGCCCGATGCTGGTCATGGAGATCCACCCCGCCCATGTTTCTGTTGTAGGTGATGACGGGCTGTGGGACAGGCACTTCTTCACGCTTGCCTGCAATCAAAGCAGACTAATTTTGAGTCTTTTGTTTGGGATTAAAAAGAACACATTTAAATATATTAGGGTTTTTATATCAAATTTAGAAAGTAAATAAAAAGAAATACACTACTAAGAAAAATAAAAGGAATACACACACACACACAAAAAAACACTTACCTGCATACCTACTTTATAGGGTGGAGGTGCTCCTGTTTGAAGAAAAGTTGTTTTCTATCCAGATGGAAACTGTAGTGATAATAGAAGACTGAAATGTACATTCACCTTTACCAGTCTGACGAGGTGCTTTTCCAATCACTGGATCAACATTGGTGGAGAGGACAGCAATGGTGCGCTTATCTTGCCAAATGGTGCGCTTGTCTTGCCAGAGTGGAGCTACCATCAACCCCTGCTGCCGGAACTTGACCTCCCGTTTCTGCATCTTCTGGCCTTTTTTTCCCCTTTCTGACTTGCTGACCTTCAGGTCATCAGGCCAGCCTTTGCGATTCATGCGGATGCTGCCACATGAACGTGTCTTGTGGGCCAGAAGTTCATCAGCCAGGGCGACGGATGTGAAGAAGGTTTTGTTAGATAACACTTTGTCAGCAATCAAACCTCTGTATTTATAAAAAACAAAAAACAAAAAAGGAAGATAATACAAGCAAAATGATTGTAGACCAAACAAATTTGTATGCTACTCAAGTGCAGCAAGCAAAGAAGGCAGATCCAAAATGGCAACCAGTCACATTGAGTGACATCAAAGCCTACACCATGGGGGATCAAGATCTGGTGCAGCGCAGATCCCACATCTGGCTACTTGCTGGATTTTGATTTGTACACTGGCAAGGCACAACCACCATTGAAAGGCTAGTGTTTCATTTATAAATTCTATTTATAAAAAAAATGGCAAGTTATGTTTAACTTTTTTTTGTGAATGGGGACAATGGGTGGGTGGGATGAGATGGGGTGTGAGTAGGGGTGGAGTGAAGGGTAGAGGCTAGATTTTGCACAACACCAACATTTTCTTTACTGTTTTTCACCATTCGAAACTCTTTTTTTAGAGAAAAAGCATGTGTTGTTGCCTTTTTTTTTTTTTTTTTTTTTTTTTACATAGAGAAGGCCTATGACACGATGTGGAAGCATGGAATCCTGTCATACCTCCATTGGATTGGTTACCGTCGCAATCTGCCAGTGTTCATAAAACAATTTTTGGCAGACAGATCCTTCCAGGTCCGTGTGGGGACAACATTTTCAGAAATTCATGAGCAGGAAATGGATGTTCCACAGGACAGTATCCTTTCCCCAGCCCTGTTTAGTATAAAGATAAATGAAATTGTAAATTCCGTCAACCAAGGTTCAGACTGCTCTCTTTTTGTTGATGATTTTGCCCTTTATGCATCTGGGAAGACCGTCCAAACCTAAAGGAGTTTCTGTCATCTTCGTCTGGTGGTCGTAAAGAAAAAACAGTTCTGTGCCGGCTGCACACCGGCCATTGTATTTTACCCATTCATACCTTTTAAAGAGTGAAGAAGCTCCTTGGTGCATTCCATGTCATGTGCCACTCACAGTGAAACATATTTTTTTTTTTAGAGTGTTGGGACTTAGTTCTTGAAAGAGGTTAACATTTTTCATCGGATCTGAGATTTTACAGTGGAAAGATTTTACCAAAGTTTTGGTGAGAGTTTTTAGACGATGTATTTTAAAGAATTGTGTGAATGAATGACTTGTGAATTGATTTTAACGTGGTGATAGCCCTGATATCGCCCTGTGCGGTCGGCTGGGCTATAGTATAAGCAACATTATCTTATCTTATCTTAACTGTCATGCTCACCACACCACATCACATCACCACCACAAACATGACAAGGGCACATGTTAGATCACATCTGTTTTAACACTGCATTGCCATTTAATTCAGTAATACACTACTGTGTGAAATGTAACACGTGATTGTTTTGATTAATTAGAAGTACCTATAGTTTAGCTAGTTTAGCTGAACATTGCATGTCACCATCAACTATGTACACACTACACATGTGATACTGTTCAATAAAACAAGGACTTACTCTTTGGCCAGGTCATGTGGGGATCAGAGGCAATGAAGAGGTGGAGCGGCTTTGTAAAGAGGCTGTCCATCTTTGTCCTTCTAACCTGCATGTACCATCTTCAGATCTAAAAGGCAAAATAGCTTCGTTACAATCCTTTATGGGAGGAGGAGTTGAGCCTCCAAGAAAACAATAAGCTTCGTCAAATATGTCCAGATTTAAAGGAACATCTTCCCATGACTGCTAGTGGTCGAAATGGAGAAAAACAGTATTGTGTAGATTGAGGATGGGTCATGCCTATTTTACTCATTCGTTTTATTGAAGGGAGAAGATCCGCCTTTCTGTGTCGTCTGTAATAGTCAGATATCTGTCCAACATATTCTTTTAGACTGCTGGGATTTATATGACATTAGAAGGAAACATTACACTGCAGATACACTCGGGCCCGCTTATAAGGAGCGCTCGGGGACCAAATTTTTTACTCCTTATAACCGAGGTTCCTTATAACAGAGTTCTCGGATATAAGGAGTAACCCAAGCCCAACTACCTTATAAACGGGCTTCTGCATTTTTTCGGTGTCAGTATCAGCAATTCTTCTTCTTCCTCTCTCTCTCTCTCTCTCTCTCTCTCTCTCTCTCTCTCTCTCTCTCTCTCTCTCTCTCGCGCACAGCGTATTGAAAATCAATGCCCCTTTAGGCTCATGCCTATGGAACAACAGTAATTTGTTCCTCTCTGTTTTGTTTCTTCGGCCATTTTTTTCTGTATTTCTGTCTCCCTTCAACCTCTTTTGGTTTTCAAACCACTATAACAGTACTTAGAAGACAGCTTGCGACAGCTGCCCTGGTGGCAGATAAATAATGTCACACAAGTAAAACTCATCCGAGTCTAGCGGAATGACCGCGGGGCGCCTGAACGCTCTAGAAGAAGAAAATGTTCCTCTCTGTATATGTAACGCCAGCGATGAGTTTGTTGCGGGTGTTAAAAAAGTTTTGTTGATATCACAGTGACACAACAGGACAGCAAACACTTCAAGCCCTGCCCTGGTCTCCAATTCAGTCAAAGGGAACTTGAGACAGTGATACTGAAAAAAACACGATAACAGCCCCTTCAAAACCTTACATATCAATTGCAGCCACACCCACACCTCCATTCATGCACAACACATAACAAACATAATTGTCGCTGTCACTTATACACATACATTCAATGAAACAACATTCAGTCCGAGGACACTCATGAAGCGGCTATAATCACCTTCAATTACATTCCTTTATTAAAAAACAAGAAACAAAAAAAAACGCACACATTTTTTCTCACTAGAATCAATACGCTTATCATCAAAATGAAATGGAAAAAAATAGGGCCTGCTGTCACTGGCTAAATTTCACTTTTTTGTGAGAATAACAGCAATAACTGAAAAATGTAGCAACCAGCGACCAAACGGCATTACGTTACGAAGGAACTAATAAAGGAACACTGGCCGTTATTCATCATTTTAGTTCCAGAAATCCAAGGATTGCGCCTGTTCGAGAATTTAGCCTGCGTGCTCAAACGGTACTTGTCACCCTTTCAAAATGTCCGCATAAGTTTCGGAGATAAATCTTCTCCTCAAAGCGTGGGACATCTGGGATCCGGAAGAGAGGGGCATGGGTGAGCCACTTTCTGGAGAAAGGGGCGATGGCCGTGTAGACAACCACGGATGTCTGAAGGAGGGTAGCGGCGGCGAAGATCTCCACGTCGGACCCCCATGCCCTGGCCTGCATTGTATGTTCCGTCAAGTAACTCCCAAGGTCACCACCAACATATCCGGCAAATGTTTCCTGGTTTTCAAGCATAAAATCTAACAGAATTTCCTTCAAGCGCCCGTGCTGATCCTGAGTCCCGCAAAGCTCAAAGCTCAGTGCTCTATAGAGACAATTTCCGTCTCCAACAATTTTATCCACTTGCGAAGGTGGGCGAAGCTGTTGCTTGATTTCTCTCTCTGGTAGATCTTTGGGATAGGGAAAGCCCAATCTTGAACATTGCTCTTTTCGCCAATGTTTATTAGTCGGGTGGAATCGATCTGGCTCAGGATTTTGTACCCTGGTGATTTTTATTACATGTGTATGCATCATCATGTTCTTTTCTCGCTTCATCATCATTTTCTTCTCCACACATGTTTTCCACATTGCAGTTATTTCTTTCATTTCCATTGTCATCTTCTGTCCTTCCTTGCACTCTTTCATCTTCATTCTTCCTGTTTCTCCCTCTGCAGGTCGATTCCATCCACTCCCCCCACTCTTCTCTGCCCATCCCCCTTACTCCTCCGCATTCACTCCTGCATCCTTTTTCTCCGCCTCTGTGTACCTCTTCTCCATCCCTTCTCTTTTTACTCGGCGTTTGCATGCTTCTCTTTTCCTCTCTTTCAGTGAAATCATCCTCTCTCCAATCCCAATCATCTTTCGTTCCTCCTCCATCCCCTTCTCCCTTTCTTTCAAACCACCCATCCTTCCTTCCTGAGATTTCCGAATCATTCTCTGTCTTTTTTCGTTTCCGCCCTTCTGTTTCTCTTCTCATTTCTGTCTCTTCGTCCTTGTTCCCCGCATTCTCCCCCCCAGCTCTTTTTCTTCATCTCCCTTTCTTTGTTTCGCTTGCTTTCTCTTTTTCACATTTCCCCCTGTTTCTGTATTCCCTGCTTTCCCTCCCTCACTTCGATCATCTCCATCCTCCCCACCACTTGTTTTGAACCCTTCGCTGTCTTTGTCTTCTCTACAGTTCAGATTGTCACTGGAAGTTGAAGTAAAGAAATCTGTGATCTGTGTCTGATGGCGGGCATTCACTATGTGTTTCATCAACAGGTCAGTAAACACATGAAAAGATTTGTTGACTGCATCACCACACCCTGCCTGCAGACAGTACAAGTTAATTTGTCTCACATAGCCTAACACTTCACCAACTGAGACTCTTTCTGTCTCTTTTTCGCTTGCTTCGTCTTCCTCTGATGATTCCGTGGCCCCTGCTCCTGCAACATTTGATGCCGAAGTGGATGTAGCAGATGCTGAGAGCGTTGCTGGCTCCGTTGTCGGCAAGTGGTTGTCCACACTGACGTACTCATCGAGCGAAATGCCCCACTCTTTGCATAGACGTGTGAGGAGAGGCTCTGGTTCTTCGTAGCCGCTAAAGGAACAGGCTCCCGTGGTAGGTATTCAGATCCAAGTTGGAAACCAGCATGACGGAAACTGTTGCTGATTGTAGCGGGGGTCGCTTTCTGCCACGACTGATCCAGCAGATTGACAGCATCCCTCAAATCGAACTCAGGCTGCTGTTCTTTCGCCTTCACACCTCCGGCGATCTGAGCAAGCATGGAGAGCACCATCATGCGTCGGTAGTGGACTTTGAAGTTGCGGATTATACCAGCATCACACGGCTGAAGCTTGGCTGTAGAATTCGCAGGCAAGAACAGAACTTTGACTGCTCTCAAGGGCTGCTCAGGGATCTTGTGCGCGGAGCAGTTGTCCATCACAAGGAGCACCATGCGCCGTTGCATTTGCATGTCTCTGTCAAATGACAGCGACCACTCACAGAAAATGTCGCTGGTCATCCAGGCGAAGGAGTTTGACTTGTAGTCCACTGGCAATCTTTCACATTTTTGAAACATCGTGGATTAGCAAACTTGCCGATGACCAATGGTCGACGTTTCTCACTACCATCCATGTTGCAACACAGGACAGTAACCCTATCCTTCGACTTCTTCTGCCCTCTGCACTTTTCGTTCTTGAAGGTGAAGGTCTTGTCTGGCAGAAGTCGCCAAAAGAGGGCAGTTTCATCCAGATTGAAGACGTCCTTCTCTTCATACTTTTCAAGAGTTGGTAGAAGGACCTCTTCTACCCACTTATCCGTTTTCGTTTCGTCAACACTTGCTCTTTCTCCACTCATCGTTTTGATACGATGCTGTGTCTTTTTTTTTTCCATCGATCCAGCCACCCGTTGCCGCAGGTCCATCCGTCAATGCCAAGAGAAGAAGCAAACTCCTCGGCCTTCGTCTTCAGCACAGGTCCGTTGATAGGTACCCCCTTTCTGACCTAAGAATTGTAAAAAAAAAAAAAAAAAAAAAAAAAAAAAAAAAAAAAAGTCAGCAGTGCCTGGAATACCACTGCTGTATACATAAATCTACAGTAGACTTCGGTTATAAGAAAGTCCAGGGAAAATTTTTTTTGGTTTCTTATATCCGAGGTTTCTAATATCCGAGCCTCGGTTATAAGAAAGGTTTTACCCAGAGGTTTCTTATAACCGAGGTTTCATTCTTTCCCTGTTTTTTCCGTGTTTTTTTTTTTCTCTTTTTTTTCCTTTCTCTTTTTTTTTATGTATCTTAACTAAAGACCGCTAATTATAACGTCTCTCTCAGTGTGTGTGTATGTGTATGTGTGCTGCGTGCGTGCATGCGTGCGTGCGTGCGTGCCTGTGTGTGTGTGTGTGTGTGTGTGTGTGTGTGTGTGTGTGTGTGAGAGAGAGAGAGAGGGGGGGGCAGGCAGGCAGGCAGACAGACAGAAGACAGACAGACAGACAGGCAGGCAGCAGACAGACAGGCAGGCAGGCAGGCAGGCAGGCAGACTAACAAACAGGTAGCTGTAGGTAAACAAACAGGCAGATAGACTGACAGAGAGAGAGAGAGAGAGAGAGAGAGAGAGGTGATCAAACTAAGTTGTGCATCATTTAACAGAGCTTTTATTGTTTGCTGATAACCTAAACAATCGAAGAAAATGTAATCTGATTTCCTAGTTAAACAAAACGTATCATTCTTTAATAATTACATCTACATTCCTGTATTACGGTATACTTGCACATAAAAGTGTTTAACATATTCGGTATCCTCTTTGATTGAATTATA
Organism: Conus betulinus; assembly: GCA_016801955.1. Classification (NCBI taxonomy): domain Eukaryota; kingdom Metazoa; phylum Mollusca; class Gastropoda; order Neogastropoda; family Conidae; genus Conus; species Conus betulinus. The sequence continues at coordinate 191,367 of JADBJO010000045.1, read as the reverse complement.
AAAAAAAATAATCACAAGCAACACTACCACCATTTTTTTTAAAAAATCAGTACTTAGGCGCTACTTACAAGAAGATTGAAACATTTTCTTGAATCACGTAATTTATTTTTCAAAGTAATAACAAAATTGCTCATGATACCTTTTCTTTCTTTTTTCTTTCTTTTCTTTTGTTTAATACTTAACAATATTGAGGAAAAACTCATGAACAAAATTACAAAATAAAAACTCAGTAGGTTTTAAACATAACTTTATCTCGACAAAACAAGCAATCATCATCTTACTCCGCAATCACTATCAATATGTCATCTCTACACATCTAACGATCGTGATTTCAATTAATTCCGTAAAACATTCTAGAGGCCACATCATCATCATCTGTCCTCATTCTCTACAAGTGACATTATGACATATCCTTCAAAGGCACACTGTCATCGCGGTTCCGGCTCCACAGCTAGAAATGTATCGTTCCTCACCTCCTTAGGATAACAATAGGCTACAACGGGTCTACAAGTAATTACACATTTTATAAATAAAAAAAATACAAACAAGCACAGAAACAAACAAACAAAAACAAATTACAAAGGAAAAAAAGCAAAGAAACATTTGTAATGGTGTTGTTCACCAGGCTTTGTTAGGCATTTTTTGCAATGCCACACACAAAATTTCGATTATGACTGAGGTGAACACCCAACAAAGCATGAACTGTGTGTCAATATTCAGTGGCTACATTTCATGTAGTGTATCGTAATAAACCATAAATCTTCATAACAAAATAAAAACCAACGAAGAAAGAAAGGACGCAAATAAATAATAATAAAAAACCACAATAACACCCAAATCAAAACAAAAGAGAACATTAAAACAAATCTTTGTCCAAACTGTGAGGCTGATAATCTTAAAAAAAAAAAAACTTAAAATTGCCCCCCCCCCCCCTTTTAGCCTTGGAAAGATTTCAATGTCATTGTCTCAATGAACACTAACAACGCGTTCAAAATGACCGCACATGTTTCTCAAGTAGATACTGTCCTGGCTGATCTCAATTCCAGGAATGGAGAACAGAGGTTTGTGTGGGAGCCATTCTCTTCTGGTTTCGTTCACACTTGTATATACGACAATAGTCGTCTGTAGCAGCGTTGCTGCAGCATGGATTTCGGCGTCGGTACCCCAGGTGCACAACTCAAGGCTGTTGTCCAAAATATAATCACCAACATCCCTGCCAACGTAACCTTCAAACTGACGGGGATTTCGAAGCATGAAGTCTACAATGAGGGCTCTGATTTGTTCGTGGTATCTCTGGTGACCACACACCTCCATGCTTAGGGCTCTGTATAGGCAGTTACCATCCCCGAGGATCGTATTTATTTCAGAAGGATCGCCCAAGACTTCTTTTGATTGCCTTTCGGGCATCGGCAACGGTTCGGGCAATTTCAGTCTTTTTGCCTGGTCTTTACGCCAGAATGATGTAGTAGGCTGAAAACTGAGCAAATGGGCTGATTCGCTACCCATATTTTCAACATCACTCATCCCCATCTCTGCCCCATCTGATATTGTTTCTGTTCCCTCTGACCACCTCTGTGCTCTCTCGGTTGTCATCTTGGTTCTCTCTGGCCTCTCTACCTCATCCGACATCATCTCTACTTTCTCTGGTCTCATTCCTTCGTGCTCTGACCTTTCTTCTGTGCCATCTTCCTTCCCTCTTTCCTCTGTGCCCCTTTCCTTCCCTTCTTCCTCCTCTGTGCCCTCTCCCTTTCCTCCTTCAATTGTGCCCACTTCCTTCCCTCCTTCCTCTGTGTGCCTACTTCCTTCACTCCTTCTTCTGTGCCCTCCTCCTTTCCTCCTTTCCCTGTGCCCACTTCCTTCCCTTCTTCCTCTGTGTGCCCACTTCCTTACCTCCTTCGTCTGTGCCCTCTTTTTTCCCTCCGACCTCTGTGCCCCTGTCCTTCCCTCCTCCTTTGTGCCCCCTTCCTTCCCTTCTTCCACTGAGTACCCCTTCTGCTCTCCATCATTTGATTTTGTCTTCCTCCATTTCTGTTCTTTGACTTTTTCTCCCACATTTTCAAATTTGCTAGAACATGCACTCATGAAAAACTGATCAATTCTGGTTTGAGTTTTTTGTTGCAGTAGCCACATGCTTTTCAAGCAGACATTTAAAGGCATCAAAAGCCGTTGTGATTTCCTCCGTGCACCCTGACTGTAAACAGTAGGTGTCGATTTGTTGAACACAATCAAAACAGTTTTGATGGACACCCTTTCTTTTTCTTGTCCGCAGTCATCTTCTTCGTCTGAGAGTTCCATGCTGGCTGTGTCTGGAGTAGTCGATGGTGGTGGCACTAGTGGAGTGGTGGAAGATGGAGGACTTGTTGTTGCAACGTCATCATCAATACCAAAGTACTGAGATGGGGCAATGTTCCATTCTTTAACAGCCTTGACAAAAGGGGCTCCTGTGTCTCGTAGGGGTGTCTGTATTCTTCCGCTGCGTCGAAAGCCTCATCTGGTGTTACGTCATACTCATTCCTGAAGCCTGCTTTCCGAAAACAGTTGGCAATTGTCACCGGAGTCACCTCATTCCAGGCCTGATGCAGTGTGCGCACAGCATCAAGGAGAGTAAATTGGTGGTCTTCAGCTGTTCCCCCCGTGTTCATGTGAGCCACCAGCTTCAGGACCTTTCTTGTCCTGTATTTGACTTTCAAATTCTGAATGATCCCACAGTCCATTGGCTGGAGCTTGGAAGTCGCATTCGGTGGCAGAAAGAGAACTTCCGTTGCTTTCAGGCCATCAGGACATTTATGCGATGTACAGTTGTCTATGATCAGAAGAACCTTTCGATTCTGTCTCAGCATCTGTTTGTCAAAGGAAAGCAGGTACTCCTGAAACATTTCTCCCGTCAGCCAGGCCTTTCTGTTTGCTTTGTAATCAACTGGCAGTTGTTTCACTCCCATGAAACATCGCGGTTTCTGGAATTTGCCTATTGTAAAAAGAGGCATTTTCTCGCTTCCAGTCATGTTGCAGCAAAGCAAAACTGTGATCCGCTCTTTAGAACGTTTCCCTCCTTGACACAGCTCCCCTCTAAATACTTTCTTATATCCGAGGAAATGTTCTCCTGGGGAATGAAAAACATGCTTCTTATAACCGAGGTTTCTTATAACCAAGGTTTCCTATAACCGAGGTTTCATAAGACTATATTAAGAACACATCTGGCAGGGGAAAAAAATTTGCTTTCTTATAACCAATGTTTCTTGTAACCGAGTTTCTTATAACCGAAGTCAACTGTAGTTTGAAAGGGAGTTCAACAGAAGGTCTAGGTCTAAGTCTGGAAAACAAAAAACAACAGCAACACACGCACGTCCACACAGACGTACACATGTACGCATACACACACACATACACAAAGGGCAACCGAACCCCACCCCCTCCTCTCTCTCTCTCTCTCTCTCTCTCTCTCTCTCTCTCTCTCTCTCTCTCTCTCTCTCTCTCTCTCTCTGCAGAAAATACATTAGATTCCCGTCAGTTAATCGGTTTTGTATTCTTATGGCAACTTCATCGCCTAACCTGATTAGCAGACTATGTTCTTTTTTTAGACCCCCGCCTCTCCGAAGGGGAAGGGGGGGGGGGGGGGGGTCTACTGGAATCGCTCTGTCTGTGTGTGTGTGTGTATGTGTGTGTGTGTGTGTCTGTCTGTCTGTGTGTGTGTGTGTGTGTGTGTGTGTGTTTGTCCAGGCATTTTCTCGGAACTGAATGAACGAAATCACATAATTTTTGGTGTGTGAGTTCACAACCTTAAAAGCTAGGCACACGAACATTTTCAAGCACGAAAGGTCAAGGTCACAGCCACTAGGGTCCAAAAAGGTCAAAACGCATAAATTGCAATTTCTCTAAAAGTAGTTGACCGATTTAAATGCAGTTTGTTTTAATGGGTTCCTTGACGAAAGCGCTACCTGAAGTATCCTAACCATTTCCAGTAGGACCAACAGCGAATAGGCAATTCGTGGTTCAAACCGATGGCAATTTACCTGTTCGGGCATTTTCTCAGAACTGACTTAACGACATCTCTTCACTTTTGGTGTATGAGATCACAACCTTAAGAGATAGACACACGGACCTTTTCAAGCACGAAAGGTCAAGGTCACATCCATTAGGGTCAAAAAGGTCAAAATGGATAAATTACGATTTCTTTAAACATAGTTGACCGATTTAAACACAGTTTGTTTTAACTGCTTTCTTGACGAAACCCTACAGGGCGGGGGTCTAATGAGCCCCCCGGGGTCGATGCTTGTTGTGTAAAGCATTTGAATTGCGTAATTGCAGTTTATAATCAACAGTTCATACATGAATGTTTGATTTACCACTGTTTGATACTTATTTGATTTGAAGCCGATGTCGGTGCGACATGTCTCCTTGTAACGGGGCCAGTGGCCTTATACAATAAATGGCATGCTAGTTCATGCCCCAATCAATCTCTGACTCTCTCTCAGCCCCACACCCTCCTCTCTCTCTCTCTCTCTCTCTCTCTCTCTCTCTCTCTCTCTCTCTCCCTCCCTCCCTTCGTGACTGCTTGGTAAAATTGCGTCTTGGTGTTCTACCTAAATTAATGGTTCCTTGTTTAGACGGTCTTTTGCTGAAAATGGAAATATTCTCTGTGATATTTGTAATACTGCTGAAGGCGAAGAACATTTTATTTATAACTGCCCATTATAATTCGATGGCTTGGAGCCAAAATGGTCTATCTCTACATAGGCGATTGACTTATTATCAGTTGATTAAAGCTATAAAACACTACCTGAAAAAAAACATATTACAGAATTACAAAGAGCATAATCTCCACTACATATCCATTACAAACTTGTTCACGACAAGCCCTTAGTTTTTACAGTCAGATCATTTAAAGACCAATCGACTTTCTAGAGATAGTAAATTTTGGCTCCAAGCCATAGATATGTAGACATAGACGAAAATATATTTGCAAGCTGTCCATGTTTATTTTCTATGCGCTTCAAAAGAGGCAACAGCAAAATGATGATTACAGTAAATACTACAAAATTATAGAATCGAGCCTTACCTTGAATCTGAAAACCATTTAAGCAGATTTTCATCCACAGTTTCCAGTTTAACAGTGCGTGGCCGTTTCCGCGACAGATCCTCGGTTCCTCTGGCAACATTGTTTACGTATTTCTGTCGATCTCTCCAGATGTTGCAGAGGGTGGAAAAGGGAATGCCCAACTCCTCAGCTATCACTGCCTTTCTTTGTTGAGGGTTGGCTTCTATTTTTCTTATTATGTCGAGCTTTTGACTGAGTGAAAGAGATTTTCTCTTTTTCGCGCGTTCAGACATTTTCACTTGTGCATCCAGATCAAACGCATGTAGCAATGAACGGAAGTTTCTGCGGAAGCAAAGGTAGATAATTTTCCACGAACAGGATTGATGAAATAACTCGGCCTACTTTCGGTTTGAGCTGATGCTATCGGCACTCCTTATAACCGGACTCAGGGCCGATTTGGGGCCTAATTTTTCACTCCTAATAAGCGAGGTATTGTATAACCGAGCTCCTTCTAAGCGAGTTTTTGTAAGTCATAACAAAGAACAATGTAAATCGGGGATTTTTTATTTGCTCCTTATAAAAGAAGTTCCTTATAACCGAGCTCCTTATAAGCGGGCCCGACTGTAATATGAAGATTCTTTTTCGTGATGTTCCCCCTGACAATATTTTTGAGGTCCTAAAAGAAGTGAATTTATTTCATTGTGTGTGACTTTGGTGTTGTTAGATTTTCTCTACTCAGTATTAATTTTTGCAGATTACTGTTAGTGATTTCAGTGTGTTGCTTTTTAATCTTAGGGTTAGTTCTTTTAATCTTGTTTTAATGCACTAAGAATAATCTCACGGTCTCCAAAGAGGGACTTTCTGGTTTTGTCGGATTCGCTGTCGGTTTTGGAGGCCATATCTGGCCGCAACCTTCAGCACCCCGAACTTTTACACTTTTTTTACCTTTTTACCAAGTTGACAGCGGAGGGTTTACAACATTCTTCTGGCTTGGGTTCCTGGTCATGTTGGCATCAACTGTCAAACACACCTATCCCCTGCTCAGATTTGAAACCCAAAAAATTAACGATTATGTAAAAGACCTCTGGCAGGAGGATTGGAATACACAGACGGATAACAAACTCTTTCAGATCCGTCCAAACCTAAAGGAGTTCCTCCCATCTTCGTCTGGTGGTCGTAAAGAAGAAACAGTTCTGTGCCGGCTGCACACCGGCCATTCGTATTTTACCCATTCCTACCTTTTAAAGAGTGAAGAAGCTCCTTGGTGCATTCCGTGTCATGTGCCACACACAATGAAACATATTCTTTTAGAGTGTTGGGATTTGCACGATGTGAGACATAAACATTTTACAGCGGATTCCATGAAAACCTTGTTCAGAGATGTTCCGCCTGACGCGATCTTTGAGTTCTTGAAAGAGGTTAACATTTTTCATCGGATCTGAGATTTACAGTGGAAAGATTTTTAACAAAGTTTTGGATGAGATTTTAGACGATGTCGTTTAAAGAATTGTGTGGATGAATGACCTGTGAGTTGATTTTAACGTGGTGACAGCCCTGATATGGCCCTTTGCGGTCGGCTGGGCTATAAGCAACATTATCTTATCTTATCTTGTTTTAATGGGTTGGGTCAGGTTTTGCTTTTAATCCTTTTTTTAAATATGTAAACGTAGATTGAAACGTGGTGACAGTCCTGAGATAACCTTTGCTGTTTACGGGACTATAATTTTATTCTTAATCTTACTCTTTGATGTGCCCTTTTCTGATAAGAACCTCACACTCTGTTCACACGATTCAGAACACACTCACTGAGCACACTGGCGCTGTGAGAGCTGCTGCGGTCATGGTATGTGTTGCTGATGCAGATTGGCAGTTTGATACAGTGGCTGTTGTGGGCACAGCACCTGGGAGTAAAATTCTTTTTCTTTACATCGGAAAGCTACCTAGCAGCGCATTGCTGGCAGGGTAGCAATCAGGCTCAAAGTGAAGATGACACACAGCCATGTTGCGGTCGGCTGGGCTATAAGCAACATTACCTTACCTTACCTTGTTTGGTGTGCTGAAGGAAGGTCCGAAGTTGGCCCGGCTCGTTTGCACGAATCGAATCCACTTCTTTTGAGTATCTGGATCAGATGGAAATGTGTGCAAAGAATATCCGTCTCCTGCTGAGCTGCTGCACTTGCCTACAGCACAATATCTGCCACCCCAAAGTTTGATTTCACTTGGCGTTGCCATGTTGTGTAGGTCCCGGCTGACAGCCACACCATCAAGTGACGTCATGGTTTTCGGTCTACTGCGCGGGGTTTGAACAGGTGTGCAAAAGTGTTTTTTTATCTATAAAATTCTTCTGGCAATTTTTTTTTTAATGAAAAATGAATACCATACTGTAGTTATATGACATGTAGACCTGTTTTTATCAAATTATCGAAAATCTAAAAAGTAGACCTTAAGGAGTAGGAACCTTTGCGCTCTCGTAACGAGACTGCAGGCACAGCATCATGTCCTCCAGTCCACTGCCTTCCTGGGTGGTCGGGGACACTCATGAGCGCTTGTCCATACTCATTGCCGACATTGGTGGCCCATGATGCCGTGCCTGCACTATGGCCCTGCAATTTCTTGGCGACCTGTGTGGACAAACATCATTGAATGTAACTATTTTCCTTCATGTCGTTTTGCACTGTTACCAGATCATACACACATGATGAAGCACTTCTGAGTACAAACTACAAATAAAGTACCACAAATGCAGTGTGTTACATCAGAACAATAACCAAAGGTTCCTGTACTCGCTTTCTTGGTCGAGTCTACTTTCAAAATGGACCCGTACACAGAAGTGATGGCTGCCAGGTTGTCCTCCAGCAGTTCACAGGTGTCCTGAATGTAGACTGCCTGAAGCCAGTGGTAGGTGTGAATTTTTTCCATGGTAGGTGGCTCAACAAAAGGAGCAGCAGTGATCATGCCACTCTTGATGGCACTGGTGAAGCTCACGAAGTCGTGTATGTATTGATTGACACGAGTCATGTAGTGCTTCGTCTGCTGCTCCTCCAGTGCCTTCTGGAGCTGCATGGGTGAGTCTCCTAGCCGCCGTTGCTTCATGAACTCTACCACCTTTTTTTTCTTTTTCTTTTTTCTTTTTTTTTTTTTTTTTTTTTTTTTGTAAAAAGGGGTACATGTCATTACTCATCGTTCTCCTGTTCTGATCTTGTTGTTTGTTGGGGGCAGCATTTCTTTGATACATACAGATTATGGGAGAAAACACAACACAACATGAATGATAAAAACATATTAAGTGTACCTGCATGTCATATGCCAGGAGACAGGTCAGAATAGCTGGGAATTTTGACCGAAATGATAGATCCAGCTGCCGTAGTAATACCATTGCCACATCACAGAGATGAAATTTCTTTATTCCAAATCTTGCATGATGCTTGTTGGGCATGTACTGAATGTATGCACATCGATTTTTCATTCCTGTCATGCTTTCATTGATTGCAAGTTCCCGAGCTAGGACGTAACATTACTTGAAAAATCATTCAATCTGTCAAGTACAGGGCGTACCTTGTGCTATGGATCAAACCCTTCCTGTCCCCTTAGTATTTGATGTACATGGAACATCCTTGAGATCAGTAGGAAAAACCTCTGAGACATTGGGCCATTGAAAAAAAGGGTCTGCTGTGACGGTCTAATTGTCCAGTAACATTGCATCTTTGTCTTTCTACTCGGTCAGCTGGGCTATAAGCAACATATATCTTTATCTTATCTTGTCTTTCTACTCAGTCCCAAGTTCAAACACAAACCCAGGAATTTGTTCATGTCAACAACAGTCATTCCATTCTCAGGCCAGTGCCTGAACCTAGACTTTGGTGGGCGCTGTCCCAACCAACAAACAAGTTCAGGACTGTCAAGAAACCAAATGAGCGTAAGCGTTTGTTTCCCTCGCTAAATGTACGAACATGGTCAAAAAACATACTGAAATAGTCAGCTGGATCTTCGTTTTCAGGTGCATTTCGAGTTCCCTGATTTCTAACTCTAAATTCTGGAATATCCCTTGCTTCATTTTCAGGTGGTTCAACAATAATCCAGTTAGGTTGCATCAGCACAGCAATGTTTACAGCACCACCCTCACCCTCACCCTCACCTTCAGCCACGTGGTCCGATTCGTTCGCTTCAGTTGAGTCGCTGTCACTTTCTGATTCGTTCACGGTCATTATCACTGGCTGGTTCTTCTCCTTCATTTTCATGTTCTTTTTCCTCATCCAAAGGTTCTACTTGTGAGTTGATTTTAACGTGGTGAGAGCCCTGATTTGGCCCTTTTCGGTCGGCTGGGCTATAAGCAACATTATCTTATCTTATCTTATCCAAAGTTCTTCTCCACCATCTCCACCAATATTTGCTTCAAACATGTTAAAAAGCCAAAATGGTGCAAACTAACCGTGTTCAGAACAAAAATTCTCATTGGAGCTAGCATTTGGCTCTATGCTATGAAAGATCAACCATCTGACCAATCAAAAGCCAAAAATGAAGTGCGATGACATAGGCGTCAAAATTAAGGGCTGACTTGATTGGCCCGTGCAATCACAGGAGTGGAAAAGGGCCGATCTAATTGGCCTGACACATTTAGGGTTAAATAAACCACAGAAAAAATAACAGACAGAGAGAGAGAGAGAGAGAGAGAGGTGGGAAACCAATAAAATGTCAAAAAGTGTAAACCTGGAAGGAACAGAGAAAAAAAAACAGAGAGAAAGGAAAAGCCCAAAGTAAGAATATAGTCATAACCTGTGGAGCCTTGAACCATGAGAACAAAGGGCAGTCCACTTTCTCCGAACCCTCCTTGATGCTCTGCATCAGTTTGCCACTCAGAGAGATTTTTCATCTAATTTAAGATGTTACGGAAGAAAGGTATTTAACGAAGGTTCATGTGCGTTTTTAGAAGATATATTTTAAAGAAATGTGTGAAAGTGTCTCTTTTTTTTCATTAATGACTTGTGAGTTGATTTTAACGTGGTGACAGCCCTGATGGCCCTTTGCAGTCGGCTGGGCTATAAGCAACATTATCTTATCTTATCCTAATATCTTTCAGCTGGAAACACAAAAGCCCTTCACCTTGAATGAACTGGTTCAGATGGAGGTGGAAGTTCTCCAGGAACGTGGATCCTCAGGCACATCTGAATGCAGGCAGACAGACACTGCCCTTGGTCATGGTGGCTGTCTGGATGTAAAGAGCCACATCAGGTGGATCCTGGATGCAGGAGATGTGGCTCTCCTGCTCACTCCAGATCTGCCAGGCATGGTCCTTGTTCAGGACAACAATACCCAGTGTGTCTTTTTTGTTTTACATTTGAACACCACATGCTTGGTTGCAGCCAAAGACGCACAACTATACAATATGGTACTGTCGGGCTCGCTAAGACCAGAACTCGCTAGGGAGGGGCAGACAGACTTACAGACCTAGACCACCTAATGCCCCAAGTCAAAGAAGCAGTCTGAATTTCACTCAAACCACAACACAGGGGTTCACAATGTTGAAAATTCTGCTCACTATCCACACGATCACTCTCTCTCAAACTCAAACATTCAACCCTTTCATGCAATTTGCACACAGACTTTCAGTCACACCCTCACACACAACAGAACTAACATAGAGCAATGAAATTAACTAAATGACCAATTTTAGAGGGATTTGTCCCGATCTAAACTCAAACGGACACACCATAGTGTTTGCTTGGGTTCCCAGCTGTGTTTTGCGGTCGGCTTGGCTAAAAGCAACATTATCTTATCTTATCCCAGCCATGTAGGCATTGGAGGCAATGAGAGGGTTGACCAGCTTGCCAAGATGCCACAAGGCAAAAGTTGAGCAGGTTGTCTGTTCCTCACACTGATCTGAAACCCCAAACACAGGCCTATGTTAAAGACCTCTGGCAAGAGGAATAGACCTTGCAGATGGATGCTTTGGAGGCCATAGCTGGCCGCAACCTCAAGCATCCGGAACTTTTTACCAAGTTGAAAGTGGAGGGTTACAACATTCTTTTGGCTTGGGTCCTGGTCATGTTGGCATCGGAGGGAATGAAATGGTTGATCGTTTGGCCAAGAGTGCCACAAGAGAGAAAATGTTCAACATATATATCCCCTGCTCAGATCTGAAATCCAAAATTAACGATTGTCAGAGACCTCTGACAAGAGGATTGGAATACACAGACGAATAACAAACTCTTTCAGATCCGTCCAAACCTAAAGGAATTCCTCTCATCTTCGTCTGGTGGTCATAAAGAAGAAACACTTCTGTGTGCCGGCTGCACACCGGCCATTCGTATTTTACCGATTCATACCTTTTAAAGAGTGAAGAAGCTCTGTGGTGCATTCCATGTCATGTGCCACTCACAGTGAAACATATTCATTTAAAGTGTTGGGACTTGCACGATGTGAGACACAAACATTTTACAGCAGATCCCTTGAAAACCTTGTTCAGAGATGTTCCGCCTGACGCGATCTTTGAGTTCTTGACAGAGGTTAACATTTTTCATCGGATCTGAGATTTTACAGTGGAAAGATTTTTAACAAACTTTTGGCTGAGTTTTTATGATGATGTTTTTAAAGAATTGTGTGTGATGAAAGACCTGTGAGTTGATTTTAACGTGGTGACAGCCCTGATATGGCCCTTTGCGGTCGGCTGGGCAATAAGCAACATTATCTTATCAAATCTTACCTTACCTCATCCTCCGGTACTCCTTTTAAGTCTGGGCAGCAAATGACCCCCTTTGAAGAATTCAGGTTCTTGTGAGGCGACACCTTCATTTCTCGGTGGACAAGAGTTGTTGATTTCAGGAGCTGATCCGATTGACATATCGTACTGCATTCCACAGAAATGAGCCATTTCTCAGTCATTTGATTGATTTTGGATTACCCGACAGACAACTGAAACCTTTTTGGATTGTGAAGGGGCTGAGTGCAGACAAAGGTTCGTCTACATCGGCGCTCTCCACACCACCAGCCACGAGGCCATAATCCAGACACTGTTCAGATTTCTGAGTCCGAGTCAGAATCATGATCATGATCTGATTTCTCTTAATTTCTCTCTTCTCCGTTTGGGAGTTTAGTTATTGAGCCATAGTGTATGATGTGTTGAGGGCACTGACCCTCTCAATCATCAGGATCTCATTCCCCCCCCCCATCACAGGTTGCACTGCACGGCAGATGCGGCGGATCGTAAGAAGACCATAGAAAGAAAAAGCATGTGGAAAAGAAGACTTGAAGAGGAGATGAAGATAGGAAATAGCTAAATAAGAAAGGCAGAAAACAAGAAAAGGAGAAAGCCAGGTTTACTATTAGTCAGAATCCTCACGCTTAGCCTATATCTGACATGGGAGGTCCTACGAGGGGCATCAACTCCTTACCATGTTGTGCTTAGGCCAGACAGCAACTTGACTTTTCTAAGAAAGGCAGAAAACAAGAAAAGGAGACAGGCAGGAGAAAGGCAGGTTACTATTAGTCAGGGTCCTCACCCTTAGCCTATATCTGACATGGGAGGTCCTACCAGGGGCATCAACTCCTTACCACGTTGTGCTTAGGCCAGACAGCAACTTGACTTTTCAGGCCTAGAACATTCTCAAGAACTAGCACATCTTCAAGTGTTGATACCCCTGCCAGCAAAGCCTAAGGGATCATGGGACTGCGCAAGCCCTCTGACCACAAGGTTGCAACCCCTGGAGGGATGTGCGATAGAACAGGAACCCTCATCTCTACTCTCACGGTACTGTTTCAATAGGTTGGCATGGTAGAGAGTCTCACCACGCCACCCACATTCACTATGTAATAGCTTCACCAACCTTTTCAACCACTTCGAACGGCCCTTGCCAGCTCACTTGAGCTTGTTGTGTTTGACCAACAACAACAACAAAACCTTGCTCCCTGGTTGGAATGAGTGTGACTGTGCTTTGCGATTGAAATACTTGGCATTACGGCCTATTGCCTTTTCCAGATTCTGTCGCGCCACTGCACAAGTCTCTTCCAGCCGGTTTCTAAGCTCAACTGTGCCATGGTCTTCACTTCTGATGCCTCTTCATCAGTCCACGCCTGTTTCAAAACATCCGGGGGTTGCAACCTTGCCGTGGTCGGAGGGCTTGCGTGGTCCTGTGATCCCTTAGGCTTTGCTGGCGGGGGCATCAATACTTGAAGATAGGCTAGTTTTTTTAACATGCTTCTAGGCCTGAAAAGTTGAAGATGCTATCTGGCCTAAGCGCAACGTGGTAAGGAGTTGATGCCCCTGGTAGGGCTTCCCATGTCAGACAGGCTAAGGGTGAGGATCCTGACTAATAGTAACCCGCCTTTCTCCTTTTTTGTTTTCTGCCTGCCTTTCTTTTTGGCTCTTTTCTATCTTCGTCTCCCCATCAAGTCTTCTTTCCCACACTCCTTTTCTCTCTGTGGTCTTCTTAAGATCCGCCGCGTTTGCCGTGCGGTGCGACCTGTGACGGAGGGGGATGATGAGATCCTGGTGATTGAGAGGGCCAGCGCCCTCAACACATTACTTTGGCTCGGACCTCTCCTAGACAGGAGGCACACATGGGCCTGTGTGTGTCAACCGGCTTCCCCTGCATGGGGTTAGGTCAAAAACGGGCAGCCCCCCAGCTGGCCAAGGTAACCCCTGCAGTGCTCAGTTTTCTGTTCCCGGGAGCTGGGCATAATCGGGGGGGATAGGGTAAGTTGGCGCTGCTTTGTTGTATATCCCTCCTGAAACCTGGAAGGGGTCCAAGACAAGAGTTTCTTGGCCCTGGCCCCTAAGTTGGACTCGATGGTGGGTGGGTAGGGGAGGGACGAATTCCTAATCATATACCATGGCTTCAATATCTAAACTCCCTTCCAAAAGGAGAAAGAGAGACAAAGTGAGATCTGATGGTGATCATGATTCTGACTCGGACTCAGAAATCCGAACAGAATCTGGATCTTGGCCTTCGTGTTGGTGGTGGAGGGGCGCTGATGTAGACAAACCTTTGTCTGCACTCAGCCCCTTTGCAATCCAGAAAGGTTTTAGTTGTCTGTCAGGAAACCTAAAAATCAAAAAACGTCTGAGAAATGGGTCATTTCTGGTGGAATGTGGTACAAAAATGTCAGTCAGATCGGCTCCTGAAATCTACAACTCTTGTTGACCGAAAAATCAAAGTGTCGCCTCACAAGAACCTAAATTCTTCAAAGGGAGTCATTCGCTGCCCAGACTTGAAAGGAGTATCGGAGGAGGATGAGATAAGGTTCGAACTGAAATCCCAGGGAGTCATGGATGTGCGAAGAGTCACAATTCGCAAGGGTTCTGAAAGAGTGCCAACAAATACCCTCTTTCTGACCTTCTGCACCCCTTCGCTGCCACAGTCTATCAAGGTGGGCTATTTGAACGTCAAGGTTAGCCTGTATGTTCCATCCCCGATGCGTTGTTTCCGGTGCCAGAAGTTTGGCCATGTGCGGGATCGATGCTCTGGGGAGGAGATTTGTGGCGTCTGCTGCCAACCGAGCCACGAGATGCCGTGCGTTCATCCGGCGCGTTGTGCAAACTGCGGAGGCGGCCACCCATCCTCCTCTCGAGAGTGTCCGGTTTGGCGCCAGGAAAGTAGTATCCAAAGGGTGAAGACGGAAAGAAAGATTCCATTCCACGAGGCAAAAAGGTTGGTTCTGGGCAGTCCGCAGCATCCGAACAAGTCCTACTCTCAGGTTGTGAAACAAGTTTCTACAGTATCTGTCTCCTGTCAGACAGACACCTTTAGTTTTTCCAAGACTCTGCAATCGAAACCATCTGCCCCCAGCGGAGGCAAGAAATCCGCTACCCCTGTGATAAACTCCCATGGTGGTGGCGTAAAACCTGCTGCCTCCCATTCTGCCCAGCAGACACAGGTTGGGAGACTCTCTGCTTCGACAGCTCCCTTTCCCCAAAAAAAACCCCCCTGTTCCTCCCAAGGGCACTCGCGGCCCCCAAGCGGTGCCTCATCAAGGCACGATCCCAGGGAAGCCCTCTGGTGTAGAGGTCATTGAGGTGGATTGCCCATCATCTGCCTCCGGAGCTTCCAAGAAAACAAAAAAAAAGTCCAGAGAAAAGACATTCAAGTTTGGAAACACGAAATCCATATTCTCCTTTGCAGTCGGATGATGATGAGACAGTAATGGACTGAGAAGTCTGTTGCCATCTCTCCATCCTCATGGATTCAATATCTCACTGGAACATTCGAGGTTTGAATTCTAATTTTGAAGAGCTGCAGCTCCTCTGTCAACATTTAAAACCTGCTGTCTTAGCTCTTCAAGAGACTCTGATACGCTCTGACAAATCTTTCTCTTTATCGGGTTTTAATGTTCTTTCTAAACCAGCACAGCCTTCTGCAGTTGGAGTGACGGGTGGTGTGTCGTTGCTTATCCACAAATCTCTTCTGTTTAGCCCTGTCTACCTCAGTTCTCCCCTCCAAGCTTTAGCTGCCAGAGTCTCTCTGCATAAAACGGTCACTATTTGTTGTCTATATCTGCCTCCTTCTGTATCCATCAGTCGACAAGAACTGGTCAGCCTGATTGAGGCTTTCCACGACCTTTTTTGCTGTTGGGCGATTTCAATGGGCACAATCCTCTTTGGGGTAGCGTTGATACTTCGTCTAGAGGTCTCCTTCTGGAAAAAAACGTCTTCTCAGAGCTTGACCTGTGTTGTCTTAATGATGGATCTCCAACCTTCCTCCACTCTGCTACTGGTGCTCTCTCATGTTTGGATCTGTCAGTGTGCGACCCCCTCGCTGGTCCTGGACTATGAGTGGTCGGCACTTGACGATCTGCATGGGAGTGACCATTTTCCAATTGTTCTAAAATCCAAAATAACTGAAAGTCGCACTGTTCCAGAACATCTAAATTTCAACAAGGCGAACTGGGATCTTTTTGCAGGAACTGTCCGTGGGGAACTCACAGAGGAAGTTCTACAAAGTCCGGATCCCGCAGAAACGGTTTCCAATATCCTCATAAAATGCGCCAAGGCCTCCATCCCAACTTCCTCAAACAAACCCCAAATGCCAAAGACACCGTGGTTTAATTTTGACTGCCAACAAATCTCAAAAGTACGTAAACGGGCTCAGCGTCAGGTATACCAACGACCCTCTGGTCCTAACGCCCGAGCCCATCAGAAACTCCGCTAAATCGAGACATACCTTCAAAATCAGTAAACGTCGGTCTTGGAGAAACTTCTGCTCCGGACTGACATCTAAAACTTCAAAGAAAAAAGTTTGGAACATCATCAGAAAAATCAAAGGGAAGAACACCAACCCCTCCATTCATCACCTGAAACTTGCCGATGCTTTGATCACTGACAAACAAGCTGTTGCCAATCTGTTGGCCTCCACCATCCAGCAGAACTCCTCTTCTTTAAATAAATCTGCAGCCTTTTTAAGAAATAAGCAAATTAGAGAGAAATCTTCATACAATTTCACATCAGACAACTCTGAAGCTTACAATCTGCCTTTCTCGATTAGCGAACTAAAAATCAGCTTTGCAAACCTGCAATGACTCTGCCCCTGGTCTGGATGACATTCATTATCAGGTTTTGAAACACCTTCCAGAAAGCTGTCTCCAGACCCTTCTCAAAGTCTATAACCATATCTGGACCACAGGGTGCTTCCCGCCCTCCTGGCGGAAAGCCCTGATCATTCCAATCCCCAAACCTGGAAAGGACCCTACCAACCCATCAAACTATCGCCCAATAGCTCTGACCAGCTGCCTGTGTAAGCTGATGGAAAAGATGGTCAACTCCCGTCTGATGTGGAAGCTGGAAACCGACGGCCTTTTGGCCAGTGAACAGTGCGGGTTCCGCAAGTACCACTCGACAGTTGACCATTTAATCCGTCTAGAAACCACCATACGCAACGCCTTTGTCAATAAGCAGCATGTGGTCGCTATCTTTTCGACCTAGAAAAAGCATATGACACCACGTGGAAATCAGGGATCCTTATGGATTTGCATAAAAACTTGGTTTTCGTGGCTATCTGCCTATGTTTATCGAAAACTTTCTGGCTGATCGACAGTTCCAGGCGTGTTGGCACCACACTCTCGGACATCCATGGGCAGGAGTTGGTGTACCTCAGGGAGCATCCTTTCTCCTGCCCTTTTCAGCATTAAGATCAATGACATTGTGAAATCGGTAAGCCAGGGCTCTGAGTCTTCTTTGTTCGTTGACGACTTCGCGCTGTACGCAGTTGGAGCTTCTTACGCCAGCGTACAGCGGCGACTCCAACTTTGTGTCAACAGGATCAAACAGGGGGCCGAGGACAACGGGTTTACCTTTTCACGTACAAAAACCCAGTCAATCCATTTTCACAATTTTCGTCAATTTTTTGCTGATCCTGAAATTCTTCTGGATAAGACCACCATTCCAGCTGTTAAGGAAGCGAAATTTCTGGGGGTTATTTTTGATCAAAAAAACTGAACTTTCTCAGCCATATTAAAAACCTCAAAACTTCTTGCCAGAAAGCTCTGAATATTCTGCGGGTCGTAGCACACACTGACTGGGGCGCTGATAAGAAAACTTTGCTGCACCTCTACAGAGCCCTGGTCCGTTCCAAACTGGACTATGGTTGTGCTGTGTATGGCTCTGCAAGACCGTCCTACCTCAAACTCTTAGACCCTATCCACCATCAAGGGCTTCGTCTATGTCTTGGAGCATTCCGCACCACCCCTGTGTACAGCCTGTACGCAGAGGCAGGTGAACCCTCACTGTCCAACCGCAGGTTGAAACTATCTTTGAACTACTATATCAGACTGTTCTCTGAACCAGAAAACCCTGCCTATGACTGTGTCTTTGACCCTCAGTTCCAAAACAAATTCGAAAACAACCCTACCTGTATTCCGTCGTTTGGCCTTCGTATGCAGCCTCACGCACGGAATGCAGGTCTAGACCTAGGAGTTGTGTCTGATTTTTCCAAGTTTCCAGATGAGCCTCCGTGGACCTTTTTTTCACACCAGAGATTCGTTTTGATCTTGCAGCTTTTCGCAAAGAGTCCACCAGCTCTCTGGCATACAAGGCGTTGTATGCTGAGCTGAGTTCAAAACTCCCATCCTATCAGAAATTTTCACTGACGGTTCAAAGTCTGAAGATGGAGTGGCCTGTGCAGCCTACTGCCCTGGTGCTCCTTCTCAAATACTGTTAGAACATTCCTTCAGACGCTTCTGCCTACTCTGCTGAACTTACAGCTCTGGTTCTGGCACTAAGAATAATCTCACAGTCTCCAAAGAGGGACTTTCTGGTTTTGTCGGATTCGCTGTCGGCTTTGGAGGCCATATCTGGCCGCAACCTTCAGCACCCCGAACTTTTACACTTTTTTGACCTTTTTACCAAGTTGACAGCGGAGGGTTACAACATTCTTCTGGCTTGGGTTCCCGGTCATGTTGGCATCGGAGGGAACGAAATGGTGGATCGTTTGGCCAAGAATGCCACAAGAGAGAAACTGTCAAACACACCTATCCCCTGCTCGGATCTGAAACCCAAAATTAACGATTATGTAAAAGACCTCTGGCAGGAGGATTGGAATACACAGACGACGGAACAAACTCTTTCAGATCCGTCCAAACCTAAAGGAGTTCCTCCCATCTTCGTCTGGTGGTCGTAAAGAAGAAACAGTTCTGTGCCGGCTGCACACCGGCCATTCGTATTTGTACCCATTCCTACCTTTTAAAGAGTGAAGAAGTTCCTTGGTGCATTCCGTGTCATGTGCCACTCACAATGAAACATATTCTTTTAGAGTGTTGGGATTTGCACGATGTGAGACACAAACATTTTACAGCAGATTCCATGAAAACCTTGTTCAGAGATGTTCCGCCTGACGCGATCTTTGAGTTCTTGAAGAGGTTAACATTTTTCATCGGATCTGAGATTTTACAGTGGAAAGATTTTTAACAAAGTTTGGATGAGATTTTAGACGATGTCTTTTAAAGAAAATATTTGCCAAACATTTGCACAGATCCCTGGCCAGGAGAAGTCTTGCCACATTCTCTCAAGAGTCTTCTTTGTTCCCAAATGGCTTCCCATCAAAGAGTCATGGGACAACCTGAAGAGCTCCCACCTAAATCAATGTTAGAGCCACAACTATCTTGAAAAACACCATTTTTAGAAATGGCCTCTTGAAGATTTCACAGAAATGGCCTCTTGAAGATTTCACAGGTCTCCAAAACTTACACCTCTGCACGCAGAACTTCCAATTTGGGAAAAACAAACACTAGATAGTGTTCTGAAGCTGTACAAACAGGGGTTGAAAAAACTGAAATGGAAACCACAGAATTACGCAATCTTAAGAAGTAAACACTCTTGGTCTGAAAAGAATGGCTTTCATCTTCCCAGAATTTTGAAGCACAACTAATAAACAAGACTTAGATTTAGATAGCTGTGGCACACAACAGTAAGACCTTCACAGCTGAAATTCTCAGGCCACAACTGATCAGCTACGGGATAGTGACTTGTGGCCTGGAACATTCCTATCAGTTTGCGGTAATAGTTTTGAATACAACTGTCTTCTATGCCTGTAGCCACCTGTGGCACGGGCAAACTGTCCCACTGTATGGAACATTTCAGACCACAACCTGTTATGTACAAGATAATCAGTTGTGGTATGAAACAGTCGTTTTTTTTGTATGTGTTATTCTGGGCAACAGGTGCTCACGAATGAACACACATAGTTGTGGCCTTGGAAGTTTGACATAATTCATGTCATGCATTAGGTAACAAGTGTTTAACAATTCTTGAACGGTGTTTCACACTAGGCTAATTTTGTATTTAAACTATTAATTTGCTCGAAACCACTCCTGATAAAATGAATGAAATGGATAGGCTTGTGTGAAAAACTATTATTAAGGAAAAGGTTAAGATCAATAGCCTACAGAAAATAACATCAACAGTTTCTGGAAAAGGTCTGTGAATAAAAGAACACACACACACACACACACACACAGGGTAGAGGTGAATGCAACCATGCCATAAAGCTGCTTTACTTCACACTGAAGAGAAGCCCCCTTCAAGCAAGTGTTTCGGCCCGTATCTCCTGACACTCTAGGGGGGTTGGGCCACACCCGGTTCATGACTCCGGATGTCCCTCTGCTGCCCCCCCTTTTTTCCCATCTTGGTACGAGCCATGGCTGGGATTCGAACCCATGCCCCTCTGGACATGCTCATTTCCACTTAATGACTCGCGCACTAACCACTGAGCCACAGGGACACCTTACATTGTAGGAAAGTTAAGCCTTATGAAGTTCACTTTTGTATCCTACTTCAGTTCACTGCTTGGTCCACAATGGGAAGAAACTGTTCACTGATTTTCCACAGCAGAAAAAAAAGAATTGTCCACATTGATATAGTTCATTGATTTATCCACAATAGAGAAAGTAAATGTAGCATATATTTCACTGATTTTTATTCCACATTAAAAAAAAAAAAACCACACCTATTGTTCAGAATGAAAAACGACATCGGCGCACTATCAGATTCACTCAAATGAAAATTTTTACAGATCTTCTTCAGATTCTGTGTCCTTCTTGGTAATGTCTGGCTCTGCAAGCCTGTCCGGAGCCGTGCAGGCACTGGGCAGCTGTTGGTAGAACTGATGGTGTCGCTGTGGCACAACTTCTAGCTGGCAGAGTCCAGGAGGTCTCTTTCTTCTTTGCTTCAGACAAAGGCAGACGATCCGTGTACCGCTGAGGAAGGTCCTCCACATTGCTCACAGCTGGCTGGCGACCTCAACGGCTGCTTCCCCTGATCTTCACGCTCCGGAAACACTCTGTCATTCTGTACTTGAAATACAGTGCGTCTTCTTCCTCTATATACCTGATCCACTTTAGCCAGCTGATTTTGGCTCCTGTGATATCAGTCTTTGTATTCCTCATTGTCTGTGAAACAAGATGTTTGAAGTCCAGAAAGTCTGCATATTCAAGGGGAACTACGGTGCATGGGGAATTTGATCTTGTCATCTCAGTGACCGTATGCCACTGATCTGGAATGAAATGGATGCATTCTTTTTCGCTTTTCTCGATAGTACATGTAGCATGAATTCAATCACACCGCATATAGGTATGGCCACTTTCCAGAAACTTTTGTTCGATGATCTGGATGTGATCAATGCTTTTGACTGCATAATGAAGAGCAGCAGCAACGAACTGATTTCTGTTCTGTCCCCCACAGGTATCAGAATACAAGATGACACAGGTGATGTGTTCTGGCAATGACTGGATGTAACACAGAAGACAGGTGGCAACTTCACAAGATCTTTTGTTTCCATCACATTCATTCCAAACAAAGTAGGAGGCTTCTTTGTGTGAAAGTGAGATAGTCAGTTTTTAAACTGTCAATTTTCTTTTATAATGAACTTGACTTACCAGGGAGCGTGGGGTTGTTAGCACTGCCTCCATATCAAACGTGACTGCGTGAGTGTCCTGCTTCTGTGACAATTTTTTGTCTCTCTTCTTTTCCTCTCTTGATTGTCGCTTTCTCACCTGGTGCTCCTCTACTCCTTCTGTCTTTCTGCTGTCAGTTCCTTTGCACGTTTCTCTCCTCCTGATACCTTGTGCAGATGAGGCATTGATCCTCTTTAGCCTTACGAAATGCCAAGTTGTACTCTGTATTGAAAATCTGTCTGTAGAAGCTAGAGGACACAGGCACCACCCCTTCTTTACAAATGTCACAGTAAAGTGAGTACAATGTTAACATTCAGCCTTGAATCGAGAAATTTCCTTCTACTCCCCTGCCTGCAGTAATGCAACCCAGCTGCTGGAAAGCTGTCTATGTGTCTTTTCACCTTAGACCTATCCCCTTCAGCAGTCTTGTTAGCAGGTGTATGCTTGCCTCGATTATCTTGTCCAACAAATGTCCCATCTTGACGGTGCTGTAGAACATGTGCAACATATCCGTGGCCCACGTCCAGTGTCGCCAGGAAAATGTTCGGGTGTCCTTTTGATCCACATGTCTACAAATAAAATCTTTTTATCTCTCATATGCATCAAGCCCATAGTATGTGTTGAATATTGCTAGCCTTTTGTCGAAGCTGATTTTCTCTGTGCATCTGAGTCTACATTTGCAATCTGTGTCTTGGACGTGCCGTTTACGTACATTTTTCCCTCTGCTAGTCACATAACAGAGAAACTGTCAAACACACCTATCCCCTGCTCAGATCTGAAACACAGAATTAACGATTATGTCAGAGACCTCTGGCAGGAGGACTGGAATGCACAGACAGATAACAAACTCTTTTCAGATCCGTCCAATCCAAAGGAGTTCCTCTCATCTTCGTCTGGTGGTCGTAAAGAAGAAACAGTTCTGTGCCGGCTGCACACCGGCCATTATATTTTTAGAATTGTGTGAATGGATGACCTGTGAGTTGATTTTAACTTGGAGACAGCCCTGATATGGCCCTTTGCGGTCGGCTGGGGCATAAGCAGCATTATCTTATCTTATCTTATATTCTTTTCGAGTGTTGGGATTTGTACGATGTGAGACACAAACATTTTACAGCAGATTCAGTGAAAACATGTTCAGAGATGTTCCGCCTGACGCAGTCTTTGAGTTCTTGAAAGAGGTTAACATTTTTCATCAGATCTGAGATTTTACAGTGGAGAGATTTTTAACAAAGTTTTGGATGAGTTTTTAGACGATGTCTTTTAAAGAATTGTGTGAATGAATGACCTGTGAGTTGATTTTAACGTGGTGACAGCCCTGATATGGCCCTTTGCGGTCGGCTGGGCTATAAGCAACATTGTCTTATCTTATCTTATCTTATCTTATCTCTCCACATAGTATCGCTACGGAAAACGACAATTTAAACAAAATAAAATAAGTGGACACCAAAGCCTCGGCCGTTAGTTCTTGCTCTCCCTCTCGTCAATATTATTATTTTCGTCATGTACTTACCTAATTTTACCTTGACGTCATAATACTTAGTTTTTACATTGACGTCACAATACTCCCCCCTCCCCCCCCAAAAAAAACAATGACCAAATTGAGAAGGTCAGCGAAAACATTTCGCCGAACCAGGAACTGCCTGGACTTCATACGAGAACTCCTGCAACGACAACGCCCATCTCATACGTTTTGCACAGCCCAGACAATGGCTAAAACATTCCCGTTCAATAGTACTGTACGCCTTCTCATGATCCAGCAACTTTCGACTAGCGAACACGACTGGGTGAAGAACATCATCATTCTGAAGCAACACAGCACCCAAACCAACAGAACTAGCATCAGTTCTGAGAACAAAAGGATTACCCAACCTAGGTAACAACAACACAGGTGCAGAGGACAAGATTCCCCAAATCTTCCTCAAAGCTTCAGCACACTCAGGAGTCCAAGAAATAGACCTTCCAGCATGATCAGCATCTTTGATCAAATCCGATAGTGGAGCACTCAAAGTAGCAAACCCAGAAACATATCTCCTGTAAAAACTGAGCAACCCCAGCAAAGACCTGACCTGCTTCCTGGTAGTAGGAGGAGTGGATATATTCAAAATCTTTTCAACCTTCTTTCCTTCAGGACGCATAGTACCGCCTCCAACAACAACATGACCAAGGAACTCAAGTGAACGAAAACCTGCTTCGATCTTCGAAGGACGAGCTGTGAGGTTGAAAGACCTCAGACGAGAGAGCACACCCTTCACATGTTTAAGGTAAGCATCCCATGACATACTGTACACAAGAATAATCGTCAAAAAAATTGATGGCAGAAAACTGATCCAATGCCAGTATACGCACCATACGTGCAAACACTGCAGGAGCCGACACAAGTCCAAAAAGCATCCTGACAAACTGGAATAGACCCATGTGTGTTGTGAAAGCCGTTTTTGGACGATCCTCAGGCTTAACTACGATCTGCCAATATCCTTTTGCAAGATCTATTTTTGTGAAAACTGAGCATCAGCTAACCTTGCAAAAAGACTCGATCTGAAATCAGTGCAAAAAAAAACGATACGTATCATCTTTCTTCCTGACCAACACAACTGGAGATGCATATGGACTATTGGATGGTCCAATGATCCCAAGATCCAACATGATACCAATCTCTCTCTCAACACTTCTTCTTTCGCAGAAAAGGGGATATCATAACACTTCTTTCTAACAGGGACATCTGTTGTAAGAGGGATCTCTAATAGTACATCACCTGAGAAAGAACCTGGTTTAGGAGTCAAAATGTCCTGAAAATCATCAAAGACTGCACGCAACTCCCTGAAACCGCTGTCAGACAAAGTACAGTCAAACTGCACTGAGCGGACATCTTCATCATCTGGCATAGAAGACGCCATCGGAACAGCTAAAGTGGGGATGGGTAAAGCGTCATCACAGTCCTGGACGACACCAACTGTACAAACCACTTCACGAACAGTACAAACAGACTCCGTAGAGGGATCCACAGAAAGACCAACTTCTGGAGAACACTCAAGAGAGACCTGTTCCTGCTCATAAGCCAAAGGTTTTATCTCTGACCAAGGCACGGAAGTACCTTGTGAAAGAACAACAGTAGTACACAACAGCAGAAGTAGACACAACAGCACGACGATATACTTTTTGAGCATATTCGCATGAAAGATCTTTCCTTGCCCTTAACAAGAACCTTGTAATCTGGATGCAAGACTTTGACTACTGGGAATGGCCCTGACCAACTGGCTAACAACTTGTTAGAGTCAGTCGGCAACAAAACTAAAACTTCATCATCAACTTGGAAACGACGTTCCCTGGCCTTGTCAAAGTACTTTTTACCCTTAAAAGCGGAATCAGCAGAATTCTTCATGGCTAACTTACGCGAGTCAGCAATGACATTCTTGAGTTAAACAAGTACGAATAAAGAGGTTTGGCCTCAGCATCCTGAGCATCCGACCGAGTCCACGACTCCTGTAGTAATGCAACAGGACCACGAACCTGCCGACCAAACAGCAACTGAAAGGGAGAGAAACCTGTACTTTCAGAGGGCAACTCTCTGCACGCAAGCAACAGTGCAGGCAAATATTGATGCCACGCCTTTGGGTGAGTGCGGACAATCTTTTTCAACATCGATTTCAAAGTGCCATGAAATCTCTCAACATGCCCATTTGCCTGTAGATGATACGGCGATGTACGTATGCCCTTTGCACCACACAAAGCATGACACTGCTTCATAAGATCAGAATTGAACTGTGTACCTGATCAGACAGAATCTCCCTGGGGAAACCTAAACGAGAAAAGATTCCCAACAATGCTTATGCCACAGCAACAGAGGAGATATCCTTCAACGGAACAGCCTCTGGAAAACGGGTAGCAATGTCAATCATGGTCAAGATGTAACGATGACCTTGTTCCGAAGGAGGAGACAGTGGGCCAACAAGATCAACAGCCACACGATCAAATGGAGTACTGATGATTGGAACAGACGCAAGGGGTACGGGACAAACTCTACCCTTTGATACCGTCTTCTGACACACATCACAGGAAGCAACATACTTCGCTACATCCACAGTCACTCCAGGCCAGAAGAACTTGTTAAGGATTCTAGACAGAGTACGCCGAGAGCAACAATGACCCGAAAAAATCAGATCATGCGCCACAGATAACACTGTAGGTTGAAGTTCAACAGGAACAACAACCTGATCAAAAGAAATATCATTTTTGACAAAATGCCTGTACAGAACCTCATCAGACACATAGTAGTAAGAGGCAGTTTTACCTAACCTCTTCACCTCACCAGAAGATGCTGACTGGAAGCACGACTTCAATGACACATCATCCTTCTGTTTCTGAACAAGGTCAGAACGGGAAATGTTCAGATCATCAGGGATCTGACACAAAGGCTTTTTGTCCACAACATGCTTAGCTCTAGCCCTGGTTATGGCGGCTAAAGAGAAAGGTTCACCAGATACATCACTAAACTCACTGCTTACAGAAACTCCAGGTACATTACCCACAATGAGATCTGCGACAGGGCTATCCAAGACACAACAAGTCAAATCGCCCACAAAATAAGGACAACTGACTGAAACTGTAGCCAGTGGAAACTCATCCACACGACCACCAAAAGAAACACACTTGCTGTGGTTCCTAACATTCGCAAACTGTCAGTTTCTGACAGTCTTGCGAACGCCACACATAGTAGAACCAGTATCACACAGAAAAGGACTCAAAGTGCCATTCACAGAACCAGACTCCAAATGTAATTTGCCTGTGAACTCACCAGCAGCTAGACAAGCAAAAGGAGTATCAAGAACGGAACAACAAGCACTGGACTGTTTGCTGTCAGCTGAGTTTTTTGACAACAGTGGAGTTACTAACCACAAAAGGACATTCATCTGGGTGGCTAAAGGTTACAAATTCTACAAGGGTTTTTTACCTGACTTCCATGGACACCTAGCAGCTACATGTCCTGTCTTTTACACACAAAAACACACACACTTGCAAACTGATCAGAAGCACTTTCTGAGGAACTCTTACTGCCAGGTATGACGGGCGCCACGACCACGATAACGGCTACCGCCAAAGTTATTTCCACGACCAGCTGAGTAACCAAAGCTCTGATGACCACAATAACAGCTACCATCAAAGTTACTTCCACGATCAGCTGAGGAACCAGAGTAGTGGCCACTGTTTTGAAAAGTAGAGTATCTGTTTCCTCTGTCAGACTGACCACAGTATGGAGTTCTATCAGACTGACCGGATATGGATTTCTATCAAATTGACCAGGAGTTGTACCCCAACAGAAGCAAAAATGTTTACTTCAGCTTTCCTAGAAAGCACCTTAGTGGGATGAGCATGTCTGTATGACTCTGCAGACTTGATCATTTCATCAAAAGTTTTCACATCCTTTTCGCACAGAAAAGTAGCCAAGTCCTTAGAGATACACTCCAAAAAAACTGCTCACGCAAGATAAGATCCACCAGACCTTCAAAAGACTTATCATTTTTTGACAAAGAGACCCAACGGTCAAACAAACGCCGAAGTTCAACTGCAAATGTCTCGAAAGGTTCATCTGAGCTAGGTTTAGCCTCACGAAAACGCTTACGAAAACCATCTGGAATACATTGAAATTTTTTTCAGCAAGCTCTCTTTCAAAAGCTCGTAAGACACATTATTTTCAGCGAGACTGTGAGAGAGAGTTAAAAGGAACCCTCAAGTAATGCAGATAGGTATGTGACCCACAAATCTCTCTGACCAACCTAAGGAACGAGCATGGGTTTCAAAACGAAACAAGTAACTGTCTATATCATCAGTTCTTTCTTTAAAAGGGGGCAACTTAGGAAACGTAGGCGAAGGGCATTAAACCTGGGAAAACCAGAACCCTGACTCTCACTGTCCTGTCCTGAGACCGCACTCTGCTGAGAAGTAACTTGAAACTGTATTCTTTTAGTATCCTCTATCTCTTGCATTCTTTTTGTTTCCTCTTCTTCTCTTGCATTCTTTTTGTTTCCTCTTGCATTCTTTTTGCTTCCTCTTCCTCTTGCCTTCTTTTTGTTTCCTCTTTGCATTCTTTTTGTTTCCTCTTGCATTTGTACCTCCTTCAACTGAAATTCTTTAATCCTAATTCTTTCTCTCTTTCTATGTCTTGGCAATACGTTTGTCAACATAGTCCAGCAGCAGAGCCTGTCCCTCCAGACCACATACTTTACCTCGTTGTAAATATTTAGCGAAAACTTTGTCCTCGTCCATAGAGGACATAACAGGACTTTCTTCCTTAGCCTTCTGTGCCATCATGAAAATATGAAATACTGTCCCTGTCAAACCCGACACACACACACTAGTAGATCAAATACAAACAATTGCTATCACAAGCAAAAAAGGTTTGAAACCCCTGTCCACTAAAATATATATGAATTCCAAAGAGGATTTTTTTTTTTTCCAAACAAACATATACGACAATCACTCAAGATAGAGATAAACAATGAAACAGAAATTCAGGGATATGGGGAGAAAGAAAAATACAATCAGTAATTAATGCCAATTAATCAGCAACAAGTATAATCAAGCAATGACATAAGAGTAATAACGAATATAATCAATGTCTTTTTTTTTGCACACACTATGCATTCAAAATGAAACAACTAATACTTTTTTTTTTTTTTAACTGGTTCAGGGCAGCCACTCAACACACTCGCTCATTCAAGAGAAAAGAACCCTAATAATGCTGAAGAAGCAACACAATCCCCAAGTAAAGATAGAAACAGAAATAATCAGAGAGATAACTGAAGATAATAAGAATACTACGGAGAAAACGACGATTTAAACAAAATAAAATAAGCTGGACACCAAAGCCTCGGCCGTTAGTTCTTGCTCTCCCTCTCATATTATTTTCGTCATGTACTTACCTAATTTTACCTTGACGTCATAATACTTTTTTTTTTTTTTTTTTTTTTTTTTTTTTTTTTTTTTTTACGTTGACGTCACTGTGTGAAGGCACGGGCTTTAACCACAGACTTCTTAATTCTAGACGCCGCGCGCCGCTCTGCGAGCCATCGCAGCGAGTGACGCCAGCGCGAGCTCGGATCCGCCATGTTGCCAGGACCTACTTCCCTGCGGTCTCACTAGACTCAACGCGCAGCTTGTGTTTCGGGCATGGGTCGTCGAGAACATCAATAGACAGTTTAGACAGTTTGTAATGTCTTTTATTTCTAATAATTATTTTATTTCTAATGATCTCTCTCTCAAGTGTTGCCGATATCTCTCTCTCTCTCTCTCTCTCTCTCTCTCTCTCTCTCTCTCTCTCTCTCTCTCTCTCCTGTGTCAAATATGTTCAGACCCTACTGGATTTTAAACAATATTCGATCTTTCCCCAAATAAATTTGCCTCTCATAACACATGGCAATCAAACATTAATATAAAATTATTAATTGCTGCAACAACGCTTTATCCAATCCCCAACAACAAATTAGACCAAGACACTTGTTTGTTCAACTTTGAATATGAGAAAGAAATGTCTATACTCAAACCCATTTCCAAAAACAAAACAGAACAAAGGGGGGGGGGGGGGGGGGGGGGGGGGGGGGGGGGGGGGGGTGCATCAAATCCTCCTCCAAAAAAGAACACCATGCCATAAACATCGAAAATCATGTTTAAAAAACACAGAAAACCACAAAGAACTCTCTCTCTCTCTCTCTCTCTACTGGTTTTTAAACAAGATCAGTTTGGACATGGTTTTTCGGACAAATTTGCCTGTCACCTGAGTGTTGTAGCGCTTCACCTGGTGATGAATGCGCACTTTGAAGTAAGCCTTGGCAATGGATTTGATCAGTGAATAAACATGATTATTGTCTGGTTCAGACTCGAACATGTGGCTGTCAAGTGTCTGAAACACCCGACCTCCGGTACGCTCAAGGACGGCATGGGCAAATGCGCCAGACATATTTGGTGTCTGTGGAAGGTTGTCTTTGTTTATATACAACATTTTCTGAAAAAGCTTTTCAGTTTCCAGGCACACATCCACCACGCTTTGAGATGGCTTGATCAAGCCCCCTTTGTCTTTTTGCAAGATCAGACCATGGCTTGGCTGACTACCATCAACTGCCTTCACGGAAGAGCTGCTGCTCGGCATTCAGACATCCCATGTTTTTTTTTCCACCATTTTGGTTACGAAACCAGCAATGTAACCAACGGCAGACTCCCTGTATATGGACAAATCAGGCAAGTCAGGAATGTCCTCCAGATCATCACTGGCGTCACTGGACTCAACAAGATGGTAACGACGAGCTACCAAAATGTCCTGACTCTCGTCATCTACTGCCGTCCTAATAGTGTTGACAGATGCTGCCGTTTCCAACACTGTTGTGGGCATCTTGTGGTGTCACGTTTCCTGTCAGAATCCTGACATCATGTCTTAGCATCAATCTCTTGTAGGCGGCAACGAATTGTCGGACAGTGGGATTGTTGTTGCATCCTCCGTGTGCCCGGACAGCACCAAAAAAGAGCTCCAGGTGATCCTGGGAGAACTTGTAGGTCAACAGTAATCCAAAGGTTTGTCTACGCCAACATACAGTTTGTACATGGCCTGAGTACTTTTGATGGCTGCCAGGAAACCAATGAAGGCTGTTTTTTCTTGGGCGTGGTATACATCAAGTTGCCAGCAATATTACTCAACGATTTCATGTAGTGGAAGGCAGTATCCAGAAACTCCATTGTAGAGCAGTCCCCGTTTGGCAGATCAGGTTTTAAGGCACCTTTCATGCCTTTGGCAAACAAGTTCCTGGAATTGAGAACATCAAACAGCTGGTCTACCATGCGGATGAAAGTGACGGTGCCCTCGACATTCTCAAATGCATCCAGTTGGAGGCCATCTCGACAGAATTCGAGTGCATCTGCCACACTTCGACTCAGCGTTTGAGCGGCCAACTTCACTTTCATCTTCTGAGCTTGCCAACACAAGTGGGCTTCTTTCAGCTTGTTGGCAAGATGAAGACCCTCGTGCTCCTGTATTTCATGCAGTTCCTGCAAATACAGCCATCTTATAATTTTGCCTTGCCCGTCTTTGAGCAGACCACAACTTGCCAGCGCGTTTCTCAGTAGCTTCAACATGTGACAAACGTCCAGCATGATGTATATTTTGTCTCCAGTTGATGGATGTTTGAAGCTTGGGTCAAGGTGGTTGGGATCCATAGAAGCGCCAAGTTCTTTCAGCATGGACATATGACATGATGGACCGTCACAGGTTAGGGCAATGACTTTGACCCCTACATCTGCAAGTTGGTGAAGGCACTGGCGAATTAAGTTTGCTCTTTTCTGTACCTGATAAGCCATGCAGGAGAAAATATCCCACAGGGACTTTCCATGATCCATTTACGCAGACAACCATGAAAACTAAGGCTTCGGTTGCAGGTGGAGCACTGTCATCGGTCATCTCGTTGCCTATGTCCACAAATCCGACGACTGCCTTCCCATCCCATTCAATGTGCTTTTTGATTGACATTTCATCAATCATGAGCGAGCAAAGCACTTCCTTTCACCTTTCTTTGCTTCCTCCACCTTCCCTTTCAAGGACTGCATAACTTCTTTGCTGAATCCTGCCCTGCCGTCCACTGTTTGAAGCCAACGCCTGATCGTTTCTACGTGTGGGAGACAAAAGTCAAACGTTTCCCTGACGTAATTGTATGCTTTAGTGGAGTAAAACTGCAAAGTAAGGGCAAACGCGCTTTTAGGGCAGGGTGATAGCTTTTATCTTTTGGAGACGTGTTTTTCATCAGCCGTTTCATCACTTGAAGTGGTACACCAGAAACTGTCGCTTCTAACATTTCAGCGCACGATTCAGACACTAAGTGTTTGTTTTTTCAAGCTCTGTACGACTTCATTTAGAGAGGTGACTTTGCAACGAAGACGGTGACTTTTCCTTTGCAAGACTTTGATTTTTTTCCTACAGCTTTCTACGGTTTCTTCTGCATGTTCAAGTTGTCTCTTTAATTTATTTACGGGGACTGCCTGTTATACAATATGAATGGTCAGAAACGTGTTTTGCGGCGGAAGCGCTGTTGTGATCTGGCTCCTGGCTTGTTGATGGCAGTTGTGCAGAGGAATCGTCAGAAGTCAAAGTGTCTGGCATCTGGTTCCTGACTGCTGGGGGCTTCCGTTGCTTTGGTACCTGAAATCAGCATTTTCTTTTATTAAGGCAAAGAACATGAACAGAAAGAGAGAGAGAGAGAGAGAGAGAGAGAGAGAGAGAGAGAGAGAGAGAGAGAGAAATACATAGAATAATACCTGCACAGTCACGGTGATGATGATGATGATGATGATAATAATTACTGAGTATAAGCAGCAGCATGTGACTGTACGTGGGTGCTTTGAATGTATACAAACTGTGTGCCCATAAAACAATATTATATTCCTGCGTTCAATATTACCTTTTGCAGATGCGTCGGAAAA
Source organism: Conus betulinus (assembly GCA_016801955.1). Lineage (NCBI taxonomy): Eukaryota > Metazoa > Mollusca > Gastropoda > Neogastropoda > Conidae > Conus > Conus betulinus. Next base: position 159,503 of record JADBJO010000045.1, on the reverse strand, counting down.
TTGAAGATTGTGGGTATGGGCAGTGCTTTTGAGCCTGATGGTCTGACCAGTCCGATCAAAACAGGACTCCTCAAAGTGATCTGCACATATCTTGAGTGATCTGTCACGTGAAAATTATCTCTTCGGATGGCTGTAATCCATTCCTTTCGCCTCTGTGCATCCTTTGGAAACCTGAAAACACAACAGCAACATCCCTCAATTCTACACATCAATCAATCCTTTTAACTTAAGAAATTAACATCTTATCGTTTTCTTTTTACATGTATATATCTGATTCAGTTCAAGTAATAGTTATATCAAAGAAAAAAGTTTTCACTTATATTATTATCATTGCCGCTTATCTATACAACAAAGGCCGGCATAGTCAGTTCAGATCTAAGACATACAGTTTATAATTCACTTTTTTCCTGAAATGTGTCTGCTGTAACTGAGCGGCAAGGTTAGCCTACTTTGTATCAGCCATCCTTAAAAATATATAACATTATAACTGTCAACTTTAGTTTACTGGTAGGCCTTAATCTTAGTGATCAGTAATATGTTTGATGTTCCACTGAGCTCTACAATAAGAGGCAAAGAATGATATTGACTAACATATTTCTCAAGTTAACACTCTAAAGAGAAACAACGGAGTTTTACATTCTCATTGTTGATACTTACAGGTGGAATGATTTTCCTTTTGTTTTCCTATTTGAGCAGCCCCAAGCCACACAATACGTTCCAGACATCTTTGAAGCAGCTAAATCGGCTTTCTGAAAAAAAAAAAAAAAATCAATTTTAGATCTCTCTCTCTCTCTCTCTCTCTCTCTCTCTCTCTCTCTCTCATCCCCCCCCCCCCCCCCCCCCCCCCCCACACACACACACACAACGCACCCACTCGCACATTTTTGCCTCTCCTATTGTCTAGTCTTTTATCTGCCCCCCCCCCCCCCTGCCCCCCCTCCCCCGCCCCTACTCACATTCACAGCCACTTGCAGTGAAAAATAGGGCTACGTGCCACCGTACACACAGTAACCAGCTAGCACATGCAGCATGCAGAGAGAGAGAGAGAGAGAGAGAGATTAAATTAGTCATTCTGGCTGCTGACCAGCGAAAGAAAAGTATGCTATACTTTAATTAACTTACCAAAGACTTGGAAAAACGTGGATCAGCAGAGCGCGATCGCTAGACAAGCAAACCGAAACCAGCCAGCGGCTCGCTGGGGTCAAACCGGAGTCGGCACGCGGCGTCTAGAGATAAGAAGTCTGTGGCTTTAACAAGGGCTTTAGGACTCTCTTTTCTCTCTCTCTACCTGTGCCGGAGTGGTGGCGGTGACGAACACCTCTGGAGGTAACTCAGTAGATATGGAGAAGCTCCTACCGTCCTCCAGGCAAACTGAAGCAACCAGCATACATCTCTCTCCTCATAAGGAAAACAAAGTCACTGCCCATATTTTCCCCTTGAAGTAGGGCGTCGAGAGGTCTACAAGCACCGTTGATCGAGTGGCAGTGAACGACGACTCAATCCTCGCGACTTCACCGGTATTTCCAGGAGGAGCATCCTTAGGTAGTAACCTCTCGTCGACAAATACTGCCGTGGTGCCCGTGTCCATGATGGCCACGACAAACGTTTCCCGCTATTATTTAGAGGAAGGTAGGACAGGCTGGCGTAGTCACTTCCACCTCCCCATATGCCACTTTAATTTGTGTTGCAGGGTGTTCTTTGTGGTCAGGGCAGTCATGCCTTAGATGACCGATGCGACCACATGCAAAACACTGTCGGCTCTGCGCCTGATTTGTCCCTCTTCCCCTAGGGTTCTGGTGGTCCGCACTTGCTGGAGATGAAGACTGTCCGGTGGCAGACGAATCCCCACCATGTGGTTTCCTGGTACTTGCTAAGGAATGGTAATAATATCGTCGTGCATCGGCATAGGCCTCAGCTATCCTCAATGCCTCTGCGTAACTCTGTGGTTGGGCCTCACCCAGCTTGCAGCGTAGGTCAGGCGAAACCGAATTCATGAGCTGCTCCAATAAAATACATTGTCTCAACTCCAACTCTGACGTTTCCACCCAATAATCGAGGGATCGACGAAGCCGCTCGCCAAATTGGTAGAACGTCTCATCAGGTAGCTTCTTCATGAAGCGAAATTGCCTCCTGTAGCTCTCTGGGGTCATGTGGAGTCTAGTTCTCAAAGCAGCTTTCAGCTCATCATATGTAGCTCCTGGTGGAATATCTACAAAGGCCTCCTTAGCTTTACCCATGAGATTGCTCACTAGATATAGGGCCTTTCTTTTGTTGCTTAACTTTATAAGATTGTGCCACAGCTTCAAAATGCTCGATATAAGTAGACACTTATCATTGCATTGGCCATTTGAATCATGGGAGGAACAAGTGGTGGTATAGTTTCCACCCTGACGGTGCCGGCTACAGATGCTGGAGCATGTGGTGGTCCCTGAGACAGATTGTCATCATCCTCCAGTTGCGAGATGAATTCCGCTCGGATTTTTTTCTCGCTCAACATTACGACGAGTTTCAAAATCTAACTCTATTCCTTTTGGTTTTTTTCCCTCCTCTCTTTTCTTGTCTTCTTGTTCTAGTCTTTTCATTTCCATCTCCATTTTCCATCTTCTTTCTTCCATTGCTTCTTTCTCTTTTCTCTCTAACTTTCTTTCCTCCCTCTCTCCTCTTCTTTCCTTAGCTTCCCTCTCCTCCCAGAGAAAAAACGTTCAAGTCTGGAAACACACAATCCATATTCTCCTCTGCAGTCGGATGATGATGAGACAGTAATGGACTGAGAAGTCTGTTGTCATCTCTCCATTCTCATGGATTCAATAGTATCTCACTGGAACAGTCGAGGTTTGAATTCTAATTTTGAAGAGCTGCAGCTCCTCTGTCAACATTTAAAACCTGCTGTCTTAGCTCTCTTCAGGAGACTCTGATACGCTCTGACAAATCTTTTTCTTTATCTGGTTTTAATGTTCTTTCTAAACAAGCACAGCCTTCTGCGGTTGGAGTGACTGGTGGTGTCGTTGCTTATCCACAAATCTCTTCTGTTTAGCCCTGCCTACCTCAGCTCTTCCCTCCAAGCTTTAGCTGCCAGAGTCTCCATTGAAATGTTGTCTTTCGTTGAGTCCATGATTCCAAGAACACGGGCATAAATGAACTCTATGTCCATCTGTGGTTTTCCAGTCTGGTCCTTTGGAGCTTTCTTTGTCACTGAAGTCATCGTCTTGATGCATCGTTTCAGCTTCATGTGGAAACCAGAGGGCCACTGAGTTTCAAAATCTCGGCTTTGCGCGGCTCCAATTTCCACTGCATCATGAACGTTCAGGGAGGGCTCATCTACAATGTTGCCTGAGTAGACGTTGATGATACCCATTTTCTGGGTGTTTGCTGATGTCAAAAACATCAACACAAGTTGACAGCGTCTCTCTGATCTTTGTCTGTCTTCAGCATCTTCTTTCAAACGAGTGTTCTTTTCTTTCTTTGTGGAAGTCAACAGTTGTCTGGCATTCTTTCCCTTCTTTCATTTCCCGCAGATCATGAATGATTTGTGTCATCGTGCTGTGTGAGTATGCCCAAACAGCCAGTGTCGACTCGTTCAGTGTTGATCCAATGATCCCAGATGGTCCATGGCCATAGCGCATGTAGGTCGTCTCGATGAAGAGGTCGGACCACATGCCATTCCACAGTCCTCCTTCATGACGCATGACATGCTCTCCAGCCATGAACTTCTTTGCCAGGTCAGGATGCAGACGCTGCATGGAACGCAGGTAGTACAGCCCATAGCGTGCATAGTTGAAGTGACCAGCTGCAAAAAAGTACGGTATCATTTTCTCCACTGCAAACAAATGAAGTGGCCAGTCAGCCTCCCTCTCTCCGCTCTGACAAACGCCCATGATGAGGAACACTGCTTCGATGAGGCATTGTACCCAGAGTTTTTTGTTGTCTTGCTACCAGCACTGAGTTTGGCCAGGACTTTCGTCAGATCTGCCATTGTGTGGATGTCTGAACTGGAGAGCAACAGAGGCCTTAACAACTCTTCAACAACGAACCTGAGGGCCCTGACATTCTGTGGATACTTCTTTCCTGAAAGCAGCTTTGGCACGCCAGCAAATGTTGTTTCCAGAATATGTTCCAGGCCACTGCCCCCCCCCCCCCCCCCCCCCCCCCCCCCCCCCCCCCCCCCCCCCATGAGATTGCCAATGCAGCCAATGAAACTCATTAGCATGTGCATTCCTCCTGCCTGGGAATGAAGTCCTTGAAAAGCTCCTTGTCAACCCATGTAATGTGTACAGCTACCTGGTACAGTTGCTGGTCATTGGTGAACACAGTCCATTTCTGGCCAGCCAAGGATGATAGACGTTGTCCTTCCACCATGGCAGTTTTCATCGTATCTGGTTCAGCTGGAGGCATGTCCAAGAAGGGTGTGTACATAAGGGATGTTTTGGCCCCTGGCTGCAGATTGTTTTTCCGAGCCTGTTGTGTGTTTGTATCCACCATACTCTGGACAATGGTCATCACTGA